>JZKD02S2425532.1:300244-318239 GCA_000966675.3 Picea glauca | reverse complement strand
ATATATGTGTGTGTGTGTGTGTGTGTGTGTGTGTGTGTGTGTGTACATATGTTCTAATGTAACTGTAGTAGTTGTATTTAAGCAGAAGATATACAAGTCTCATTTATTTACATGATTTGCAAGCTACAAGTTTTAATCAAAACTTATGAAAATCAATGTGAAAAATGATTGCTTCTAGGAAGCAGATAAAGAAATCACATAATTTTTTATTTTTTTTTTATAAATTTAAAGAATATTGCAAAAAAACGTTAATGAAACATGAACATGTGGATAGTCAAAGTTGAATCATACATTCTAGTTTCAATGATATGTAAATGACAGAAAAATACAAAGAATCTATCATGTCAATGAATTAGTGAGGTGTATCCAAGAATCTGCATGAGTGGTGAACATCCAACTTCCATGTCCAAGAGAGAAATCTGCAATGAACGTTATGACTGTTCTAAATAAATTCAAAACATGTATTGACAGCTTAGGTTTTAATGACAGAAAAGGAAACAAAAACATAAACCTGTGATCTCATAATTATACATGATTACAACAAGATAAATCTAGAAGCTATCTATGCATTTTATCATTCAATTTAAAACTCAAAGATAAATCTCATTATTTAAATTGAAGATATAATCACAACATTTGTATTTTGATGAAGCAAATGATAGATGGTATTTATAATATAAACCTCCTACACATCACAGATCATTTAATCTAAAGATATCATACATGCACATGTAACAGGAATAAAAAAACATAAATAACAACATTATAAACAAAAGGCTAAAACCAAAATGCATATATGTCATTCTATTAAGTTTTTTGAATCACTTGTCCATTCTGTAGTCTTGGAAGAAATTGTTTGGATAATAGACTTTAAAGATTGGAAATATTAATACATAAATGATAATAATTAACCATGTATTGATATAAAAGACTAAAGCTATTTAAATTAAGGAATAATCAATTATTCAAAGAATATGAAGATATTATATGAAAATAAAACCATTTTACTCACAGGACAAAAGCCATTAAGCAACCTAGAATTCCACATTCTTCTTTGAAAATAGTCGTCCATTCTCCCAAAGATTCCAGCCATCCATTACTCCATTTGAAAAGAAATAAAAAGTTTACGAAATAAATAATATACAAAAGAGAAAGGATTAAAATCCTCCTCTCCCACTCTTGGATCCCTTTGGCTCTGATCTTTCTCATATATTTATAAAATGAATGCACAGTCTGGGCGTCACTATTAATTTCCGCCACCTAAAATTTGTCTCTAAAAGAGACCCCAATATCTCTCAAATGGTGCATTGTTTTGGGAAAATCTGTATGTGGAAGGTAAATGGGCTTATTTTGGTTCTGGGTTTTCAACCGTTTCTTCAAATTCCTCATGATTTGGCTGTAATCAGTTCTGAAAAATTGTCTGTCTGATCTTGACGCCTTTCCAAATTTTATGTGTTGTCGCTCATAAAATTTATTGTAGCAATCCAAAATTATTTTTGGATCAATCATCTTGAATGTATTTGGATAATAAAATCAAGCCATGATCAAATTTGTATCAAATATTTGATAATAGAAACTTGTGAAACAAAAAGAAACCTAAATTAATTACCTGAAAATTAATAACCTAAAAATTGTGAATAAAACAAAATCTAGAAAAAATAAAAATGAATTTAGACTAACTATAACTTATAAACAAACATTATTTATAATTTTTTTTCAAATATGATCTAGAAGCTTCAAGTTAATGAAGAAAAAATATTAATTTTAGTTTTTTACAAAATCAAACAAATGACAAATAATTCTTTAATTATTATTATTTTGAAATGAGATGCAAAATGAAAAAAGAATTTAATTAATTAACATCACCAAATGATTTCATGAAAATGAGAAACCAACCAAGATATTATTTGATAAAGTATTGAACACATTATTCAAAATAGTCAAACTTACTAATGAGCAAAAGAATAAACACATAATCATAATTTAAACAAAAGTAAACACATGATAAAAATTAACGTTTTTGTTTAAATTGAAATTTTTATGCTTGTTTCTAACTTTTGACATATACTCTTGTAATAAATGTCTCATACTAAAGTGAATGTCTTAAGTTTGTCTCAAAGAAAGCCAAGGAATGAAACTATTTGAAAATGTTGATTATGTAGCTCATTATAATTATCAAGATTCTAATATGGGCCCTTTAAATTTTGTAAAAATATAGGGGGAGTTGTTGGGGCCCAACAATTCCCTGACTGGCTGAAGGGGTAATTCATCCCTGCGTGATGACTTTCCTACTCTTTGGCAGGTGTCACAAGATATAGCATACTATTTTGCGTCTTTAAATAATGTATTCCACCATAATCTATCTTGAAGTACCTTATGTGCCATAGCTTTACCTCGAACATGTCCTCCCACAACTCCACTATGGAATTCCCACAAAATATATTTCCTTTGTGGTTCAATACACATCTCCTAAGTATTTTGTCTAGCCCCATTTTGTAAAGTTGTCCCTCAATTAGTTGATAGTCTACTAGACGAAGAACCATATGTCATTTTTGGGTTGCGGAGTAAGTTTCTGGGTAGGTCCCTGTACTGAGGAAGACATTAATGTCTTCAAGATACTATGGGATGACCTCAATTTAGAATATGTCCACATCTAGGATATGATCATCTATTGCTCCACCACTTTCCCCTAACTCCAACTTGGAAAGGTGATCTGTACCTACATTGCATCTTCCTAGTTTGACAATCACTTTGAATGAAAAATATTGAAAAATCAGTAGCCACCTGCAAATCCTTCCTTTAAGTATTGGTTTATTGATTAGGTACTTTAACACAAAGTGTTCAGTAAAAAACTTAAAATGAGAGCCTAACAAGTAGTGTATAAACTTTTGTAATGCATAAATCATAGCTAGACCTTCTCTTTCGGTAGTTGTGCAGTTGCATTCAACTTGCAAAATTTTTCTACTGGAAAAATAGATAGGGTGGTCCATATTTCCTTCCCCTGGTTGCACTGAGATGGATCCCAGGGAAATGCCTGATGCATCCACTTGCACATGGAATTCAATTTCCCAATTGGGAAATAGAAATATAGGTGTAGTAATTAGTTTTTCTTTGAGAATGTTTAATTCTTTTTCACAGTCTGGTATCCACCAAAATAGTTCATACTTCTTCAACAATTTTTCTAGAGGTGTGGTGATAGTTCCATATATTTTGATGAACCTGTGGTAATATCCTGTATGTTCCAGTGTAGAGCACAAAATTTTAGCACTTGTAGGTGGAATCATGTTCAAAATGACCGCAACTTTAGTTGGGTCTACCAATACTCCTTCTCTACATACAATATGGCCTAACAGATTGCCATGTGGTACACAAAAAATGCACTTCCTTAGATTCAAAGATATCAACAATTCATGAAATCTATCAAACATTAACCAGAGTAGCTCTATATGGCCTTTTAATAGGATGTATAATGTCCAATCATCCATATATACTTCTACAAACTTATGGATGAACTCTCTAAATAATGTTATTACGATCAAAGGGAAGACTGTAAGGGAATTCTTTAAGCCAAAGGGAATTAAATTGTATGCGAATGATCCCCATTCAACTATGAATGTGGTCTTATTATTGTCTTTCTCTACGATTTTGACTTGGTGATATCCTGATAATCCATCTGTAAATGAATAAGATTATTTTCCCACAACCTGATCTAACACTTCATCACTAAAAGGTGTCAGAAATGGATCATGCACACATGCAGAATTCAGACTTATGTAGTCCACATAGACCCAAATTTCTTCTGTATCTTTCTTTCTCTAGATAACTATGGGGCTAATCCCCTCTACTTCTTCGAATGGGAAAATAATTCTCGCCGCAAGCATTCATTTCTCCCATGGATCCTTTTCTATAGCGGGAAAACCCCTCTATGGACTACACCAAGGGTCTAAAGTGTAGGAAAATAATGTTGTCTAAAGTCTCCTACTTTTAACCACTATCCCAAGATTACCTCACAATCATACATAAAATACAAGAGAGAGGGATCTGGTAGGCCTACCTTAAACTCTGCGTCCTATGTCGATCCCTTTGCGCTTGGTTGTTTCCTGACTGTAAATCTCTTCCCAAGGCTGACCTTCATTCATCAAAAGACAAANTCCATATGAGGGAAAAGGTGAGAGTAATGATCACCTTTGCATAACATGCAAGGAAACTTGATAGTTGTCTTCTTCTTACCAACCTTAATGTCACTAGTTGACGAGGCATCACCAACATACCCAACAAGGGTTGATGACGTGGAAGACCACATTTCTAAGACCTTGATAAGACCGGGGAAATCCCTCAAAAAGTGGTCACCCTTACAAAGGCTGCAAGGGAATTTGGGTTTTAGATTCTTCATTTTAATCTTGTTCATCAACACTCCCAGTACTATTAACAATAGTTGGTTGCTTGGATCCAACATGGGATGTTGTTGGAACTTTGGTCTTTTTCGGTCTCTTCTTCTTCTTCTCTTTTCGTTTCTTCTCCTTCTAATCAAATTGTCTACTTACTTTGGAGCTTTCTCTAGGCAAAGAAGGAGAAAGGGAAGGAGACCTAATGGCTAAAGAAGGAAAAAATTTGACATGAGGTTGATGTGTGGGTGGTGTACTAACATCTAAAGTATTAGGTGCAGTTGAAACATTGGGAGGATTCGAGATCACCAAAGTGAGGAACAACCAAAATGGTAATCTGATGGTGAGTCCTGGAAGACTCAATGTGGCAATATATGGAGGACCAAAGTTTCCAAAAGAAGGAAAGGTGTAAGGTTCCTTGGGACAAGAGGTTCCTCCATTGGTACTCTCAGGAGTTGACGCCATTAATACTAACTCGACCTAAGGTACACTAAGTAAAACAAACAACACATGCTATGAATCTGAGAAGCATTCAATCAAACAAACCTTCCCACGATGAAACCACTAGTTGGTGATGAAATCCAATGTCGTGAGATCAAAATATGAAGGGGTGGGGATAGAGAAGGTGGATTAGCTACGTTGGTGACCTGCTTAATGGACTTATGCCTTGGTGCAAGCTTACACGCAATAATTGTGGATTTACCCTCCAAGGATCCTAAGTGAGTTTGACCAATGTCTGTTTCATGTACAGTGAGACTTCCCTTCACCATCACCTTATGTAAGACTCTAAAGATTGTGGTTACTAAGGTCACCAACTCACAGTAAGCCCCTGGGCGGGTATAGTCGATAGTCTATTCCGAACATAAGGGTAGGGTATCTAGCCTGAAATCAACTTGAAAGGATTCCACTGAACATTATGGGTATACCTTCAAGCAACCCCCATAATACGATCCAATTACTATAATCAGTCAAACCATGCAGGGATAATCTCCATAGCTCTCCCGAGTGCAACCTCGTGCATAACCACTATGTGAGAGGGGGATCCCAGAAAGCCTATATGACAATTGGATTTCACTCTCCCTACTGCAAGATACTAAGTTTGTTTGATAGCTTTGGAAATTTATCCTTTCAACCTATTCCAAATCCCTACACCTTAAGCTAATGTAAGTTTTCCTAACAAAATGTAAAAAGTTTGATAAATTTTAGTTTAGTGTTGATTTTAGTGGTTGTTTACTCAGAGGTGTATGAGAGTGAAGACTGATGATATTAAGACTCAGTTCCCAAAACATGCACAAGAAATGATAAGCAGTATTTTCTTTCAATGAATGTTTATTTTAATGGAAGGAGAATGTTTATTTTAATGGAAGGAGAAGGATTTTCCTTTCACTTTCAAACACCAAGATGAAATGACCTCATGCAATAGTCCTCAATAAGGAATCCAATACAATTCTAAAATATTTATATGTGAATGATGATTAGTTGGATGTAAAGCCTCCTATGCTAATCAGACTGCAAGATCTATGAGATTGAAGAAACCAGAAGCAAACACCACATAAACAAAAACACACCCTTGTTGCGATCAAACAAGAGAAAGAAAACCAAAAACTCAAAAAGAAAGAAAGGTTTAGACAAGATGACCTCAAAGATGAAATGGAAATGATACAAAAGATCTTTGAATATCCTTACAAAGTTTTCACTCAATCAGATAAATGAGAAGAAAACGATAAATTGACTCTAAATTGTCAAGGACAAAGAGTTATTACAAAGTAAGGATAAATATCAAAAAATCCAAACAAAAGATGATGAATCCTTAGAAGATAAAGCATTGAAGGCCAAAACAAGGATGTACTGAGATGATAAGACTTTGAGTAAGTGTCAAAAAAATAAATTGAACTTCAGATAATGAAAACCTAGAAGGTGTCGCACAAAAAATGGGTAGCGCTCTGGTGTAAGGGACACCAAAGCATTATAACGCTCTGTGTAAGGCCAACAGGGAGCGCCAACACTCTGATAACATGGGAATGGGAATGCTGGTGTCTTAAAGTCCAGAAAAAAGCTCAAAAAACCAAAATCTCAGTAAAATTTTGACATTCACAGTGTGTGTGATGGAATAAGGATTCAATCAACACATTCAATTAGACATATAGGATGAATAAGGTCTAAAAGAATGAAGGGTAATACAAGGTATATGAGGAAAACCAAAACCAAAAGATTCGATTACTCCCCAATGGAGTCGCCAATTTCTGTTGAAGAGAATTCCTCCTGCGGACAAGTGGATTCTCTCGAGGTCCCTAGACTCTTTAAGGCCAAGACAAAAAAGTTCTTAACGTGGACACTAAATTTCCTTTTAGATCTAGTGAAGTTAATGTATGAAGAGGAAGAATAAAAGTATGTACCTTTTAATGGTGTTCGTCCTTGCGAATTCCAAGTTGAGCTTCAATCCTAAGCTCCTCAATAGGTCCTGTAGAACAAACAAAGATACAACAAAATTCCTATTCTATTGAGATTAGCTCAAATACATATCTATCTTATGAAGAAGACAAGTTCGTATTCACAACAAACTTTAAAGGAAATAAGCCAAGCATGAATTTATATTGATGAGAACAAAGTGTTACTTACAACCATGGATGTAGTGCAACAACTTCACCAAGCTCTCCTTGTCTAGACCCTTTCTCAAATAACCCACATACAAGATGTCGATGCTTCAAATGACATCTCCCTCATGAGATCATAAGTTATATGCTATTGCAATGTCTCTCTTCATTTACTATATGTTGCTTATGATATCATAGGTTTCATACCTCCAATCTTTCCTACCCTTTCACCATGAGAAGGCCTCTTTATATAAGCTTGGAAAGACCCAACCACTTGAGAGATATTTGGGATAAGTTGAGGATTTATCTCCTTCATTTGAGGATCTTCCCTAAGATCATGCCTTGAGATGATATTCGAATCCAACCACCTTCATATATTGAGGGGATCTTTCCCTTATTCTTCTCAACAAACCAAATTTCACCCAGAAAAGGTAGCACTCCCCCAAAAGGGGCACCAGAGTGTTATAACGCTCCCTGAAAGAATGTCAGGGAGCACCAGTGCTCCTTGACAGTGTATAGGGGATCTCTCCCCTCCAAAACCCAGTTTTTAGTGGTTCTTTCAGTGTCAAAAGGATGATACCTCTAATAGACTGATTCCTCCTCTTAAAAACTAGTCTTTGATGTGTCCTAAGTGTCCTTGTCATGTAATTGGAGGCATGACATAGGCATGAAGGAAGTATGATGTTAGCAACAATTATAACACTTGTAGTCAATATGTGACACTTGCAGACAAGATGCGATATTTACAACACTTGTAATGATGACACTTGCGACACTATCGAAGTGAGTAATTTTGAGGTGTAACAACATTGCCCCCTTGCGGAAGGAGGGTTGCATGTAGCATAATCAATCCCCCTTTTGGTGAAGGGACCAACTGTGATGACGGGAAACATGGGAGCAGGGTGTTCCCCCATCTTTCGAGAGAAACTCTGACACGAGTGACTCTTCTTCACTGATTCAACACAATATTTGATTAATGTCGGCCAAAAGTAACCATCTCGTAGAATTTTTTGGGTTGTTTCCAACCCAGACAAATGACCACACATGCTCCAGTGTGGGATTCATTAAGCACGATTTCTTCTTCTTCATGGGTGAGACACCGGTGAAGGATACAATCTACACCTCAATGATATAGAGTGTCCTCGAGTATGAGATAGTTTTTGGCCTGATGGCGTATTCAGCGATGCTCATCACGAGAGGCAGAGGTAGGGCACTTCAAATTCTGGAGATAGACTAGTATATCTTTGTTCCAGGGGTCCGAAGATGTGATCAGAAACATATCTCCTTTTATAGGTGATTCTTCGGGTATAACATCACCTGATTTGATCGAAAGTTCTGAAATGAGTTCCGCAAAGACCAACAAATTTTTGGATTTCGCCGAAACAAAATACAAGTCAAATTCTTGGAGGATAACTATCCATCTACTTATCTTTCCTCCAATTAAACATTGTGTCAACACGTATTGAAAAAGATTCACAATGACAATGGCAATGGTCTTGCGAAACAAGATGTAATGATGGAACCATTGGATAGCATGAATTACAACTAACGCAAGTTTTTCAATGTGGGAATAATTGAGTTCATGTCCAACGAAGCCTCAGCTCAGGTAATAAATCACATATTGTAAGAGAAAATCATCCTCATGAACCAATACCATACTGATGGTTGACTCCACAACGACCAAGTACAATAAGAAATATTTATTATAATTGGGTGGCTGAAGTAGAGGGGTATACGTGAGGGCACATTTCAACAATTCAAAAGAGCATTGAGTGGCTTCGTCCCAATGGAAAGAAACGTCTTTCTTCAATAAATGCATGAAACCCTTTGTGATCTCAACATAGTTTGTGATGAAACACCGTAAAAGTTCATTTTTCCCTATAAACTCTGAAGCTGAGGGATTGTGTATGGGGGAGGCAACTAAACTATCGCCTCAACCTTTAGAGGATCGACCATGATCCATGTTGTCGAAACTATGAAACCAAGAAGACAACTCGATGTGATGCAAAAACTGCATTTGTTTGGATTCAAGTGTATCTGGTAGTAGAGACATTTCTCAAAGGTAAGTTGGAGGTGTGCGGGATGATCATCTCTCTTGCGAGATCATGAATCTAAATCATCGAGATAAGCCTCGACTATGTGTTTGAGGTCGTGGAAAGAAAAAGACATGGCCCACTGAAATGTAACTCCAACATTTTTCAGACCAAAAGGCGTTTTTGAATAAGTGAATGTATCCCATGGACAGATGAAAGTGGTTTTGTGTTGGTCTTTGGGCTTGATCTGTATCTAATTGTATCTCAAAAAACCATCCATGAAAGAAAATTCTTCACAACCTGCGCATTCATCCACTATCTGGTCAATAAATGGTGTGGGGAAATTGTCTTTTGAACATGCCTTCTTCAAATCATGGAATTCCATACATACATGAATCATACCCTATTTTTTGTTAACTAGAACGAGATTTGACACCCATTGCGTCAATTGGAAGGGGTAGATGAAACCATCTTGGAGCAGTTTCTCTACTTCAACCTTAATAGCTACTGCTTTCCTAGGATTGACTGGACAAAGCTTCTGCTGGAATGACTTAGCATCAAGATATGTTGTGATTTCATGTTCGACGATTCTTGGATCTATGCATGGAATTTCCTCATAAGACCAAGAAAACACGTCGTGAAATTCTTAAATAAATATGTGTAGATTTGAATCTCCTTGGGGGAGTAGTCTTCTTCGATGAAGATATTCTCCATGAGGCTAAGGGTTCTAGAGATATCGATAGGTATTGTTTGAGAAATGGTTGCCATATTTCCT
This sequence comes from Picea glauca, assembly GCA_000966675.3. Lineage (NCBI taxonomy): Eukaryota > Viridiplantae > Streptophyta > Pinopsida > Pinales > Pinaceae > Picea > Picea glauca. Next base: position 308,452 of record JZKD02S2425532.1, on the reverse strand, counting down.
TCATCATAAATAGCCTTTGTAGCAAAAGAGTTGATATGAAAATCCTTATCTCCAGTGATAGTTAGAGTGAATTCACCTGCTTCAATTCTTCTTAACTCTGGGAGGAAGTAAGATTTGTGATGAAGATCATCCCAGGTTTTTTTTGGACTAGTCATTACCTTAATAATCACCTCGTTTGAGGGAAATACTAAGTCTAAATAATTAGTATCAGTGAGGGAACATTGAGCCCATGTAGGTTAGAGAATCAGATCAAACTTCTATGCAGGAGTCATATTAGGGTTGGTGGAAGCTTGTTGAACTATAGAGTACGCAAATTCTGCCATGGACAAAGGCATGGCCATGCCATGGTGCCCTGTCCCTTCCATCGTGGCTGATGGGGAAGGAAGAGTCCATAGATCGTTAAAGTAATTCATGAGAAATGATGATATTTTAAAGATTCTGGCCCTAGGCTGGTCGGGGAAACCTGACATGTAATGGACATTGTCGGTCGAAGGCGGGTAATCAAAAGTACCCATCAAAGGTGGGAAAAAACCAACCCCTACTATGACAATGTCGGGTTGAGGATTATCAATCATTGGGACCATGGATACCCTCGATGAAGGGTCAGGACGAGAGAAGGATAACTAATCAATGGTCATGATCTGACCCTCCTGTGGAAACAACAAGACCCAGAAAACTATCATGACCACTGCTTTCATAGCATAGGTCCAACTCCTTCCTAACAAGAGATTGTAATCGAGAGATGCATCAACCACTTCAACTTCAAAACACAGAGTCTTCCCTCCTAACTGCATGGAAAAAGAGGGGATGATTCCATGCAGTCGAAACGAATGGTTGTCGAAAGAGGTAAGAAGAGTAGGTGATGGAGACAAAATGGGTTGGCCAATGGCCTTCCAACATTCCAAATACATCACGCATGTCGAGGTTCCCTCATCAATCATCGTGCGAAAAATGTTTCAAGTAAACGTTTTCATGGTGTAAGCCACTACTATCTGAAATGCTACGTGGTAAGGAAGACAAGGTTTTAAGTCGGTCGTATCAAGCATGATGGTTCCTATATTACAAGTCTCAGCAGATCCTAAGGAAGCTAACAGATCTTTTCTCTGGGAAGGGCAGCTCTAGAGGACTTCCAAAGCTAACATCACACAAGGTTTGTGACAAATCCTCCACCACAGAGTAGTTCTGGGTGGCCCTTGTGTTTGGGTTATGAGAAGATTTATTGAATGCACTTTTGGGGATGTGTGTCATTGTTTTTCCCAATGTATTCTCAATATGGAGAGGAAGATATGGGTTTTCGACTTCTTTACCCTTCTCAGAGGTGTTTGGAATTCTGTAGTCACGTGTCCTAGTAGTTATGTCAATTCTACCTTTCATCATATACACATTCTCCAATGAAGGATTACTTGAATATGGAGGAGGTCCCTAACCGGCCCCTTCCGTGCTTGAAGAGGCTTGAGATAAATTTTTCCCATGCAGAATGGATTCGTTAACATGGCAGGCTGCTGCTATGCCAATAACTTCTGGGCCTCTGCAAGCCGAGGGAAAGGGAAAAAATTATAGGGAGTTGAAGTGACCCCCATAGATCCTTGCAGAGGAGCATTGGAGCTCCCTGCCCTGAGACCTAAGACCTATAGAGTGGAGTGGGAAAGGACAGTTCTCGTACCGAAGACAGACATCCCATATGAGAACGAAGGGCCTGTCATAATCTAGGTGAATAGAGCAGTGATCATCGACATAGACAGAATCAGACCATTGCCCGAGGTAGAGGCAGTCGAGACCATAGTGGTCCGGAATGGAAATGGTTGGTTAGGAGGAAAAACACCTCCTGTAGTGACAACCGTAGTGGGAATATTAATATTCCCTGAAGAAGTAGCATCATTTGTTTCAATCGTTTCTTGTGACACTTCCCGACGCTCGTAAGGTTGAACCTGTACAATGATAGGCCCTGATAGATCAATTATTGGAGGATTATACGGACCAAGATCTTGCACTCTGAGGTCATAAATTATCGGTTTMTCTAGAATCAAATATTATCCTCTTATATATGAGATGGGCAAAATTTCCTGTAACCCGGTTGCCTCAAAATACCCTTGTTGGTCTAGTTTTCTCCTTAGCGGTGGCGGGGGTGGCTCGAGATCAACGAATGGTAGGCCCAAAAGCCTTCACGACCGACAAATATCTTGGTCCTCCACTGTGTGAGAATATCAAAGACATGCTAGGGATTTCTATAATCATTTAAAAAACCATCACACACTAGAAGAAGTTCTTATGAGATAAGACAAGAAGATCACTAGCTAGTTGGAAGAACAGTTACAACAACCAACACTAGAGCAACTTACCGGTGCAAGTGCAACTCGAATATGGAAGCACCCTTTGGGTATACTCTACAAAGAGTGGCTTTATGTTTTCCCTAGGTACTATGGTATACCCCCATTGTCACCTATGTAAGTCACTAAGATAAAGGAAACTATGTTTCTAGTGCACGAACAATCACCAGGCAGGTACAGGCGACAGTCGGGTGGACCAAAATGAGTAGGGTATCAAGCTTGAAACCTATCAAGGGTATCGAAAGCAAGTGTTCTGGAAGATGACTAAGGACCTTGAATAGATTCGAGACCCATGAAGCTCCGTGGCAAATGCGATCAACGAAATCCCAAGATAAGCCCTCTATATGCGTTCCCCACTACGCTTGGTCTGGCTTTGGAGGGGTTATCTCTGCCACCTTTCTGCATGTGACCTCGTGTTTATCCCTTGTGTTAGAGGGGGTCCCGGATAAGCACTCCCTAGATCAAAATTTTATGTTTTCTTTTGTAGCCTTGAAGAGTTTCCTCTCCAATCCTAAATCAAGGCTCTAGCCTAGACTAAATTGATGAACCCTTCAAACACAAATTCTAATAACCTTTAATTAGGTGTTAATTTTAGTGGTTGTCTTAAGTAAAAAAGGAATGGAAGTGAAACCAATGATGTTCTTTAAGAGACAAAAGAGAAGAGCATAATATGGCATTGGAAACAAAAGTACTTATTTCTTCACAAATAAAGATTTTCCAATTGAAACTCTTTCACCAAAATTTTCGTAACTACTTTTCTCAGATATTTGAAAAGAAAAACTCAAAATAAGATTTTGCTCGACTATGAGCTACTTAATGTCCTAAGCATTCAAGTAAAGGACTTAAGAAAAAATTGTTTTTCCTTGGTAAATGAAGCAACTTAACCCAAACTACTTTACCAAACAAAGAAATGAAAGATTTTTTTTATTGTTTTATGCTTCAAAACAAGAAATTTGAAAATGAATTCTTTTCTTTTCTTTCAAAGAAAAAAAGGGAAAAATGACGACAAGATGGGACCAAGAAATGTCTTTTGGCCCAATCGCAGATCGCATAGAATCAATGAAAATACCAAGCAGGCAGATCAAAGTAGACTCAACAACTTGTCTAAAAACCTTATTAAAGAAAACACAAGAAATATTTGGTCAAAAGAATGTTAAACTGAATTCATACCTAGGATACAGACTGCTATAACAAAGACCAGTACTAGATCAAGAAAACCCCTGAGGAGTGTGACTCCTAACAAGGAAGAGGTTGACTACCTCTTCCTTTTACAAAAAAATTCTCAATAGGCACGCTATTGACACTTCAACAACCAACGTATGTATGTGGGTTGTCCAAGGGCAGGGTGCATATGCACGCGTTCAGGCCCACTACAGGCCGCGTACACCTGTGTAAATCCTCAAAAAAATGAAAAAACAATAGTCTAGCACAGGAAGGAAGTACTGGTATGGAAGACCAACATCCCTTAAAGACACAAAAGCTCACAGAAACTCAGAAAACAGTAAATAAACTGGTTCAAAGAACCCAAAAATAAATATCCCCAAAGACCCTAGAGGCATCCTCAATATGGTCACCAATTCCGCTATAGTGGGAAAACCCCTCTATGGACTACACCAAGGGTCTAAAATGTAGGCAGAGAAAACCGTCTAAAGTCTCCTACTTTTAATCACTATCCCAACATTACCCGACAATCATACATAAAATACAATAGAGAGGGATCCGGTAGGCCTACCTTAAACTCTGCGTCCGATGTCAATCCCTTTGTGCTTGGTTGTTTCCTGACTACAGATATCCTCCCAAGGATGACCTGCATTCATCAAAAGACAAACAAGAAGCTACAAGCATGCATTCTATATATGGATTAGTGGGTTAGACATCATAAAAAATAAATGTAAATAAATCATATAAGTTTAAGACGTTGTTTGGCAGGACAAAAAAAATACTTCTTTATATTAATCTCACAAAAAGTCACTTACAACATGAGACTGAAACTTCTCCTTGAAATTGGTCCTAGGATCCTCTTCACCATGCACCAACTGCTTCCACATATTCTTCTCCTCTTCAATTCTCTCTTAGGGAAATGGTAAAGGGATTTACAATTGGGGCAAAGGGGGGTTGATAAAATGGGCAGAGTTTCTTTTCTCTCGTGCTTCTCTTTGCAATGGGACCCCAACCCCTTCTTTTATACAACAAAAGGGATAGTAACGATTGGGGTGACTCACTATGGGTAGTTAAACGGTTAAGTAACAACCCAAAAACCAATATCCTATGCAATTTTCCACTTTTCGTGATATTTTGTGAGTGTACGTGATGCAGGAGCATTGTACACAGCCAGTCAAGCAAGCATAAAGGCAGAAGATAGCTGGAAAAGAACCAATGCACATTTTGAAATGTTTTGAAAAATTAATGAACGGACATTAATGTAATAGCTAAGGGAAGCGTACTTACATTTATATCTAGATGTTGTAAACAGATCTTGAGTATTGCTCTCATTTGTCGAATGTAGAGCCATTTATGGGTAATGAATGCAAGTAGGTAGATTTAATTTAATAGATTAGACAATTTAGAAGCGTAGGAGGGAAAACGGATATATACACCCTCACCCTTGTATCATTGTAATTTTTTGGATGATCATTAAGAATTCATAAGTTGTAGAGTTGTAGCAGAGAGCTATAGAGAAGAACCCATGTACAGGAGCACTTGAGTTAATATATGAATCTTTGACTCACTTTCATGGTGTTATGATGCTTATTGTTTACATTTGTTGAATGGTATGTTTACAGTTGATTTGTTTCTGTGTTGCACATTTATTTCAATGTTGTGTTGTGTGTATGATTTCATGTTGAGTGTATGAAGTTTGAGAGAGGAGAAGAATGAGTTTCAATTATTTCTCTTCCTGAAAATTCCTACAAGGAATGCAGTGAATGTCCGCAAGGTGTGCATTGATGAGGGTCTGAGTTTTATCTCAGAAAGCTCAGGAGAGATATTGTTGTTCTCATACCAACTGAAGTGCAGGTGAAACAAAGAGTCGTGCAATGTGTGCATAGGCCAATTGAAGCCTTGTATTTTATAAATCCAGAAAGAAGATTGAGAGATTACTATTGCAAAGAGTGCATAGGGTCGGAGACTCAAATAACTAGGGGTTATTTGAAGGTTTTCCGCAAGGAGTGCGAGCAGGGATCCTTTTGGGAAGATTGAGTTTGCAAGTGAAAGCTCAGGAAGGATAACACCTTTGAAGTGTTCAAAGGGAGACGGAGATCGAAATCGTCTCATAGATGTCAAGTTCAAGAGGGGAAACACTGAGCCATTGATTCCCCTTTGGAGTGGAATTTCGCATTTTGGCATTTCGGCAATTCCGATGACAAGGAGCTGGGGAACTTTGTGTTGAAAAACCTGAAGTCGTGAAACGCGACGTGTCTTTGGAGAGGAATTTCGGTATTTTTGCATTTTGGGGTTCAGGAAGTAGAGGAGGCAATGATTTTGGAGTCGAGACTTTCAAACTCCAGGTTTGCAAAATCCCAAAAAAGATTAGAGTGGTAGATCTATTTTGAAATTTGGGGATTGGCATGACAAGAGATTTTGGAATCGAGAGTTTCAACCTCCCAGTATGCGAAATCCTGAAATGCTTTCGATCTCACCAAAAGGAAAAATTTTGGAGTTTGGGGAATTGTAAGGTGAGAGGAATGACTGTTGGCTATTCTCTCAAGTTTCGAAAGCCGAATCCTAGTGGGAGACAGGTAGTGAGTGCACGTCACTTGGGAGAAGTCAACAATCTGTTGACTTATCGCGTTTCGGAGTTTTGCAAGGGAGGAGCACGAGAGGTCAACACCCCAACTCGTGAAGTAAGAAATCACAAAGAGCATTATCGCTTAGCTCTAGTTGTGGTCATATTAAGAAGGGATCCAAAGGGAGGAGATTATCTCTTAATCCCATTTCAGGGTTTCACATTTCAGCATTTGCCAAGAGTTTTGGAAATACATCGGGACTCTCCAACTCCCAAAATTTGAAGTTCTTTGTGGTTTAAACAAAGGGTTTAAATAACCCTTAGCATGGTTTTAGTGAAGATCCTATGCGAATCTCGACCCAAGGGCAAGGGGTTTGTGTCAGTTGTGGTATCAGAGCACAGAACAAATTCTTTGCTTTTTGTAGCAGAGAGAAAAGAGGAAATTTTTTTATCCATGCCGTTGAGAAGAAGAGACAGGCAATTACCTGATCCAATAGTGGAAAGAGAAATGCATGAGTTATGTGCCAGACTTGATTCTATAGAGACAAAACAGAGGTGCACAGTCGACGCTGGGGATATCAGCGAAGCTAAAAGTCAAAATGAAGCTGAAAACGAAGGAGAAGAAATTGCAGTTGAAGATGTTGTAGAAGAACGCATATTCATGGTTGTTTCAAGGACATGTGTCAGGGAAAAAATGGACATTCCAGTGTACGAAGGCAACTTATATGTTGAAGAGCTTCTAGACTGGATTAGAGCTCTAGACAAATACTTAGACAATGAGGATGTCGAGGAAGATAAGAAAGTCAAACATGTCGTTACTAGACTTAAAAGGCATGTAGCACTATGGTGGGATGAACTACAGGCTGACAGACGCTGCAAGGGCAAGCAGAAAATCAAAAGCTGGGATAGAATAGTTGCAAAGATGAAAGCCAAATTTATACCCAGGGATTATCAAATCACTCTATTTCGGAGGATGCAGAATTTGAGACAGAAGTTGATGTCAGTGAAGGAATACACTGGAGAATTCTATAGGATAAACATCAGAGCAGGTCATTGGGAAAGCGATGATGAAAAAGTTGCCAAGTACATGAATGGTCTGTGATATGACATTCAAGATGAGATGGGCATGATGACCATTCAAAATGTGGAAGATTCTTATTAGATAGGTCTAAAAGTTGAAGAGAAGTTGAGCCGAAAGAAAGGTTAAAGAGAGGTAGAAGTCAAGCTAGAGGCAAAATAATTCCCCGAGACAGAACAAAAAAACCTAAATAAGAGAGGAAGAAACTTCAATCCGAGAGAGGAGGAAGCTCACAGGGAAGGTAGTATGCTGATAAAAATACTTTTCCTTGAGTCAGAGGAAGAGGAAGAGGCAGAGGAGGTGAAGTGAAATGCTTTGTCTATGGGAAAATCAGACATAAATCCTATGAGTGTCCATATAAGAAGAAAGATGGTGGTGAAACTCATATTGCCTAAGCTCAAGGATGAAATGTTGAGGTAAAAGATGCTGAGGGCAGAAGATCCTTAATGATGAGGAAAGTTCTCTTGAAACCAGAGAAGGAACTAGAGAACCCAGCCCAAAGAAACAATCTGTTTTGGATTGCTTGCAAAACTAAAGACAGAGTATGTAAGGTCATAGTGGATAGTGGTAGCAAAAACAATATCGTATCTACAGAGATGGTAGAAAAGCTGGAGCTGGAAACTGTTGCACATCCAAGACAAAACAGAGTTTCGTGGCTACAAAAAGGACATCATGTAAATGTCACTAAACAATGTTTAGTTGAATTTAAAATAGGAGGATATAAAGATGAAATATTATGTGATGTCATTCCCATGGATGTTTTTCATATATTGTTGGGTAGACCATGGCAATATGACAGAAACATAGCTCATGATGGGAGAAAGAACATGTACACCCTGGAAAAAAATGGTAGGACTCACATGTTACTGTCGATTAAGGATAAAGAGGTGAAAACAGAAATGTGCAACACTGTACTTATCATGAGTGGGAAGGAACTTCTTAATGAGGTTAAGAAGAAGGAAGAAACACAATTTATTGTGGTCAGGAAACCCAAAATTGTTTTGACCAGTACGAGAATAGATGATTTACCAGAAGAAATCCAGGAGTTGCTGGGAGAGTTTGCTGATATAGTAGTGGAC
>JZKD02S2425532.1:257177-272384 GCA_000966675.3 Picea glauca | reverse complement strand
AGTTTAACTATGGTTAGTTGTTCACTCTTGGTTCTTGACTATGGTTATTTTAAAAATTATCGCGTTCTCGACTCTCGGGGTTGAGAAAACAAAAAATTTAGGGTCGAGAAATGCCAAAGCGCGAAACCCCGAGGACGTCATAATCAAGGGTTAAAGGTCTTATACTATTCTTTCCTTGGACGAAAATTAAAGTCGAGTTCGCACTCTCGTGACTCGGGACTTGTGAATTCAAGAAATAAGGTGTCCGGCTTGCGAGATCACGAAACTTTGAAAAATCGTAAGGAGAAATATACTTGCGAAAAACGGGCCCTTTGTAAGTGACAAAGCATTACTATTCAGGAAACAAAAGCTTTTTTCAGAGTTTTATGACTTTGGAAGGAAAAGGGAAAGAAAAACAACTTTATGTCTCAAGTATCAGAATATTCTAAATTGTGTGAGGTGAAAAAATAGGGGCGGCTCCAACAGATACTCTGCTTGATTGTTGTCTAGGAATGCATAGATCCTGGGGACCTTTCTGCCCATGTCCTCCACTATTTCAACTTGATGTACATTTTGAACAATCATCCCTTTTTCACCTCTATGAGGACAATCTCTGAACATGTGATCCCCTTTACAACCCCAACATTGAATAGGTGGTTGCCTTGGCCTTTGACTCCCTGTGTCAATCATTCTAGGTTCTTTAGGATTTTGTTGTCCCTGAGGATTATTTCAAAACAATGGTGGCTTATATCCCTTCTTCCTCTGATCCACCTTGAATTTATTTTTGTCTTCCCAAGCTTTTTGGAATGTTGGTCTTGATTTTTGTTGATCATTTAGGCATTTAACTCACCTTATGGTCTCCTCCAATGCCTAGGGATCATCATACTATATTTTGTCACTGATAATTGATGGCAATCCACTCAAATACCTTTTAATATTCACTGTCTCATCCTTGATGAAAGAGACATACTTTAGCAGTTCTAAAAAACTTCTCTCATATTCATCAATGGTCATACTCCCAATATTGAGTTCAAAGAACTCTTTCACTTTCTTGTCATAGTATCTCTTAATCAAGTATTTCTTCTCAAAATACCTCTTGAACTCCCTCCAAGTAACACTTTTCTCTTTGATGTGGTGCACCTGAAAAAGTTGATCCCACCACATGGATGCTTTTCCTTTGAGTTGATAGATGGAAATTTTAACTTCTACATGAGAAGAATAATTATACAATTGGAAATACTTTCTCATACCCAACAACCATGTTTTTTCATCTTCATCCTTCTTGTGCTCATCATCAAATGTAGGAGGTTTGATTTTCTTCATTTCTCCTCGTAGCTCATCCACCCTGGACCTCTTTTTATTTATGACAGGGGATGGGCTTGAGCTGCTATATGATATCTTATTGGAATTCCTCGGGGATTGGTGGTGATGACTGCTAACAATTCTTGTTTTTCTTTTCTCATCATGAGACCTGTGATTTCTTGACTTGCTTGAGCCACTCTCCTTATCCAATTTTTTTTCTATTATATTCAAGCTCTCCAATAAATTCTTGTTGAAGTCATCCTGTTTCTCCTTGGCTCTCATAATCCTTTCATTATCATCTTTATGGATTTGAACATCCTTCTGTAAATTTTTAATGGTCTCTACCATATTCATGTTTTCATCCATTTCTTCTCCATGTCCATTGGAGTTTGTTCCTTCAATGCTCAAATGGACATCCATCCCTATGACTTCATATTCTTGGCTATAATTCCCTTGTGCCTCTTCCATTACTCTAGACTCTAAGCTAATCTTGATCTATTTGTTTTTAACTCTGCAAAATGTGCAGCCAACAAAACTTTGTCAAGCTAACCGTTTCAACAATTTCATGAGAATATGAACCATTCTGGTTCAATAATATATATCAAAATTCTTTCTTCTGATTTCTTGGAAATTTGAGTGCCTTGATCAATTTACTGGGTGGATAATTATATTCCACTATCGAAGACCTTACCAACGCCTACTCACATGCTCATTTCTTAGTCTTTGAGTAGAAGTTATGGCTCCATGGAGCTAGTTGGGTCTTCTAATTTGCACTTCACTATTTTTGTTGTATCTTTCTCATAAAATCTCTGTTTGAAAAACAATTTACATGATTAGAAAGATCTATCCGAGCTCTTTTATTTGAGTTGCAGACACAGAGTGTGCCTTGGCACACTCTGTTCTCATGGCTTTTGAGTTGCTAAAAATACTCTTAAGAACCTAAAAAATGTGCTGCAAAAGGTGACATTCAAACGATATAAAACGTCATGGAAACTTGTTGGTTTCTGATGTTATTCACCCTTCAAACAACTTCATGCACACAAATTTCAATCTGTGCAACTGTATTTTCCATGTGTTGCAACCTCACAAGGTAAATTGTGCATCGTGCACTTTAAAACCATTGTGTATCACTTCTTTGTCGCACCAATAACTTGTGCGCACTTTTGTGTCACGCACCGATATCTACTACGCCCAGTTATGGTTCTTGCACTATTACCCATTGTGCCCAGTTTTTGTATTTAACATTGATATTCCACATGCATTTCACTCTATGCATTGCACCATGCTAAAGTTTAGTATGCCCCCACCATGCATCAATACTCTGCACGCTTCATACTAAATTGTCGCACGACAACCTGTACCCATATTGCACATGTGCCAACCAAAATCCTTTGCGCGCTGCCAATACTGCATACACCTTGTGTGCCATTATTATTTGTTTGTACTCTGCGCAATGTTAATTTTAGTGTGTGCACCCACACACAAAGATTTTTCTGCGCAGAATCAAACTTTAACGCACGCATCAACACGCCAATACCTTGCCACACGGTGCCAAAATTTACCTATCCCGAGCTTTTCACTACGCCACATGAATTTTTGGTGTGCCAAAATGTGCACATTCATTTTTATGCGCATCGATTCCTCGTGAATTCCACTGCAAAAATTGGGTCTTTTTCCTAATTTTTTTCCAATTTACCATAGACGCTCTACAAATTGAAATTTGGCCACTTCGAAATAACTCTTCTATGAAATTTTGTTTCAACTCAACTTGCTCGGCCCATCCAGGCTCAGTGCTGAAAACTGAAGCTCTGATACCATGTTGTAACATCCCCAACCACCCACAGGCTTGGAAATTCCACTGCTCAGATGATTTACATAGCTCTGAAACCCTTTTGTAACGTCCTTGACCACCCATGATGGGCCATGCTATGCCAAATAACACATATGTTCTCTAGGTGGGACATACTCTAACATACTTAGCATTTGGACTGAGCTATGTCACATACAAATTTTTATCTGCATGCGATTAAAACATATCCACGCACAAAACTCTTGCGGAAGCTTTATATATATAATGTGAACAGACAAATACGTTATGTAAATGCATAGATTCATACTGAAATAATAGTAAATGCATACATACAACATATATAGGGAATACCCATAAATATAAACACTGTTATAATTCATGCACAGGGTAAATCCATAAAATAACACCTAAGAATAATAATGCAACATGTAAATTTATCACACAGTTGACACTTATCTTGGTAAGAATATCACCAACTATGTGTAGACCTTCCACGAACCTCCTAGCCTTAGACCACACTGTTCATTGCTCTCAACAGTGAGTCACCCCCCGAGCTGGGACTAAACTCCACTTGGGTAAAGGGTTCCTAACCGGGCTAATGTCTCATGGAAAATAGGAAATACTCCATCACATGTGCTTATTCAAACTAACAACCTATAGTCTCTCATTCCCTACATTCCTATCCCACCCAAGGAAGTGTGTCCCTTCTCTGCTCAACAGTCCCTCAGCTACCCCACTTCCCTTCCAGGTCTTTAGGAACAGGCCAGACAGGAAGTCTCAAAGCCCTGCAACGGTAGTTTATCACTTTCAGGAAATCAATTCCCAACAATTCTCTCACCCAGAGAGAAATTTCTCACGGGCCTAACAACCCATCTCTTCAATATCCCATGGGCTTGACAACCCACTTCTTCAATCCATCTTCCCAGCTAACCAGCTACACCAACCTCTGTGGCCTTGGATACAAGTTCAGATATAGTGAAATGAATGTTTGAGGATAATTGACTACGTGAGTGAAAATGGTCATGGAATCATCATTGAATGATGGAAGGAATCCTAGAAAAGATGATGGTAAGAATGATGGGGAAGGTGTGTAAATGAACTAAGTCCCTACAATATGTATGCATGTCCCCAACTTGACACTTTTCATGTAGGGAGCTACTTTGGCCCACTTGTCCGCAACTTTGTAACTTAGAATAAAATAATTATCCATACTTTATTATTTAAGAAATATTAATATAATATTCCGTTTTGGGTCAAGCTCCCTAGCTTAGCACCTTTCCTTAACTTTTAGGCCTCACCCTTTCCCTGACTAGTGGAGTTTAGTCCCTCATCTCTTTTATCATGGCCATTCTGCGCGCAACGATGTATTTTATATTAAATATGAGACATGTACAAAAACAAGCATGCTCGTATTTAACATCTAGGCTCTCTAGCCTAATCAAAACATAAGCATCCTAGCTTATAATAACTTTATCACCAGCCTATAAAACATATCATATACACAAAGGCTCCATGGCCTCAACATCGCGCACACTCAATATGTTGAGCACAGTATCTTGGAATGTGCACACTTCTTCATTTTACTGCGCAGTACATGCATGCACTAAGCCATGAAATGTGCACACAAAAATGATATCAAAACAGCTCACCAGCTTAAGTACATTTGTATTTATACTTACAATTGGGTTCGGCCTTAGGGATATTACAATAAAAACAATGACCATAAAATAAATTTGCATACCTGGGAGTGAATGATCTTCTTTGTGGTGTAGTCCTTCTGAATTTCTGCCTTAACTGATCATGATCATGATTGAAGATTATTTGTGGCTTGAACATGGATGGTCTTCTTGAAGATGTATCTTCAATAGTTTTCTTCGATTCTGGTTGACCATGATTCCTTCCTTTGAGTACTTCTGCATAACTCTTTCTATTTTCTTCATTCTTATTTTCTGGCAACCTAGAGTGCTTCTCTTCATTCTCTATAATTGATGTGGATGTTTTTGTCTCTTCAATGTTCTTGTTGAGCTTAGAAATTTTACTTCTCAATGTGACAACTTCTTCTTCAAGCTTCTCAACCTCTTCTTCTTTCTTCATTATCTAAGACTTCATGACTTCTTCCGTTCTTTTCACTTCTTCAAGCTGAATTTTTAATGTGATTATTTCTTCTTCAAGTCCTTTCTCTTCTTGACCAAACTCTGCCTCAGGATGGTTTAGATCATTAGTTCTTTACTTAATATGATCTTTCAATATCTTCTCTCTCATTTCTACTTCTTCCTTATGTGTTGCTATGTTTACTTCTGAATACTTCTTTTGATATTAAATATTTTCTTCGATCTTTCTAGCTTCTTCTAGCTGAGTTCTTAAGTTCTTGATGACCTGTTGGGTTTCTTCAAAAATGTGAACACTTTCCTTTTGTTTCATCAATTTTTTCTTGAGTAACTTTTTTTCTTCTCTTAGTTCATTTAAAGCACTAATCAATTCTTCTTTATAATTTGCTTCCTTTTCAATTAGTTTTTATGTCTCACTTCCTTCATGGAATTCTATTTAAAGATGTCCGCATTTTTCACAATTAAAGAAAAACAACATAGCTCTCGTGATTATGTACTCTTCATCTTTTGAATCTGTTTGACATGGTGAAAATATTTCTTCTTGATCTGTACCTTCATCTTCTTTGGAATTTTATGAATCTACGATGGGTGAAGAATATATATCATGTAACTTATCCCAAATTTCTTTGGCTGATGAACATTTACCAACCTTTTCTCTTACCGGATTAGGTAATCCTTCCTAGATGAAATCCATTGCTATTTTTTTATTCTTCTTCAATTCCTTCTTGGTTTCAATTGTAATATCCCAAGGACGAACCCCAATTGTAACTATGAAGTGTAACATGTTTTGTAGGATGGTGAGMCAAGTTTTATAAGCAAGGAAGCTTATGYGCTTATTAGGTTGGAGAGWCTAGATGTTAAAAGCGAGGATCTTGTTTTGTTCATGTAAATATTCATATTATTAATATAAAAAAATCATTGCGTGTAGAATGAACATGAAGAAAGAGTATGGGGGACTAASCTCCACTAGGCTGGGTAAGGGAAGGGAGGCTGAGAGGATGGAAAGGGGGGCTAAGATTAAGAACTTAAAACCAAGAGAATGATATATAATTATTATTCTAAAGGGTTGTAAAGAGGATATTAATTTATCCTAAGTTTCATGAGGGAGAGGAACAAACTTCAAGTGGAGGGGGAAAATCTCCCAAGAGGGCCATGTGTCAACCTGGGCGTATGTAGATTTATGTGGGAAATTCCATCATTGTGAGGGGGAATGGGGATTCTTTCCATTTTTCCTCACAAGTTCACTCTCTCCATTATTTCCATGCTAAGGATTCTAGCCATGGGTTTCCCCATTCACCAATGCACTGAGAAAGCATGTAGTTAGACAATCTGCCATTGTTGAACCATAAACATCTTGAACCTTTGCAACAAGATGAAACTGATAACTTACTAAACCCACACCCTACAAGTTTCCTGTGTTTCATCCTTTTCACCACGTCCAGTTTCTATTGCCATCATCACCTTGTCATGTGTTGAGAAGAGAGAGTCAAGTGGTGGGTTTCCAGGCCCGTGGATAGAAGAAGCAGTTTGTCAAGCCTATGAGAAAATCTCTCCAGGTGAGAGAGTGTGTTGAGGAAGAGAGTTATCATGTATGATTTCTCCAGTGAGAAACTCTCTCCAAGTGAGAGAGTGTGCTGAGGAAGTGAGTTTTCTTGGAGGGAGTCTAGTAGTAGCTACAGAGCTCTGAGAATTCCTGATCCAGCTTGTTGCTGAAGCCCAAGGAAAGGGAGGTGTAGCAGTCGATGGATTATGTGACAGTGAAGGTGTACACTCCTGGTGTGGGACAGGCATGTGGGGAATGGGAGTCTATGAGTTGTGGACGTAAGTGGATCCTTGGAGGAAATACTTCCTATTGTGCTATGCAACTTCTTGTTGTCCCTGCCTAGCCTAGGAATCCCTTTCCCTATGGAGTTTAGTCCCATGTCAGGGGTGACCCACTATTGAGAGTGATGAGTAGCATGGTCTATGGCTGGGAGGTTCATGGTAGGTCTACACGTAGTTGGTGTACTTCAATTAAAATATAAGTACCCATTTATTTGTTCATTTATATGTTGTGTATTTTTACATGCTATATGAATGAGTATTTCCTGTATGTTTTGTTATATTTATGGTTTTTTCTTGTGAATACTGCATGTATTCTTTTACTTTTATTTCCACATTAATCTTTGTATTAGCAGAATATGTTGTATGTTTATGTTTATATTTATATTTATATGATAATTTTTATTTCTATGAGGTAGCATGGTTGGCCTGTTGGTAGTCAGGGATGTTACAAAAATGGTATCAGAGTAGGAGATGTTTTCGAAGTGATGTTGCCCAACCAGTTGGGGGCTTGGGACATTACAAATTGGTATTAGAGCCATGGTTTCAACACTAAGCCTAGATGGGCTGGGAAAGTGGAAGTTGAAGAAAATGTTTTAGAAAGGAATTGTTGTCGAAAGTTCAAAGCCTAGTTTTCGACACTGATCTTGAATTGGGTCGTATAAGTGGTTATTGAATCAAAATCTCAAAGCAAATTGTTGATGAGAGGGACAAAATTTGAATTTCAGAGCATCTTAGAATGCCAAGAGAACACCATGGTCGTGTTTGGAAGCTTAGGAGGTATAGTAGTTCAAGAAAGACAACAGATAAAGGAGACTACACTAATCATGGGTTTAGAACTGCAAGTTTTGAAGCTAGGCTGTAATATCTACGTAGGGGAAAGGCCAACTTTTTCCAGTTGTCAAATATGGAAAAAGGTGCATGAGAGTTAACCTCCAAAGTCCTTAGGAATTCATAACTTTGATGAAGTTTATGAGTTAGAGAGCTAAAGGGGCCGAAATGTCAAAGCTCCGAATTTCGGGAGTGGATCTACACCGTAGATCTGGGGGGAAGTGCTTGACCATTGGATCGATTGAAGACGGATCAAAAATTTTAGATCAAGCCAATAGCAAGAGGTAAGGCAGAATGGTGAAAAAAATATCTCATCCGTTAGATCTATGCACAAGTGATTGTGAGCCATAGATCTCATAGTAGTTCAGAAGTTGAATGTTCGAGAGAAACAAAGTATGCTAGTGTGAAAACCCCTGAAGCCTGAAGTCCCGAAGTCTAGAGTTAATCCAGATCATTCATAAAAAATGGGCATCTGTCGAAAGATTAACATATTTGGGAGTTTGACGTTCATGAGAAAAAAGGTATGTTAAGGAGAAAACTCCCGAAGTCTTGAAGTCTGGAGTTGATCTGGACCATCCATCAAAAGGGACGTGTGTCAGAAGATCAGCTTGTTTGGGAGTTCGACGTTCAGGAGAATTGGAGTGTTCTAGTGTGAAAAGTCCTGAAGACCGAAGTCCTGAAGCCAAAGAAAAAAGTGGCATGGCATGATGACGTCGCCAGTGGTGATGTGGACCCTTCCTAGGCATGCCATGTGATACCACCTTAATTGTTGATAGTTGTACCATGTGGACCCCAAAAAGTAAAGAAGTTCAGGAGTTCATTGTTTGGGAGAATTGGAGTGTGCAAGTGTAAAATCTTCCTAAGACTGAAGTCCCGAAGTGACATGGCCTACTGATGTCACTCGTGATGACATGGAAACATGGGATGTGTTCTATGTGTTAGTGAGTTAAGAACCTTTGGAAGATAGAAAAATGAGTTAGAACATGACACGTGTCACTAGTCATATTGGGCCACGTGTTCGCTTCTAGTATTCCACCACATGGCACTTTTCTTGAGCATGGTTAGTGGGGCCCCTGATGGTCACAGGGGACATGTGGCGTCAGATCGTAAGGTCCATGGACTTGACATGCATGATTGAATGGGAGGAAGAAATCCTCGAAGTTTCATAGCGTCGAAGTAACGTAACGTGATGACATCTTGGGGGTGATGTGGAAGTATTCAAAGATTCATAGTTTGGGAGTTTTTGGGTGTATAGATGTGAAATACTTCGAAGTCCTAGAACCCTGAAGCTCTGAAGTCCCAAAGACTATAGGGTTGGATTTAATATCGACCGTTGATCAGGAAATGACACTTGGAAATAGATGCAATAGTCTAGAGACTTGGTACTCCAGAAAGATTGAGAGTATGGACAGTACAGAAACCCCAAAGCCTAGAGTTCCGTAGTAAATATCATCTATTGGATGCTAGGAAAATGAGGACCGTTGATCCACCCCAATTTGTGAGTTCACCAATGCAATACTCTGGGATATTTGTTTTGATTTTCTTTGGAAATCGCTGAAGCCCAGAGTCCCAAAGTTCTTATCCACCGTAGATCTGAATAGAGAATGTGGAACGTATATCCACTGTCCTTCATGAATTCGCCACTTCATTGTTCTATGATGTTTGTGATGCATGGAAAGGAAAACCTATAAATTTCCAAATCCCCAAGGTCTTGAATCTCCAGATAAGCACCTATCATACTAGAGCTTTGTCACAACCGATGGCCACATGAGATTGGGGGCCAAAGAAAGAGGTCTAGTGCCTAGAAATTGTTGTTTAGAACAATGAAGGGCTTAGAGATAGAGCCCGTGGGGTCCATGATTGAACAGACCTACATCAAAAGAAGTAAAGAAGGTATGTAAACCTGAATAGAGGATTCAACAAGGATCTAAGAGCTGATTCGACTCTATGAAATAAAAATAGTTGTACAAAGATCGCCTTCCAGAAAGCACCATTGTGAAAATAATTATAACTTTTTGCTCGGGATTGTGAATTGAGCAAGGAGGCAATCATTGGAAAGGTATTGGAAAGAGGATTCCAGGTATTCATCCATCCACTATACATGACAATGCATGAACCATAAGTTTATATGGAGATGCAAAGAATGGGAATAAGGAAGGAAGGTTTTATGGAATATGACAGAGTCTAGAGATAATATGTGGCATCTCCAAGGATCAGTTCCGTAGTTAGAGATAGCACCTCCATTATTTCTATTAGAATGCGTAGTGGAAGTGTTAACTCCTCAAATAAACTAGTGGATTTATTTGCTATTCTAGGTGATAGGTTGTGACCTCAAGTCATTTTTTTTGAAGTTTCTGCAATTGTTAAGCTTAAGTTTTTGGTTTTGTTTTAGAAAATAATGTGATCCATGAAGTCTTCTTTTCCAAAATTTCCATAATTCATTTTCAACAGCTAACTTATGTTCAAAACTTGGATGTGCGCTGAGGAAAGTTTCGACTTTCCACAGCTAAGGGACACTTTTCATTAATGGGTGCGCTGATTTAAAGTGGTCAATCCCAAAAGGTCTGACAATCAAATTTCATGGGTGGCACGCTGTGGAAAGTACATGCTTTCCACAGCTACGAAGAATTTGTTTACAAAGTGGAGCGTTGTTGAAAGTAATTACTTTCCATAGCTAAGGAGTGTCTTCTATAAAAGCGGTGTGTTGTGGAAAGTGCATACTTTCCGCATCTAACAGGGGTTTTCTAAGGGGTCGCGCACTGGTGAAAGTGGTAAGCAAGCAGATTGAAAGGGGCATTTTCCACAGACCGTTGTTGAAGTAGAGCGGGAATCATGTGCATGATATCCACGACTGAAAGAAATGATGATGTGATCACCCCACGTCAGGCAAATCCAAGGCATGCGCCGATAAGAATGGGCAATGATGCAAACTCAATTACGCATGTCAGGATATGACTGTAATTCGAATCCGGTCCAGAACCCATGCTCAATGCTCATGACATCCGGGAGGGAAATTTTGTGTTCGGTGATGCAGGTACAGAGGAGGTATCACTGGCTTGACACCATCAAATTAAACAACAGTTTCATATCACAAATCGTTTCTAGAATGATGTTGAAGTTTTCATTTGTTTCAAAACAGAGCCGAAGCCCGAACTACTTTCAACAGCGCAGAACCTCGGCTCGACTAGGCAGTTACAGGGATTACATTTGTCAAATTTTTGAGCTGTAGAATGGTGAGAAAATGCAGTGGCGCTTTACTCAAGTGAGAATTGGATAACTTATCCTTTTTGCAATCACATCCCGAGGTCCAGAGGCATTTTTCAAATGCAGGGTGTATGGAATTCGTAGAAAGGTTACAAATTGGGTGCCACCAGGCCATGGCTGAAGCCTTTGCCAGGACTTTTGATGGCAACAAAGCTCATGTCAGCTCTTTGGAAATCAAAGTGGATGAGGCTGTCATTGCTGCAGCTATAGGATTTCCGAGAACTGGTCAAATATGGTTTAAAACCATCGCTCCTAAAAATCTGGATTTCAGGGTCTATTTGAAAGAGGGGTACAAACACAAAGCATGGAGAAAAGGTATGCTCGTTTCATATCTAGATGAAGAGTGGAAAGAATTATTCAAAGGCATTCAATTATACATTACCTCAGAAGGAAGATATGATAAATTGATGATGTACCACTTTAAACTCATGGATCACTTCACAGGCAAGACCCCCATCAATTTGCCTTATTTCTTATATGACAGTTTGACTAAGGTATGCAAAAGGATTAGAGCTCAACCCTTGAGCGTGAAAACTACTCTATGTCACCTAGGCCTCATAAAATTGATTATTCTGGAAGAATTGAAACAACAGGGGAGGAGCTGGGAGAACTTTCTATTCTGGGAAGGTTTTGAAACCCAGAATCAGACTGCAAATCAACAGATGGCTAGTGCAAAGAAACAATCATCCTCTCAGAGCAACTCAAGAAGAAGAAGGGCTTTACCAGGACCTTTAGAAGACAGATTACCTGGACTGAAGCCCAACAGGTCAAAGAGAAAGTTAAATTTTGAGCATGCCACAGAGCAGACTACACAACAAAATACAGGGCATCCAACAGAGCAGAGTGCAGGCAAAAATATACTTAACTTGCCTTATTTAGATTCAGAATCTGAGCAACAAAATCAATGCCCTGCCATTAAGAGTTCTGAGCAATCAGCTAAATGTGCACAGAACTTTGAAACTTTCAATCAGACAGAGCAGGGAGAATCCTCAAAAAACCCTAGGTCAAATAAGTCTCAAAGGATCAAACATCTGAAGGAAGTAATTGCCCAGCAAGAAGTCTTGGAGCGGGTGATTAAGGATAGGTATAAAAAATTATCTGATAACTTTGCCAAGACAAATGCAGCGTTTGAAAGATTGGCCAAGGAGAGTGTTAAAGAGAAAAAGAGGAAGAAAAAGCTCACCAAAGACTACAATATCTTGTGGTGTCTTACCAAACGCCTCAAAAGGCAGATCAGGAGATTAAAACAAAAATTGAAGAAAAAATCTCATCCAGACCTGAAGGTTCTCGCTCAAGTTGTCGTCAATATGCAAGGTGAGAAGTCAGATGCCCACTGATTTTGGTTTGAAATCAATTTCGAAGGTGAAAACTCTTTTTGTGTGCTATCAGGACTTTCAACAGCGCCAGGCTACTATTTCATTACCCATTAGCTGTGGAAAGAGACAGCTTTCAACAGCTAACCCGTGAAAAAAACAAACGGTTGCGCTGTTGAAAGCTGGGCAAACGATTTTTGAGGCCGAAAATGCAACAGTGTATTTCAAATAGGTTTTGAAGATATGTCAATGTATTAGTGGACTATTAAATCACATGCAAGAAGTTCAACCTCAGGGATTTGAGGGATTTTTGGTTACACATTCAAAACCATTTCCTAAAAACTCGACCATAAATATTGGAAAATTGAACAGTCACATACAGGTGTCCTGCTACTTCACCACATTACAGATGCTGCAAGTTGGAGGAGGAAAATGGTGATTTTGGAGACTGAAGACAGTTCGACTACTCAGTTTAGTTGTTGAAGACTATAATTTCAAAGTTGTTTAAATAGAATAGAACTGTTTTTATTAAATACAGATCCATGTTTTTAGGATCTGTATAACTGTTTGTAAGAGGCTATAAATGCCTGTTTTTTATATCAAAGAAGGGTTCGATTTTGAGTGCTATGATGCTGCCACTGTAACAAAAATACTTATTCTTATTATATGAAAAATTTTCAATCTTCCTTCAGTTGTGTGGTCATATTTTCCTCCTCTGTTTTCTTTAGTTTATGAGTGAAAGTTCTTTGTTGATGCTCATTCAATTTGCAGTGACTGTCATATCACTGGTTAATTGTTTTAGTTGATGATCATAAGCTATTTATTTGGTTATTAAACCCATTGTGCTTGTTGGTATGAAGTATAATCTGGTCTAATAGCTGTTTTTTTCCGCCATTTAATCAAATTTTGTCTGACTGCATGGCTAGAAGGCCTTGTGAGATTTTGTATTTCTGGACAGTCTTGAAAACACAGTCCAGCCCCTAGATATTCATCTTGATCCACAAATCATATCAAATATTAAGAAAATATTTCCAAAAAGAGTTAGTTACCAGGCATCTCCGACTTACAGCCTTGGAGAGTTTCTTGGAGGGATAACAGGAAGCATGGAATGAAGGTCATCAAATATGGCATGACATAAGTCAAATATGCATGTTAGAAGGCTAAATAAAATTTCTTCAAGAAAGAAGTTGGTGTTAACTAACCAAGGTTACTTAGAGAACATGACTGGAATTATAATTTGTTCATGTAGGAGATGGATCAGAGGAATCTAAATAATAATGGAATGCTAAAAATTAATATCAGTATAATATGTGGTTGCAAGTATGCAAGGTAGACAAGGAAGGACTCCTCGATGGAGTCAAGTCCATGAACATCCTAAGATAATGGAAGAAGAATTCATGAGGTAGATATTAAGTCAAGAATAATTTAAAAGTGAAATGATTGCTAAAGAGAAAATAAAAAGTAACCAGGAAGAAAATGGTTTTATGAATGGGTTTGAATACAAAGGATATGGTGCCTGACAAGAATCCATCTTAAGTGACATAGAGCCATAAATGGAAACCACAAGGTTGTAGGTATCACTTGAAGCTATGATGTTAAGGTAAAATAAGTACTTTCAGTTAATTCCATGCATATAGCAAAGGAGGCATATGTGAATCCTTACAGTATGCTAGAGATTGGCTATGCAAGTCAAGTTTGAGGTTAGTTGGCAAAGAGAAGAGAAGAGTAAAAGAAAACCTAAAGTACTAAAGTATTCAGTTAGGAAATGTATGAAGGATTTCAGTTCCGAAGAGTAACTGGATATTGAAGGTCCAAAGTCTATAAGACAACATGTTTGGAATTATAATTCATCCAAATATTAGTTAGGATAGTAGGATCCAGTGAATAAATGAAATTTGAAGGTTAATATCAGTTGGGTATTGGTTGTAAATGCAAAGAGAAGCCAAGGGTGATTGTCTAGAAAGTGATTAGGACAAAAATAATCATGTACAATGACTACAATGAGAGCACAAGAAGATTCAATAATCTAGGAAGAATTAAAGACTTATGGGATCAAAAAGGAAAAGTTTTATAGGGAGAAAGAAATTGCTATGATTTTCTGTGGCAGCAAGTATGTTATGGCTTGTTGGGACATCTAAAGAAAAAAAGTATTGCATGTTTGCAAAGTGTTGTTGATGATGTTGCTGCATATGGAAGGAAGCAACAAAAAGATAAAGTGTTGGTTATAAGTCTGATAAAAGAAGCATGAAAGCTTCTACTATCATCAACTAATCAGGTAACATCAAATTTGTTTAATGAAAACTATGTAGGTAAGTATTCTCTTTTGAAATTATGTTACATAATTTCCAAAGGGAAATTCAGGTAAGAATTTTCCCCGATTGAATTTTTATGATACACAGGGTAGTATTATTTGAATGTATTAGCATGGATAAGATATCACAAGATGTGGTAAAAGCTAGAGGCCTGTCATAATTATCAAAGCTTTTAAACTTTTGACTACACACACTGACATAGTAGAATGTCATGTTAATTTGGTTATGACGTAATAACCAAAGAAATAAAAGATAAGAACTTGTTATATGAAATAATGTCAGTAAATATAGTCATGTATGAGACCAGGACATGGTTGGATATGGAAAAGTATGGATATGGAAAGGTTACGAACCACACAAGTACCAAAATATTCCTACCTTTAAATAAAACTTGGACTGCAACCTTTTTTCTAACACTAATGAACACCACATAATTATATTCTTGGTGTAGTGTTCGGGTCGAAAAG
>JZKD02S2425532.1:222865-254908 GCA_000966675.3 Picea glauca | reverse complement strand
TTGATATGGATTATGGACCGTGGCTATCTTGGGAATCCACTTCCCTGATGGAGTCATATCCCTTCTCAATGGTGGAAGGTCTTCTCAATCAAAAGATAAGTATTGATTCTCTATTCATTGTATGTTGTGTATCTTGTATATAGGTTATAATGTTATTATAATTCCCTATATATATATATATATTGCATGTATGTTCTAATGTTGATTCTGAATGAATAGGTTTATGAATATATTTTTTACGTCTGTGGAGTCATAGCCCTTGCTGAGATTTTATCAACAATGAAATCTAAGGATGGGTGGAACATCGTGGATCTACAGCCAGTCGGTGCTTTCATTGAGGTTTAATTGAAGCATGTAATAAGGAAAAATGAGCTGAATGAATTCTTGAAGCAGCTCTATGGAATAGAGAAATTGAATTTCATCTACAGTATGAACACCAAAATTGGTGCTTGAAAGTAGAGCACCAGGTGGATAACAGGCTTCCAATAGCAAAAGATTGGAGATTTTTGAAGAATTTTGTATTATACATGGTATAGAATGCATTGAGGACAATGCATAAATAAGGGGAGGGGATTTTAATATCCCAATGCCAAACCCTGATTGTAACTATGAATTGTAACATGTTTTGTAGGCTGGTGAGCCAAGTGTTATAAGAAAGGAATATTATATGCTTATTAGGCCAGAGAGCCTGGATGTTAAAAGGAAGGATTTTGGCCCTTGACCAAGTTTTGAGGAACACTTGGTCATATTTGACCATTTTTGGGACTTCGACATCCTGTCAAAGACGGAGTAGAAGGCAAAGCGAAGATCATGGAAGCTAGACCCCCTTTTTGGGTCCTTTGTGGGTTTTTTGGGATAATGTAATGGGATCGGGATGTTGGCCCATGGGTTTACCCATGTTTAGGCCCCTTTTTTTAATGTATAAGTAGAAGTCTAGGATATGTAATAAGGGACCTTTTTTAAGACACTTGAGAAGTGGCTTAGTGCTAAGAGCTGATCTGTGTGATATACTTGTAGAGATGAGTGCAAGTATTGTAAGTGTTAAGTGCACAGATTGTAAGAAGGTTTTATGCTTAGAGATACTTGGGGAAGGAGGATCTAGTGAGCTGCACAGAGTAGGTTTTGAGGCTCTGTTCTTGTAACCGATTGGCCAACAATAATAGAGAATAAGAGTTGGTGGATGTAGCCCCAGGGTGGGGGTGAACCATGTAAATCTATGTATCATGCTTTGTGTTATTACTTACATGTGTCTTCCCTCTCTTTCTAAGTGCTATGACATGTTTACATATATTTACTTATGCTTTGTGCTTATTAGATGTCTATAGATGATATATTTGATGTGTATGAATTTGCTAAGTGCTTGGTCTATCAAATTCGGTCTGTTGTATGTTGCTAATTGTTGAATCATCTTAGATCTAAGTATATACTGCAATGCTTTGTGTTATCTGCAGAGTGATATAATGGTTAATTCTAGGTGAACTATTGATGTTAAGTGCTTTGTTAAGTGTGTAATCATAGATCTGGATCCCAACTAAGTTTGCAGACACCTGAGTCCTGCAATCACCCCTGCCTCTACCTCGAGTGAGACTTTGTATGCTTCGTAGGTGTTTCCAAAAGGGCTAGTAGTTAGGGTTTTGTTGGTGCATTTTTGTAGCGTTGAACCCTAGGTCTGCCCCTATGCCAAAAAATGGTTCCATTATCGAGACCTGAAACTGTGATTGATAGGGACTAGAGAATAAGAAGGTTTGTGCAAAGATTCATCTTGAACTTGTGGAAACTTTGTGCATAGATCTATCGCTCTGATGCACAGTACTCTACTCGACCTATGAAGCTTTGTGCTGAAGAAAAGAAGCTAGATCTAAAGAAAAGAGGTAACATATGTAATATTTGTTCTCTGATAAAGGTAAGAATAGTGAAAGGTTTTAGATCTGGAAGCTTTGTGCTTAATAAGTGGAATTTTTTGTTTCCGAAGCATGAATTTAGGTATGCTTGATAGATTTTTTCCTAGCTTGAAAACTAGGGCATTGTTAGATGAAAGAATGTTTGATATGAATAGATCTGATAAGAATAATGAAAGATATGGTATACCTATGCATAGAAAGAATGTTTGGACTAACGAGTGGATGTAGGATCCTAGAAAGAAATTTTTGCAGGCTAGCCATTATGATCCTAGCATGCAGTACAAGAAAAGTTGGGGATCATTGAAGAGAAAGAGAGGATTAACTCTTTGTTATAGTTGTAGAAGACCAAGACATATTTCTAAGGAATGCCTTAGGAGAAAACCTAGTTGCTAAGGAATGTCCTTTGAGAAAACCTAGGAAGGCTATGGACCATGAAGTACTGGATTTCCCTAGAATGATTGCTAGACTTGAAAATATAAATATGGAGCAAGAAAACCTTGAAGGAGATCAAGAGACTAATATTATAGAGGAACCCCAGAAAGAATTAGAGATTATGTTACCAAAAATGAAAGAAACCCTGAATGAACATAAAGATGCCAGTTTGTCAGAGATCTTCAAAGAAAAGGAGAAAATTGAAGTAAGAATAGGAGACTTTGACATTGACTGTGCTCTGGATGAGGAAACACAGATGAACATTATGATACAAAACACTTGGGAAACCCTAGGAATACCTGCTATGGTTCCTTCACTAGGAAAAATAGGGTTGTTTAAAGGAACAATGGTAACCCTATGTGGCAGGATTACCCAGATAGCTATGAGTACCCATGGAGCTTTGACAGAGGAAGAATTCGAAGTTATTAAATTTATTGAGGACCATGCCCCATTTCCAACTTTGCTAGGGAAGATCTGGATTGAAAAAGACTAGATCCGAAGAAAAGAAGAAAAGGAATCCCTAGAAAAAAAGAAGCAAGAACTCATGAAATATTTGACTAGAAGGATCACTTACTTGATGGAAGAATAAGAGAACATATCTAAGCTATTGGACACTAGGGACTTGGATTTCAAATCTATAAGAGCATTAGAGGAACCATAGAACACTGAAATACCTAATCCATATGTTGAAGGAGTATTACCCTCGGATCTGAAGAAAGAATCTCAGCAGTGCAAAGTGACTATGTTGAGAGAAGATAGCAATCAGAATGGGAAAAGACCGACTGAGTTGAAGACTACCGGGAAGAAGGCTAGAAAATTAAGTAAGAAAAAGGTGAAGATTGAAAAGTTACAAGAGATCCCAGGTGGAACACTGCAGAAGTAAAAATCACAGGAATTGAACTTCACCAAGATATTAGAACAATGACATATGGCACTTCGTTGTGGCGAAGCAATATAGTCGTTGGATCGATATACCTGTTCAAATTCCACCCCAAACGGATACAAGAGAATTAAAGGATCACCACCAGATCGTTGGACCTCACCATAATGGATAGATCTATGATAATGGAAGCTTCATACTCGTTGCAAGTAGACCGTTGATGAATTTCCTATTTAGCTCGTTGCGCCATGCCCAAAGAACACTTTTTCCAACTAAAAATTCGAAGCCCGCATAACTAGTGATTGTAAACAATGATCATTGCAAGAAGATTGTTCATCCTAGTGTAGTATCTGAGATCATCATGCCCCGATTATATTTTCTGAGTGTGTATGTCCGACGAGCTCACCGTAGTTGAGAAATCTGTCATAGAGGTCCTTCTTGATTTAATGACTGAGAGAGTCATGTTGGAAAGAGGAATGTCCACCAGAGTCCAAGAATCATTGATGATAGGTGTGCAAGCCTCCCCGTCGACTGCTCGAACAGGAACATCTCAAGCTAGCTCGAAAAAGAGAACTAAGCATAAAGACGACATAGCTAATGTGAAGTTAGTGTCATCCATCCTACCAGCTTACATACCCCCTCTGAGTGGTGCGATTAATAGGGAAATTGTCCCTCGAGACTTTGAATACACCTTAGTCACTACATATCTATTGAAAGGAGTATGCACCTACCATGCAGATCAAGACAAGGTTATAGCGTTGAAGTTTTGTGACTTCAACCTGGGGGACCATAAGGTTTACAACATGCTCACCCCATATAAGTACTTGACAAGAACTAAGAGAAATAATTAAAATATCATCCCTCAACAATGGATGATGAACCTAGCGCAGTCTACTTTTCTCAACGTTATGAAAATACCACACCTCGACAGACACCAGGAGGTTAATGCTTGTGTAAAATTGCTGCTAGCAAGTTACCACAGAGGATACCTATGGTTAAACATCGCATAAATATTGATCTGACACTGATCAATAGGATCATTGGGCTTGGCATACAGGGCCCTGATCCCTAGGATTACTACCCTAGAAAGACTGCATACCATGCTCTTTCATAGAAGATTAAATAAGCTTATGGAAATGTTGAGAAGGGTGCACGAGGCTATGAGGTAGCCTCTATCAAAAGTGGTGCAGTGTGCCTCACATGTCAACTTATCATAGGGAAGATGGTATGTAAGAATCGAACTGCACAAGTATCAGGCTTCATAGTTGACCTCGTAGGAAAATGTGCAGAGGGACTACAGATGAACTTGGCAAAGACCTGGTAAACCAGCTAGAGATTGACTGTAGAGAAGCCCAGGATCAGGGGCATGAATTCCATTTTAGATGGCTTCTAATACTGATCATTTTTTTTTCATGGGAGCTACCAGAATGCACAACCTTCCCATAGCTCAACCCCTTTGAGACACTAGCCATGAATTTCAATACATTATGGTACTCGACCGACATGAACAAGCAATGGAAATCGAATGTCATTTTCAACATGTATTATAACCAATTGAAAGAAGCCATAGGGGGTGAACCTCGCATAACCCCAAAAAATTTACAAAGGTTCTGATCTCTGATAAATTTCAACGCGGATTGCTACTTTATATACCTAACTCCACGTGCCGATGAGCACCAGGAACAACTTTAGTCCTATTATAAGCTGACAGAAGAAGACCTAGAAGAGATCATAAAGGAATGGTCATCAGACCTCCTTGTTGAAATATATCTAGTGGACATTTCATACATCAACAACCTTGAAGCTGCACAGGACACACCTGGGCCCAGTAAGATAAAGAATACGAAAAAACCTGAAGAGGTTCAGAATGTAGATAGCAGATCTGTAAGGATGGCTTCCGTCACACCAGATCAAGGAGGTAATGGAGAAGACCTAGAGGAATTTGAACAGAGACTGGAAGACGGAGTTGAAGTTATAAATAAGAGAAAAGGGTCACCTCTGAAGTCTCCCTCCTGGAAGAAATCGAAAGAAACCGTAACTAAGATGCAGACCATGCTCACTTCGGATGACTTCAGTTTCCTCCTCACAACTATGAATGAATCCATAGAAGAGATAACAAAAAAGAAGGAAGTGAAACTGGAGCAGATATATAACAGAATTGAAATTGGGCTCCAAGAAGTGCAGCAAGCACTCTAGTCTAGCTACACAATCTCTATTGCGCCTCAGCAAGAAGGAACGATAGAAGTGGGAGAAGAATTAGTTCAACTCCGCAAGATTTCTGATACAGTCAAAGTACACCTTCGACACACACAGGAAGAAAAAGCACAGGTTACTCAAGCCTTAAATAAAGTACAAGAGAAAATCATAGAACAACGTCAAGCCACGCAACAAGAGAAGGATGCTCTCCAAGAAAAATTTGAAGAAGATAGAGCGAAGATCCAAAAGGAGAAAGAGAAACTGCTCACGAAGAAGATCGAGATGGAAGAAGTAGTTAACTGAGCATTCCACTCTATCACTGGCTTAGAACAAAAGAGAGAAGAACCCTTTGAACATCAAGTGATGAAGCTTGCTGAAGTTATTCAACATCTTCAAAAAAGGGTCGTGGAATTAGAGCTTCAAACTATACCAAGTACCTTGCAAGAAGTGCATGACCAATGATAATTGAATGCTCAGAGCGTAGTTGAGAGGATTAAAAAACTTGTTGTAGAATGCAAACAGTTAAGTAGCATAAGAGCATAGATATATGAACAACTATCCAAAGAGCTAGAGTTGAAAAAATTGGATTCCCAACTCCAAGAAGCAAAGTAGCACGCAGATACAGTACAGGCACAGCTCAAGCTCCTGTCACCCATCGATAGGATGAAGAGATCCCAGGAACAATGCACCGCCCAAAAGCTCGTTCTTACCATGCAGAACAGAGTGATGGAAGTCACCCAGAAACTTCAGCCGAGCCAGGAGGCAACCTATCTACTGTTTGAAGAAATTGAAGGCCGAGGAACAATACTAGAAAAAGTAGTTGTTACATTCGAGCAACAACTAGAAGGACATATTAGCGAAGTGGTTATTCAGGAATTCACTGAGAAAGAATTAGTAGCACAGAGACAAGTCAAAGTAGCTCAAGCCAAGCTCGAGACCTTTGAGGCAAAGTTAGCCAGACCTGAGTGACTCGGGACGAGTCACAGTTGCGTGTTGGGGGCCTGTTGGCCCTTGACCAAGTTTCGAGGAACACTTGGTCATATTTGACCATTTTTGGGGCTTCAACAGCCTGTCAAAGATGGAGAGAAAGACAAAGCAAAGATCGTGGAAGCTAGACCCCATTTTTTTATCCTTTGTGGGTTTTTCAGGATAATGTAACAGGATCAGGATGTYGGCCCATGGATTTACCCATGTTTAGGCCCCTTTTTGTGATGTATAAGTAGAAGTCTAGGCTTTGTAAGAARGGACCTTTTTGAGGACACTTGAGAAGTGGCTTAGTGATAAGAGATGATCTGTGTGATATACTTGCAGATCTGAGTGCAAGTATTGTAAGTGCTGAGTGCACARATTGTAAGAAGGTTTTATGCTTAGAGCTACTTGGGGAAGGAGGATCTAGCGAGCTATGCAGATCTCATGTCYTGTGCAGAGTAGATTTTGAGGCTCTATGCTTATAACCGATTGGCTAGCAATAATAGAGAAGAAGAGTTGGTGGACATAGCCCCGGGGTGGGGGTGAACCACGTAAATCTGTGTATCATGCTTTGTGTTATTACTTACATGTGTTTTCCCTCTCTTTCTAAGTGCTATGACATGTTTAGATAGATTTACTTATGATTTGTGCTTATTAGATGTGTATAGATGATATATTTGATGTGTAAGAAGTTGCTAAGTGCTTGGTCTACCAGATCCGGTCTGTTGTATGCTACTAAGTGCTTAATCATCTTAGATCTAAGTATATACTGCAATGCTCTATGTTATCTATGGAGTGAGATAAGGGTTAATTCTAGGTGAACTATTAATGCTAAGTGCTTTGTTAAGTGTGTAATCGCAGATCTAGATCCCAGCTAAGGTTGCAGACACTAGTGTCCTGCAATCACCCCTACCTCTACCTCAGGTGAGACTTCATCTGCTTCGCAGGTGTTGCCGAAAGGGTCTGTAGTTAGGGTTTTGTTGGTGTGTTGTTGGTGTGTTGAACCCTGGGTCTTCCCCTGTGCCAACAAAGGAACTTGTTTTGTACATGTAAATATTCATATTATTAATATAAAAACATTGTTGCATGTAGATCGAACACGAATAAAGAGTATGGGGAACTAAGCTCCATTAGGCTAGGTAAGGAAAGGGGGTATGAGAATATGGAAAGGGGGGATAAGATTAAGAGTTTAAAACCAAGAGAATAATATATAATTATTATTATAAAGGGTTGTAAAGAGGATATTAATTTATCCTAAGTTTCCTTAGGGAGAGGAATGAACTCCAAGTGGAGGGGGTTAAGCTCCCAAGAGAACCATGTGTCAACCTAGGCACATGCAAATTTATGTGGGAAATTCTATCATTATGAGGGGGCATGTGGATTCTTTCCATTTTTCCTCATGAGTTCTCTCCCTCCATTATCTCCATGATGAGGATTGTGTCCATGGGTTTCCCCATTCACCCATGCACTGAGAAATCACGCAGTCATCCAATCCGCTATTGTTGAACCATAACCATCCTGAACCTCTTCAATAAGCCCAAACTAATATCTTATTGAACCCATACCCTGTGGGTTTCTTATGTTTCACTATTTTCCCAATGAGAAATTTCTATTGCTGTCATCACCTTGCCGTGTGTTGAGAAGAGAGATTGAAGAGGCAGGTTTCTAGGCCCATGGGTAGAAGAAGTAGGCTGTCAGGCCTGTGAGCAACTCTTTTCAGGTGTGAGAGTGTGCTAAGAAAGAGATTTCTCTTGTGTGAGTTCTCATGTGAGGAACTCTCTCCAGGTGAGAGAGTGTGTTGAGGAAGTGAGTTAACCTGGAGGGAGTCCAGTAGAAGCTACATAGATATGAGAATTCTTGATCCGACTTGTTGTTGAAGCCCAAGAAAATGGAGGTGTAGTAGCCGATGGACTATGTGACAGTGAAGGTGTACACTCCTAGAGTGGGACAAGCATGTGGGGAATGAGAGTCTGTGAGATGTGGGTGTAAGTGGATCCTTGGAGGAAATCCTTCAGGTTGTGTTGTGAAAATTCTTGTTGTCCTTGCCTAGACTAGGAATCCATTTCCCGATGGATTTTAGTCCCAGCTCGGGGGTGACCCACTGTTGAGAGTGATGAGCAACGTGGTATATGGATAGGAGGTTCATGTAAGGTTTGGACATAGTTGGTGTACTTCAATTAAAATATATGTACCCATTTCTATGTTCATTTACATGATGAGTATTTGTACATGCTATATGGATGAGTATTGCTTGTATATGTTGTTGTATTTACGCGTTTTTCCTGTGAATACTGGATGTATGCTTTTATTGTTATTTCCGCATTAATTTGTGTATTAACGAAATATGTTGTCGGTTCATGTTTATATTTATATGCATATGATATTTTTTATTTCTATGAGGTAGCATGGACGATCTATTGGTGGACGGGGATTTTACAAAAACGATATCATATTAGGAGATGTTTCTGAAGTGATGTTGCCCGACCAGTTGGGGGTTGGGGACATTACAACAGTCTTTGCCATTTTTTAACTATTATATCCTGTAACGATTGATAGACAAATATAATACCCCTTGTTCCTGTAAAACAACTTTCATCCTTCCACTCCACATATCATACTTTAAACCATTCTGACCATTGAAAAGTGGTACTCCATTCTCAGAATAATCCATGATCTCCTTCCAGAGGTTAAACTAGTTCTTGAAGGAACCTTCTCTGATACCAATTGTTGGATTACTGAGAGGGGGTTGAATTAGGAATAGAGAAATTTAATCCTTTTTAACCATATAATGCAAGTGTTATATCAATGTAGCATTATAATCCAATAATTGCAGAGTAAATAAACAATGAAAAAATGAACAATCATACACATACACAATACACCAATGTTTTTACATGGAAACCCAAAGAGGGACAAAACCACATAATGATTTTTATTATATGTCTTTAAGAATTACATTAATGGGAAGCACAAACTTCCTTTGTTTTCCAACTGAAACTGGAAGGAGGCTGCAACCCCCTAGTTTCTCAGGCTACAACCTGAGGGAAGCTCCAACTCCCCAATTCTCTAGCTACAACTAGAAGGAGCATACAACCCCCTATGTTCTTTGGCTACAACCAAAAGGTGGATACAACCACCTATCCTTGCCCCATCCAACAACCCTAACATAGAAGTAGAATGATGGAACCATTATCACACTATCACTGTGAGATATGCTGCTGTAAACCTGTATCAATCAACCTGTAAAAACCTGAACCAATAACATGTTCCAATATGTACCATACATCAACTTGCTATCACTTTGTAAATTCCCAGAGGTTGTTGAAAAGAAGAATAAATTTACCAGAGGTAAATTTATCCAACCACTTCAAAACTGGGATTTAGCCCGACCAGTTTCAGAGAGGGATATCTCTATAAGATTTAACCTTGTTTCAAATTTCAGATATTAGGCTAGTTAAAATGAATAGGACCGAATTGTTTGTTTTTATAAAATGGCTGAAATGTCACTTACGCATCCATTGGGCTATGGGGTCTATTTTATAAAATTTGAGACTAACTAATATATTTTAAAAGGTATTCTCATAGGGAAAGATAATGCAACTGTTGGATTCTTTAACATAAAAATGATGTACAGCAGAGAATATGGGATAATCAATTATAACCAAGAAGAATTTAATAATTTCATAATTATAACATCAGAAGAAAACATTTAGATCATTTAAAGTCGGAAACAGAGTATACTAGGATAAATTCTGCAACTTTCGCTACTTCCAAATGATCATATTTAGGAAAACAAAATGAATACTGAGAGAGATAAATATTCAACAAAGATGAGAAAACATCACCAATAGCTAACACAAAAGAATCCTATGAAAAATCCCTTTTATTACTGGTAGATCTCTGATAAAAATTACAGTGCTTACATCTTGCTTGGGCATAAAGATCAACCCTCAATACTTCTAAGTTTGAATTATTTATCATCAAAATTACAAACGACCCTGTCATTAATGATCAAGATGTGGAAGATTCTAAATCTAACTAACTAGATAACAAGATACAAAAATGTAGGAACTGATGATGATCTGTCAGATTTTTCATGTTGATTCTAGGGAAGGTCATTGGTGAGTCATTCGTGTGACTTTGAATGCTCTGCTTGTTGACTCAGATTGGACACCTCATCTCTTACTCGATCAAATTGCACAACTGTTCCCACCGTAGCTAACTAAAAATGGTGACTTTGAGCAGTCGTCAGTACGTTTCATCCATTTTAGTATATTTGGAAAAAGTCGACTTGACTATGAAAATATATTTGATTTCGTGTTGTATGTTGAGGCCCGACTGCAAAGTTTCCAAGAATGACTTGCCTATTATACTGCTCTGTATCCCTGAGAACTTGGAACTATCCTTGGCCACTATAGCTATCTTTTGCTTGTAGTTAGGAAGGGTCATCAACTTGTCATTTAACACCATTAAACAAGGAAGACCTTTCTTTTGTAGGGAATCGATCTTACTAAAGAACCTCTGAACTCCGATGTCCATGTTCTGGAATTTCTCTTCTAGCTGCAACATAAATCCTCTTTTGGTCAGCACCCTTTTAACTTAGAGGATAATATCTATCATGTCTTCAATATTCAGGTCTTCCAATTCTTCCCTGGTCTTCAAATTCAAAAACTTAATGACTTTGTTTGCTTTAGTGGTCATTTCCCCCAGCTCTCCTTTTATCTTGTCAATAGCCTATCTGCTCCTCAACACCAGTTCATTTTTCTCGAACATGATTTGCACCATAGGGCAGACTTCATTTATGGATTTGGAGATATCCATCCAAATGTTCTCCTTAGCTTATGCTAGTGTTTTACCCCCCACTGTTTTCTTTTGTAGCTGCTGCATTTCCTGCTTGATATTTTCTAATGTTTTCCTTTCAATGTTGAAGCTTTTCTGGTAGGAGGCCTTGAGATCCTGGAGATTCTCAACCTCTTTCTTCAGTCTATTGATTTTTGTTCCTTGTAGGGTCATCTCCACCATTGATTTTTCTAGCTCCACAAAATTTTCTAGAGCTGTCAGTGGGGTGGTTGATGGAAGTTCTGTTGTGGTGGTTGTTGATACAGTTGTTGTGCTAACTCTTGTGAGTGGAACTGGACTCAGTGGGATGACTTCCATTGGTGTTGCCTATTATTCTCCTTTACCAACCTCTCTAACTCTACTTCCATTTCTTTTATCTGTGCATTATGTTCCATGATCAATTTTAACATTTCTTCCTTTTCACCTTCTGTCTTAGCCATCTCTTTGGCCTGTGAGTCTTTTGTAGGTGTCAATTTTATGGTACGTCAATATGTACCATAAACAAATGCAACAACCATTCATCAAAACTGTACAAATAACCTGTCACAATAGCCTGTCCAAACAACTTGTAATCAACCTGTACCATAAACAAGTACCTCAACCATGCACCAACCTGTACCTCAACCTATGCCGTCAATGGGTGCATCAACCATGCACCAAATATGTACCAATCATGCATCAAACACACATAAAATATGACTTATTAAGATGGACCAACATCATCAACTATACACCTCATGTATGTGCCAACTCGTAAATTACTTGTCTCAACCATGTACCCAACATGTACCTCAACCATATATAGTACATATAACAATATAACCATCAAAATTTTTCTAGCAATACATCACACTATCCATAACCAAATACCGTAAACCATTACATCAAACCATGTGCCACAACCTCATTGTTATACAACCTCTATATGTAACATACCTCAACCAAAATCCCTCATCAATTTCATCATCCAAATATGATTTGTAACTCTGTAACAGAACTGGTGTATATGATCACATACTTGCAAACCTTCCTTAACAAGAGACTAACATTTTCATCAAATTTTACTTTAGTCTCACATGACTAGTTTTGGATTAGTCACCAACCCTAACTTGAAATAATCATAACTATGTACCTGCAATGAATAAAGATATGTAAATAGTACACAATGTTCTTCAGTGTCTTTTATGCAATTCCTCTAGGTTTCACTACTTGGATTCTCTCAAAAAAGGAGTTATAGAAAAAATGACATACCTTATTGAATTCTAGATTATTCTAGAGAGAGAAATTGTAGAGCATGTGTTAGGTAACTAACCCCTCATGTAGGTAGAATCATATATTTCCATGTAATAAAGGTCAATATTAATAAGGCCTAGAAATAAGGAAGAATAAGTCCAATGTAATAAGACCTAATAGAAGCTTCTGCTTCTAGAAGGATCTTCCTCTAGATG
Organism: Picea glauca; assembly: GCA_000966675.3. NCBI lineage: Eukaryota > Viridiplantae > Streptophyta > Pinopsida > Pinales > Pinaceae > Picea > Picea glauca. The sequence continues at coordinate 242,243 of JZKD02S2425532.1, read as the reverse complement.
GTTCTTTTGATAGATATGCTTAGTATAAATAGGATTCGAGGGTGTTAGCATCAGAAGTCACTCCTAGATTGCAGCAGGAGCATAGCCCAATGCCCATCATTTTTATGTCACATATTTTTTTAAAAGGGGTGATCGGATGGGAGTAAATTCAGAACAACATCGTTTAACTTAGAAAAATAGCCCAGAAATGCACATGGAAGAAATGCCACAACTAACTTCAGTTAGGAATTTGATTTTAAAGAGAGAGTAGATGGAAGACTTGGAATAAAGGTGGAGGATACTGTTCTGGGCATCAGGCCTTCCAGTAGCTTGAGGAAGAAAAATGGGACACTGAAATTTGTCTAAACGACACAGTCATAACCGCACACTGATCAAGCCTACATCATACTATGTAGCCACAACCATTCAACTTGATCTCCCAATTCCAAATTATTCAGTACAAGAGGAAAAAGATAATGCGGGATATTGCCTAAGACTGGTGCAAAGATTACATTGATTAACCATACATCATCCTACAATATCGCGACCCTCGACTGGATCTTCCAATTCTGAGTGTTTTAAATAGCTTGACAGACAAAATGAAAGAAAGAGAAACTGACTTCCATTAACTTGACAATCTCAAATCAAAATACATAACCAGAGATTTCTATGAAAACCTTACAATTGGGAACATAGCTCAACCATCCATCCTTTCCAAAATACAAAGACTGAGTCCATATACTCAGAGAAAAACCCCAGCAGCAAGATCAAGTCATGCATTGAAGGCATTACATATACATGTTTACTGGCAGGATCTGCATGCAGTCTCTGGCTAGTCGTGCGCCTCAGTCAGATGCCATCATGTTCTAGAATGGGCTTGAAAATGAGTTGAAAAGATGACAATCCCTTTCTTGACTTTCCATTTATGGTGGAAACGATGTCCACCCACCCTGAACTGCTCTAATAAATTCTTCCTTGGGATTGGGAAAGGCTCAGTCAACCATGTACCTTTGAGATGTGGAGGCCTTCTCATTTTTTCATTCGGAGCTGAGCTGGAATTTGGAAGGGACGGCTAGGCGGACAAGGATGAGGTGATGGGTGCGAGAAAAATCGAACAAAGGTGGTCAGGTGGAGGGGACACAATAGGTGGAGGTGATAAAGGAGATAGGTGGTAGGAAGTGAGAGGGTGTGGTGTGAGAAGGTGGGGAGAAGATACAAGTGGCATTAGTCAAGAGGAGCAAAGGGAAAGGGGACATGGCACCCGGAAGAATGGGGGATAGGTGTGAGGCAATGAGAGTCCGGAGGGAGTAGGATATGTGACAAGGAAAGGAGAGAGGCGGAGTGGAGGACACCTGGAAGGATGGGATGAGAAAGCAGGATTTGGGGGAAGATGTCAGGATAGTGGGGGGGCCATGGGGGAATTGGTTAATTCTATAACCCCCCCCTCCCTATGTTAAATGCATAAGAGTAAGGGGGGTCTATAATTGGACCTCATCCATAGATTTGGGTTCTTTAATCCCAACCATTTATACTTGCGCGACACCATATTGGACCCCCCGCGTTAAAGGTAGAATAATGGGGGGGGTCCAGAATCAGACCTCGTTCATAGATCTAGGCATGTGGATCATGGACACCCAAATCCATGGATCCCTTAAATCATACGCATCGTATCGCTGAGACTTAGGAAAAGTGGGTTTTTGACCTGCTTCCTCCCACTGATCACCAAAATGGGGCACACCTTAGGGAAAACACCACCCCTACATGTTTATGTGATAACATTAGGCTCCATGGGGGATGGCATGCCCCCTGTGGGCTGCCAAGAACTCTGTTGCAGCTTCAGTTCCTTGTTGTTGGGCTATGGAGTCATTATTAAAACGAAAGATAAACAGAAAAACAATATTTACAAAAATGGCAGAGTGACTCTAGGATCAAAAAAAACCATGGATGATTTTAAGGATGGAAATTTATATTAAAATGTAGAAACCTGGGCTAATCTTACTAGTCCTTAATATACAAAATGTAAAATGTTTGGCGATAGTTTTGTAAAAATATTCAAGTTTCAAAGGATTTTATATAGTTTCTATAAAAATTTGGTGATTTTTAAGGTAAAATAATTTTATTCTATGGAATTTGGACGAATTGTTTTTAGAAAAAATGGAAATTAACGAATCTTTTTTTCGGGAAAACCATGGAAAATTAGCCCATTTGCAAAATTTATCCCCTAAAATCATCTATGAAAAAAACATTTCTTCAAGAAATTCCCATTCACAGGACCACTAATAACTTCTTTACCCTCCAAATCTTGCAACCTTAGGTATTGTTCAAAAATACTTCAGAGATTTTGAAGGGCCTAATCCAGAGGGATTCAAACTTGTTGTGCTTTCCCTTGTCCTACTTGGGAGCATCCCATTTTAATACCAGATCTCCCAGCTGGAACTCCTCTTTCTTGTCCTTCCTGTCAAAGGCTTGCTTGATCTTCTATTGATGGTTCTAAAATCTGTTCCTCACCTGCTCCCTAGTCTGTTGGGCTTCCACCATTTGATGAATTATTCTAACCATATGATTTGGCTCTCCTTCATAATCTTGAAAGAATTTAGCTATAGGTAGAGCCAACTCAGTGGGAAATACAACTTCTGTCCCATAAACAAGTTGAAAAGGGGAGGTGCCCAGGGATCTCTTGGCTGTCACTCAATCGACCCATAGAGCGAATTTGAGTTTTGAATCCCAGAACTTCTTATTGTCTTCCAATAATCTTTTAATGAGCTTGATCAGACTTTTATTGGAAGAGTCTGCCACTCCATTACCTTGTGGATAATAGGGAGTGGAATGAACCAGTGAAATCTCAAACTACTCACAGAACCTCACCAGAGGCTCAGACCTAAAAGAGGTGGCATTATCAGTGATAATCCTACTAGTGCAGCCAAACCTTGCTATGATATCTTCCAGGAAACTGATGATAACTTTGTGTGAAGCACTCCTAGTAGGTATAGCTTCTATCCACTTGGTAAAATAGTCAATTGTAGTCAGGATCCATCTGTGTTGGCTTCTTGAGGGAGGATGAATCTCTCCAATGAATTCCAACCCCCATTGTTGAAAGGGGAATACAGCTACTACAGATTTTAGTGGCAGAGATTTGAGCTACTGCTTTCCTGAGAACCTTTGGCATTTGATGCAGGCTCTGACCTATTTGCAGACATCAGTGAATAAAGTGGGCCAGTAGTACCCATCCCTGAGAATTTTTTGGGTTGTGGCATTCCACAAATGGTGTCCTTCACATAGGCTACTATGGAAATCAAACATCACTTTCTGGGCCTTTTGTGGGTTCAGACACCTCAGAAACACCCCTAGAGGGTCTCTCCAATACAAGACTTGGTAAAAAAGTTAATATTTGATTGCTTTGAGCTTTAAATATCTTGCCTTACTCTTCCCAATTTCGTCAGGGGGCTTTAATTCTAGCAGAAAATATATAATATCTGTATACCAGGTGCACTCTGCTAGTGGGGGACTGTTTTGAGGATTTTCATCAGGCAATTCAATTCGTTGATTTTCCGAGCAATCATTGATGAAGTTAACTCCCAAGGATTTACAATTGGATTCATCCAGTAGCTTGGCTAAACCTTTCCCTTTAACTAACTGGGTGGTATTAATCTCTAGGTCAAACTCGAGTATCTTGGCAATCCGTTTACGTCTTTTCCCATTTATGTCAGGATGGATGAGAATGTCCTTCACAGAAGCTGAAGGAACATATGCAATGATTTTTGAATGTAAGACATAGACTCTGAATGATTTAAGGGCCTTAACCAAGGTATAAACCTGTTTCTTCGTGATTTCATACCTGACTTCTGCATCTCTTAATGCCTTACTAAAGAAAGAAATGGGATTCTCTCGTCCTTCCTCATTTATCTACAATAAAACCGTTGCTACTGTATCAAAAGAAGTGAAAGAAAAAATTAGGAAATCTTTGGAATAATTAGGACTGATCAACATAGGTGCCTTAGTCAATGCCCTTTTTATTTGGTCAAAGGATTCCCTGGGTTTGGTAGCCCATTTTGTTTCATTTCCGTTTCTGAGCATGGCTGTGATATGCTTTACCAACTCAACAAAATTTGAGACAAACCTTCTCAGAAAGTTGATCTTTCCCAGGAAATCTTGAACCTCTTTTCTGGACCTGGGAAGTGACAAGGTTTGAGTTGCCTCCACTCTTCTGGGATCAATTCTTACTCCCTCTGCTGATACTATATGGCCTACCAACTTCCCCTCTTTCATGGCAAACAAAGATTTCTTAGGATTTAAAGAAAGACCAAACCTTTTGCATTTTAGGAACACTTTCCTCATATGGAAGCGGTGCTCTTTATCATATTTGGAGAAGACTATGATGTCATCTAGATAGATGAATACAAATTGGTCCCTTTCCCCAATGAAGGTAATGTCCATGGCTCCCTGAAAGGTTGCCCCTGCATTCATCAATCCAAAGGGAATTTTGGCATACATGAATGTACCCCAAGGAGTTGTGAATGTTGTTTTCTCCCTGTCTTTGGGTAGAACAAAGATCTGATTGTAGTCAGAAAATCCATCAATCATTGAAATTCTAGATGCCCCTGTTACTCTCTACAATATGTGTTCCATCTTGGGCAGGGGGTAATTGTCCTTCTTTTAACTCTTATTCAGGTTTCTGAAATCAACACAGAGTCTAATTTCTCCACTTTTCTTTCTCACTGGGACCAAATTGGCTACACATTCAGAATATCTCAAAGGGACAATAATTTGGGCATCCAATAGTTTCTTTACCTCCCTTTCCATGACAGGCATCAACATAGGATTAATTTGTCTTAGCTTATGTCTGAATGGCTTGGCCTCCTCCTTCGGTGGGATCTTATGCTCAATGACAACTGTGTCATATGTTCTGAGGTCTTCATAGGTCCAGGCAAATACATCAGCAAATTCCTTTAATAGTTCAATATATTCACCCCTCTGCTCCTTTGATATGCTACTGGACAACTTGACAAGCTTGGGATTCTCCTTTGTGCCAATATTGCACTCAGCCACCTCTGCATACTCTTTTGAGCTATTTCCCTTTACTTCCACATCATTGCTGTCAAATAACCTTTCCAAAGGGACCAACCCTTTAGGGATGTGATTGCTAGGTAATTGAACAATGTGATGATCAATGATCCTTTTCAAAATATTATCAGCATGAATGTCTACTTTAGAACCAGGGTCTTGATCAATGTGCAGTGCTAAAAATTCATTAACAGTTTCCAGGAATATTTTGATTTCAAGGTCATCCTCAAAAACCTTCCAATGCTTCACATTGTTAGGTATGGAGGGCATGTATTTCACTTCTATGTCATACCTAAGCCTGGGTGGCAGGGGAATTTTGAAATTGCTTCCTGAAATAGCCAAAGAATCAACAACAGTGTTTTCTTCCCTTGGAATGAATGATATAGTGAAGGCTAGGAGATAACTATCAATGAGGTCCCATACTTCATTTTTGTAACTCCTCAACCGAGGATGCTTGGCCTGATAGATCTTTCTAACTGGCTGGATGATCAAATGAGCATCACCAAACACTAATATTTCCTTTATTCCCATATCCTTTGCTACTCTCAAGCCCAAAACTAGAGCCTCATACTCTACCATATTATTTGTAGCTTCAAACTCTAACTTGTATGATGGAGTTRTAGTTTCTTGAGCAGGGGAAATAAAAATTATCCCAGCACCTGTGCCATCTTTAGAAGAATATCCATTAAAGAACATTTTCCATAYAGAAGTAGTTGAAGGATAATCTTCATGGGGGCTAATTGGTTGCTTTCTGAGTTAAAGAGGAGGCTCAGGGAGTTGGTGAGCTGCAACAAGATGGATCCCAAATCAGTGTCAAGAGMAAATATGGGATGATTGGTGGGATTTTCTTCATCACTTACAATGTAATCCAACTGAGCCTCTCTATACAATCTTMTGTTCTCTCCTCCAAAGAATGGAATGGTAGCATAGGTTAGGTCCATCTGCAACGTTCCCCCAAGTCTTTTTATCCAAGATCTTGACAACAACATGTCAAAGTTGGGAGGAATGTTAGCTACCACAATGCCCATGACCACACTCTTCATGGGCAGTTGAAACAAAGTTACCACTAGATCTTTGATAACTCCAAGACATTGCACTCTCCTAGAAACAAAAGAGTACAAATCATGATAGGCCTTTGTGACTTCCAGCCCGAGCTCTTCCATGACAGTTTTGGGCATGAGATTATGAGATGCCCTAGAATCCATCAAACAATTATGCAACACCTTGTCATGAACGTTCAAGGATGTATAGAAGGGGGGGGGGGTGAATCATCTTTGTCTTCTACCATGGGACCTAGGATGATTGTTGGCTTTTCATCATGGAGATTCACTGAATCTGTGGAATGGCAAGGTGGCTTGGGCTGTAACAACTTAGAGAGGAAAATTTTGAAATCTTCATGCTTGAAAAGCTCTGAAATGGGGACCAAGATTATGATCTTTTGAATTTCATGCTCAAAATTGAAGGAGGAAAAGGGGTTCATAATTTCTCTCACTTTGGGGGCAGGGTATTTGGCTATTGGAGAGAGATTATGAGATTTCTTTTCTTTGGTAGTGTTTGTTATAGGCTTTTCTGCTAGAAGAGGTTGACCAGAGATATCAGACTTCCCTTCTTTCTTCTTTGACCTGAGGTTATACCTATTGGGACTGTTGTCTTTGGCCTTCTCCCCCTTACTCGGCTCATTTATTTGACTGTTCATGAGGGAATCTTCATATGTAGATTGAGTCAAATGGGGGAAAGGGGAGGTATCTCCAAAACAATGGATTTCAGGACCAAGCTCATCTATCTCCTTTCCTTCCTCATCAAAAATGAGGTTATTTTAGAGAGGGGTTTGGATCCTTTGATCATCTCTATCTCTGTTCCTTTGTTCCCTTGGAATCATCTGAGGAACATTTTTATCTAGTCTCCTGAAGTTGCCTCTATTATCAATGTTTTGGGGATCTCTTTATGTTTTCTTCCCCTCAAATTTAATCTTTTCCATTTCTGTAGTTAAGGACTTCACCATCTTGGTCAAGTCATCCACTTGAGGGTGAATTATAGAATAAATAGAGGTTGGGGACTCATACTTTCCTTTCCCTCTGTCTCTATCATACCTGTTCTTGAGCCTGTTAACTGCCAACACATTGGATTCTACTTCTAGGGATGCATCTTACATGTTAGCCAAGGAAGTAGCTCTTCTTTCTCTGAGCAGGAGGTAGAAATCAGGGTCAAAAGCAATAGCATAAGTAATCTTAGCAGAGGCTTCTGAGGGCTTTATCTCAGTAGGTATCTTATTATACATCTTATTGAATCTTTTGGAGAAGTCAGAGACAGACTCTTCTTCCTTTTTCTTCAAGGACCCAAACTCTATCATGTAATACATGAAATCTTTTTTATCTCCCCATTGTCTCAAGAAAGAATTATCTATAGCCTCAATCCAAACAACAGATCCAAGGGTCAGTCCCCTGAACCATTTCCTAACCTCACCATCAAGGCTCTGGAAAACAACTCTCATCCAGACATCTTCATTTTTGATGTTCAGGTTGTCTGCATAACTCTAGAAGGTAGGAAGGTGCTCTTTAGCAATTACGTCTTCTTCTCCAGTGAATTTAGGCATGTATTTGGGGTAATATCCAATAGGGAGAGTGTTCAAGGGCTGAGGTAGAACTAGAGGGGCATACCTCATAGCCACAATTGCATCCATTCTATTTACAGGGTGATTAGCACCTGCCATAGGGATATTAGGTGGAGGAGAACTAGGAGGAGAAGGTGTTCAGATAGGGGAAAATGCAACAAATCCTGCAGGAGGGAAAGAAAATGACAAAGGATTTAGAGAAAAAGATACAGGGCTTGAGTTAGTAGAGGCTTCTCTTTCTGCAGTAGCAACAACAGTAATAGGAGGAGGGGTGAAAAAGCTAGGAGTGGGAAAATCTTATGTGGTCCTGGGTCTAGACCAAGGAACAAATTTAGGGGAGAAATGAGTGACAAGGATTTCTCTCTTCGATACCAGACCTGGAGGGGAAAGCTCAACAGGAACACTCCTGAAATTTAAAGTTCTAGAAACTCCAACATGAGGTCTGATAGAAAACTGAGAAGTAGATATTTAATTTTCTAAGAGAGGACAGTGAGAACTATCAGAAATACCTGGTTTGGTAGTAGAAGTTCCTTCTCTGAGGGCCTTTCCTTTTCTGATCAGTTTCTCAGAATCTACTTCAGGTACCGTCAATGGAAAATGAGGGGTGGACCTTGTATGTCTACCTCTGGAAGCCACAATGGAAGTAGTAGGTTTACCATTGCAGAGTCATCGCAATGGAGTCACCAGGTGCACAACAACAATCTTGTAGGTCTCTGATATCTGATGCACCTTTAGGATCAGAGGCTCAATGTCGTTCAATCCCGAGGAAAATATTCAACTTCATCCTCAACAATGAAACCATAAATGTTAGTGTCAGAAGTCACTCCTAGATTGCAGTAGGAGTAGAGCCCGATGCCCATTAGTTTTATGTCACGTATTTGTTTAAAAGGGGTGATCGAATGGGAGTAAACTTAGAACAACATTGTTTAACTTAGAAAAATAGGCTAGAAATGCACAGGGAAGTGAGGGCCACAACTAACTTCAGTCAGGAATTTGAGTTTAAAGTGAGAGTAGAGGGAAGACATGGAAAAAAGGTGCAGGAGACTGCTCTGGGCATCAATCCTTCCAACAGCTCGAGGAAGAAAAATGGGACACTGAAATGTGTCTAAACGACACAGTCATAATTGCACACTGATCAAGCCTACATCATACTATGCAACCAAAACTATTCAACTGGATCCCCCAATTCTGAATTATTCAATACAAGAGGAAAAATATAATGCGGGAGATTGCCTAAGATTGGTGCAAATATTGCATTCATCAACCATACATCATCCTACAATATCACGACCCTCGATTGGATCTTCCAATTCTGAGTGTTTTAAACAACTTGACAGACAAAATGAAAGAAAGAGAAATTGACTTCCATTAACTTGACAGTCTCATATAAAAATACATAACCAGATGTTGCGCCTCTTCTATCACCTTAGTGAGAAAAATAGAGGTGCTTGCAAGCTCAGTTGGGTCTGCTAAGCAGGACAACTGCAAGGAAAAGAGTTAGGGAAAGAAATAAAAAACAACAACTAAGACTTAAACTAGGAAATGAAATAACAACTAAATTCATGACCATAGGGACATAGAAACAAAAAGAACAATAAGACCCATGTCACCAATGATGAGGCTGATATTAGTGAAAGAATACATCGAGAAGCAAGGGGACTATGAGTCCCTTCTTCCTCCAAGGGAGGGCTCTTGGACCCCCACTAGCAAGTTGTTCTTACAACAAATAAAAATGGAAAATGATGAAAGAAATCTTTGCAAATCCGCTCAAGGGGTGAGATGGATTGCCCAATGTAATGGTGAAAATATACTCTTGGCAAGGATAGAGTCCTCAAGAGAATAATGGTAGCATAACTTTGCTTTGAATTCCTTGAAAAATGAAGTGTATCCATGGCTTTTTTATAGCATTCCTTTGAGCTATTGTTCAACTAGTTTGTAGTGTGAAAAGAGGCTAATTAGGGCACTTCTAGGTCTTTGACCAGCCATCCAGTCGAATCCAGTCCAAATTTGAGTGTCAAATCAGCTTGGGAGCTGAACCAGAAGTGGGTGGGAGGCCGACCACTCTCATAAATGCACCATTTCTCAGGTGCACGGATTTTTGCGATAACAGTCGCACATCATGCACATGTGTGAAATTTCTTCGTTCTTGTTCCACGCATGTGTGTGCATGCCCAGTGTCTTCATAGCGCCCTTCAATTTTTCACTACTTTGTATAGTTTTTTGACCCTTTATGAATGCTTTGGTGTTAATTTAGGTCCATGGATGACTTCATCATTGTTTGACGATGCTGAGTTCTTGTAACCATGTGCGGATGAAATTTCAGTGATAACAGATGCCCCCTGATGGATGAGGTTAGGAGCATACGTATAGCCGAAATCCATCAATGTTTATTCTACTGAGAGTGTTGTTGGTAAGAGAGAGAAATAGTGGGATTGTCTAGAGTGATCCGTTGGAGGGAAAAAGGAACCGGTAGAACCCAACCTTCCATAGGTGTGTGAAAAAGAGAAAATTGTGTACAATCGAGGTGGGCATGCCCCATGCTCATGTCATGTAACTCAAAAAAGAGGAATGAAGTGTTGGTGTAGAGAACTGTAGCACCCTTAGGGGTAGTCGTGATACAGGCAGAAAACAATTCTGCGGATGAACATACCTTGAATAGTAGGCAGTGATCATGGTAATAAGTATCACTGATTATGTGGGCATTGATAGCACAACCAAATTCATAGGTCTTCAGCAAATGAAAGAACTAACTGTAATAGTCGCAAAGTAAGACCCACCGTAACATGAGAAAGTGTTGACATCAAATTTTATGGGGGTCAATGATAGTAGGGAGAAATTGTGTTTCACCCTGTGCCATCCAAGATCTCTCATTGGGTGGGTAATGAGAATCAAGATACTATTGCCCTTTTGGAAAACTGTGTTGATGTCGATAAAAAAGGGGGACGCGACTCCAAGAAGAAGATGGCTTCGTGAAATCTACTAGGTGAGGTTAGGAAGTGGAGAAGGTACATGGACGAAGTCAAGATGTAGGAAGACTCAAGACTACCCTTGGTTGGAGGATATGTGATATAAAAAGTGTATGCAACCGTTCAACGAGGTCAAGTGTCAGGGGGACAACAAGCCCGGGGATAAGTTGTGCTAGAGGCAAGACAAGGTGAACAAATTCATAGGGAAGAGGTAAGTGGCCTATGGGATACTCTAAAGATATGGATGATGTTGGTAAGGGTGGATGATAAGCAGTGCTCCAACCAAGGGTGACATGGGGTGCGGCTGGCCAAAAAAGGGAAGCAGGTTGCCAAAGGTGAGAAAAAAAGGTAATGTAATGACTGGAAATAAAGGCGTTTGTACAATAAATAATGAATAATTGGGGAGAAGTGTACGAATACAGAAACGGGTGCCCCAGTGTGATATGGTTTGCCCATGTAGGGCATAATTTCTCGGATAACTGATGAAGGGTGGGGGGCCCATGGGTGGGTTTTGGTATGAGGTAGGTGAAATGAAGGGAGATTTGCAGATGAGTAAACGGATTGTGGATAAAATGGAGGGTTCATGCTACTGCGGAGGTGTAGCCCAACCATAGAACTATGGTGTTAGCAATATTTCTTGTAAGGGGGGCTAGAACACAAAATAAAGGGTTAAAAACCCATTTGTCCTAAGTTTTGGTGCGAATGCGCTTATGTTAAACGAAAATCAAGTTTGGACGGCTGGGATTCACGCGCCTAGATCAACGACGCACGTTGGATTCCAGACCCCCCTTGCCTTTCTACCTTTAAGAGGGGGGGGGGGTCTGGAATTGGGGGTGCACCTCTCCAATGGCCCAGATCAGCGTGTCTGGATCAACGACGATAAAGACCATTCCGGAAACCCCCCCACCTTTCTACCTTTAAGCAGAGGGGGGGGGGGTCCAGAATTGTAGATGCAACTTTTGACGGCCAATATTTTAGCGCCCTGATCAACGGTGCTTGCACATCCTCATCATTTTCAGCTACCCCATGTTTAGCCAGTGTGGACCCTGCTCCCATCATGTCATCCTCCATAGCTTCCGCTCTCTTGCTGCCGAGTGTCATTCACCCCCCCTCCTTATCATCATCCACTTGTTTCTTGCCATGTGTCCCACTCCATTCCACGTCAGCCTCTAACCAAGAGGCAAGTTCATTACCTCCCACCTTATTTCCTTCCACCCGAGGTATTCTTCCATGGATCATCCTCTGTCGCCCTTCTCACACCCCCGCCACTTCTTCCACACCCTCATAGTCCGACGCCATCACTCCTGTCATGCGTCCCATTCTCCACATTGGACGCCATGCCCATCCTTCAAACTATTCAGTTATTCCAGGTGGTAGCACGAGGAGTTTTTCCATGTCCCAAAATGCTGAGTTGGCCAGGTCATTTTCAATCCCAAGACACAGTTATTGAAGCGGTTGGTGGTAGTTAGACATCGTCTCCGCCATAATGGGAAGTCCTGCATTGAATTAAAGGCATGTCGATTCGCCGAATAAACTGTCAAGAGATCAATCATCTCTGCCATAAGTTTCATGACCATCTAAATATTGCATCTCCATGTTGTCAGAATCCATGCAGACGCAAAGCTTTCAATTCTACGTCTCGATTTTGTTGTTGTTGTTAGTTTGAGTATATGAAGGAATTTTAGCCATTTTTGTATCTATCGATGGTAGATCTAAGCTCCTGACTGTAAAGTTTCAACAAATATTCTGGTTTCCTGGCTTTGCCTCTGTGTTTGAGATTTCTTGGTTTATAACAAATAGTTTTCCTTTTCCATCTATGTTTCATCTTGTGCCGGAGGGTTCACAGTTGAAGGATTCACGTGGATTGTTACAGATAAGTTATGATAAAGGATTTGTCATGACATTTCTGTATTCTTTGGTTTTCTGTGTTTGAATATAAAGTGACTTTGTGTTCGAATGCTTTCTCCTCCAGTCTGTTACAAACCGGATGTCTGTGATAGACCTTTGCACTTTCCTCATGCAAGTCTTCCGCCTACTCACCCTTTCACTGCAACTCACTGTTTGGAGTTTATCAAGACCTCACTCGTCATGCATGCTCGGCCTAGTTTCTGAGTTGAGATGATATTGTTTTGAGTTCTCTTCCATTTTATCACCCCCCCTTTAAACAAATCATGACATTAAACTGATGGGCATCGGGCTCTGCTCCTGCAAGCAATCCAAGAGTGACCTCTGATCGCCAACATTTTTGGCGCCGCTGCTAGGGATGATGTTGAATAAATTCCCTGGGATTGAACGACAAAGATTAATCTGATTCTGAAGGTGCATCAGAAATCAGAACTTGAAGATTGCTACTATGCACCTGGTGACTCCACTGTGACGACTCCGCTAGGGAGAACCTGCTCTATCAACTGTGGCTTCGAGAGGCAGACACACGAGGTCTAACCCACACCTTCCTTTAGCTACACCAGAAGCTGACTCGAAAGCGGTGCACAGAAAGGGAAAGAGCTCTGCGAAAGAAGTTCCCATCACCGAAACAGGTAATGCGCCTTCCCCTTCTGTGAGTACTCCATTGTCTTATTCTCAGCTTCCTAGTCGTCCTTCCTCTGAGGTTTCCCATTTTCTGAATTTTGGGAGTGTTCCTGCTGTGTTTTCTCCTCCTGGTCTGGTATCCGAAGGAGAGATCCTTGTCACTCCCCCTTCCTTAGAATTTTTGCCTCAATACAGACCTCTGGTCTCAGAATATTTCAGCACCCATCATGTTATTACTACTGCTGCACAGAGAGAAGCATCTGCACATTCGGGTCCTTTATACCTCTCTCTGTTGTTTCCATCATCTCCTGTGAGGACCTCTTTTCCTTCCTCTCCTGTTCACACTCCTTCTCCTCTTCCTAACATCCCTATGGCTGGTGCTAATCCCCCTTTGAATAGGATGGATTCTATAGTCGCTGCTAGATATGATCCTTTAATCCTACCTCATTCTATGAGCCCTCTCCCAGCTGGAGATTATTTGAAATACATGCCCAAGTTCACTGGAGAGGGTGACATAACTACAGAAGAGCACCTGCCTTATTTCTACAGTTATGCAGATAACCTCAATATTAAGAATGAAGATGTTTGGATGAGAGTCTTTATCCAGATCTTGGATGGTGAGGTTAGGAAGTGGTTCAGGGGACTGGCCCCTGGATCTATTGCTGGTATTGAAGCCTTGGATAATGTTTTCCTGAGGCAGTGGGGAGATAGGAAATATTACATATATTACATGACTGAGTTTGGGTCTCTAAAGAAGCAGGAAGGAGAGTCTGTCTCTAACTTCTCCAAAAGATTCGATAAGATGTATAACAAGATTCATGCAGAGATAAAGCCTTCAGAAGCCTCTGCTCAAATTTCATATGCTAGTGCATTTGACCCTAATTTCTGTCTCGTATTAAGAGAAAGAAGAGCCACCTCTTTAGCTCAGATGCAAGATGCAGCTATAGAAGTGGAATCCAACATATTGGCAGATGACAGGCTGAGAAACCAGGCCGATGCAGACAGAAGAAAGGGAAAGTCAGAAGCCTCAACTTCCTGCCCATCACTGCCCAACCCTCAAGTAAATGAGTTGAACCAAGTAATGGATTTCCTTAAAGAAGAGGTGGAGAGATTAAAAGTGGAGAGGAAACAAATGAACAAAGGCCCTCAGAGCACCGAGAACAGAGGAGGTTTCAGAAGGCCAAATAATTTCGCTCCTCCAACTATGCACAGAGAGAAGGAAAGAGACAAGGATGACCAAAGGATTCAGGCTCCCTTCCAGAATAATTTTGTGGTTGATGAAGAAGAAGGAGAAACAGATGATCTTGAGCCTAAAATTCACTCTATAGAAGTCACTCCTCCTTTCCCTCACCTGACTCAATCATCATACGAGGAATCCCTCATGAATAGTCAGCTAAATGAATTGAGCAAGGGAGACAAAGCTAGTGGTGGCCGAGGTAGGTATAACCTGAGATCTGACAAAAGGGCACCAACACCTGATATTCCTGAGCCATCCACCAGAGCAGAGAAGCCTGCTGATGAGGTAGCAAACAACCACAGAAGTAAGAAGGCCCAACCCCTCTCTCCAATTGTCCAAATTCATGTTCCTGAAATTAGAGAAATTCCAAAGCCTACATCTTCTTTTAATTTCGAGCATGAGATTCAAAAAATCAGAATCCCTGTGCCCCTCACTGAGTTAATCAAACATGATGATTTCAAAAAGTGCTTTTCTGACCTTTTGAAATCTGAAACCTCCGGCCCTTCCACAGACTTCATAAACCTCCAAGATGAAAGGCCTGTAGTTGTACTAGGTCCTATGGTAGAAGACAAAGATGATTCATCCCCTCCCTTCTACACCTCCCTGAACATACATGACAAAGTGTTGCATAATTTCTTAATGGATTCAGGGGCCTCCCACAATCTCATGCCTAAAGTCGTCATGGAAGAGCTAGGATTAGAAGTCACCGGATCCTATCATGACCTCTATTCCTTTGACTCTAGGAGGGTACAATGTTTGGGAGTCATCAAGGACCTGGTAGTTTCCCTGTTTCAGCTGCCCATGAAAAGCATGGCCATGGATATAGTGGTAGCTGATGTTCCCCCCAATTTTGGCATGTTGTTGTCAAGATATTGGATTAAGAGACTTGGAGGGATGCTACAGATGGATCTTACATATGCCACCATTCCAGTCTTTGGGGGAGAACACAAGATATTGTACAGAGAAGCCCAACTAGCCTATATAGTCAGTGATGAAGCAAACCCCACCAATCATCCCATCAATGCCTTAGACACTGACTTAGGATCTAGCTTGTTGCAGGTCACTGAGACCCCTAATCCCCCTTTGCAAATAAAAAATAAGCCCAATGTCGATCAGGATATGCCTCCTCCAACCACCTCTGTTTGGAAGATGTTCTTTGATGGAGCCTCTTCCAGTATAGGTGCAGGTGCCGGAGTGGTATTCAATTCCCCTTCTCAAGAGACCATATCTCTGTCATACAAGCTAGAATTTGAAGTCACCAATAATGTGGCAGAGTATGAAGCTCTGGTTCTGGGATTAAGAGCTGCAAAGGAAATGGAGATCAGGGAGATAGTTGTGTTTGGGGATGCAGAATTAATCGTCCAACAGGTCAAAAATGTCTATCAGGCCAAGCACCCTCATCTCAAAAATTACAAGAACGAGGTATGGGATCTAATCGACAGTTCATTCCTGGCTTTCAACATCTCTTTCCTTCCAAGGGAATAAAATTCTCCAGCCGACTTTCAAGCCTTTTCAGCTAGTTTGTTCGAAGCTCCTACGCTGCCCACTGACAGATCAGAGGTGGAAATAAGATACAGACCCTCTGTACCAGACAATGTCAGACATTGGAAGGTATTTGAATATGATCAGGAGATMGAAAAGTTCCTCCAGTCCATTGATGACTTTTCTACGTCACACATAGATGAGGACCCCGACGAGGAACCTGACCATCATCCTGGGAAGTTGTTAAATAAAKTTGTTGACGACCAGATTATTCAACTACCGAGCAATCACATAMTAAGAGGTCTGATCCCATTAGAAAGGTTGTTCAATGGGAATTATGTGGCAGTAGGAGGGAGAGTTTCTGGTGATGATACCGACACAGCTGAATGCAACATAGGCACACCAGAGGAGCCCAAGTTGGTCAAGCTGTCAAAGAGCCTGACCGAGGAGCAGAGGATTGAATACACTGAGTTGCTTAGGGATTTTTCTAATGTGTTCGTATGGACCTACGAAGACCTCAAGACATATGACACATCGGTCATTGAGCACAAGATCCCACTGAAAGAGGAGGCTAGACCATTCAAGCAGAAGATGAGACAGATAAATCCTATGCTGCTACCTGTCATGGAGAGGGAGGTGAAAAAGCTGTTGGATGCCCAAATCATTGTCCCCTTGAGATACTCTAACTGGGTAGCCAATTTGGTCCCAGTAAGAAAGAAGAGCGGAGAAATCAGACTCTGTGTCGATTTCAGGAACCTAAATAGGAGTTCAAGGAAGGACAATTATCCCCTGCCCAACATGGAGCACATATTGCAGAAGGTCACTGGTGCTTCCAGAATATCCATGATTGATGGTTTCTCTGGCTACAATTAGATATCAGTCATGCTTGAGGACAGGGAAAAAACTTCCTTCACCACTCCCTGGGGCACGTTCATGTATTCCAAAATGCCTTTCAGGCTGATGAACGCAGGAGAAACATTTCAGCGAGCCATGGACATAGCCTTCATCGGAGAAAAAGATAAGTTCATGGTGATTTACCTAGATGACATAACAGTCTTTTCCAATACTGATAAAGAGCACTGCTGCCATTTGAAGAGGGTTTTACTAAAGTGTCGCAGGTTTGGCCTTTCCCTGAACCCCAAGAAATCATTATTTTCTATGAAAAAAGGGAAGCTATTAGGCCACATATTCTCCACAGAGGGAGTGAGAATCGATCCTGACAGGGTAGAAGCAATCCAGGCCCTGTCACTTCCCAGATCTAAAAAATAGGTCCAAGCATTTTTGGGAAGGATTAATTTCCTGAGGAGGTTTGTCTCAAATTTTGCTGAGTTGGTGAAACACATCACAACCATGCTCAGAAAATGAAATGAAGTGAGATGGACTGCCAAGCCCAGAGAGTCTTTTGTCCAAATAAAAAAGGCATTGACTGAAGCACCTGTGCTAATCAGTCTTGATTATTCCAAAGACTTTCTGATATTTTATTTTGCTTCCTGTGATACAATAGCGGCAGTTTTATTGCAGAAAAACGATCGGGGGCAAGAAAAACCTATTGCTTTCTTTAGCAAGGCGCTGAGAGATGCAGAGCTCTGGTACGAGATCATGGAGAAGAAGGCTTATGCCTTGGTGAAAGCTCTCAAGGCTTTCAGGGTCTATGTCTTACACTCAAAAATCATTGCATATGTCCCTTCAGCTTCTGTGAAGGATATTCTCATACAACCTGACATAGATGGGAAAAGAGGTGAATGGATCGCCAAGATCCTAGAGTTTGACCTGGAAATTAAGCCCACCAAGCTGATAAAGGGGAAAGGTTTAGCCAAGTTGCTGGCTGAATCAAATTGCAGGGCCCTATGAATCAATTTCATCAATGAGAAAGTTGAATTATCCAACAGGAGCTCCCAAAGCACCATACCACTAGCAGCATGCCCTTGGTATAAAGATATCTTGTATTTTTTTCAAGAGTTGAGGCCTCCCGATGGAATGGAAAAAAGCAAGGCAAGAGCCTTAAAGCTCAAAGTTGTCAGGTATTGCCTCATTGACCAAGCCTTGTACTGGAAAGACCCTCTGGGGGTATTACTAAGGTGTCTAGACCCACAACAGGCCCAGAAGGTTATGAACGATTTCCATAGCGGTCTCTGTGGAGGTCATTATTTTTGGAAGACCAAAGCTCACAATATCCTCTGAGCTAGGTACTACTGGCCCACCCTATTTCCTAATCTTTGTAGGGAAATCCGAGCTTGCATTAAATGCCAAAAATTCTCAGGAAAGAAACAACTCAAATCCCTGCCACTAAAACCTGTGATGGTCTCAGCACCCTTTCAGCAGTGGGGATTAGACTTCATCGGGGAAATTCATCCCCCTTCGAGTGGCCAGCACTGATGGATTCTGACAACAACCGACAACTTCACTAAATGGATAGAGGTTGTCCCTACTAGAAGCACTTCTCACAAAGTAATCATCAGCTTCCTGGAAGACATCATAGCTAGATTTGGCTACCCTAACAAGATTGTTACTGACAATGCTTCCCCATTTCGGTCTGAGCCTTTGGTCAATTTTTGTGAACAATTTGGAATTTCACTGATTCACTCCACTCCCTACTATCCTCAGGGAAACGGACTGGCAGATTCTTCTAACAAAAGCCTAATTAAGCTTATCAAAAAGCTACTGGAGGACAATAAAAGGGCCTGGGACTCAAAGCTCAAATTTGCTCTCTGGGCCGATCGGGTGACAACAAAGAAGTCCCTGGGCCTCTCACCCTTCCAACTGGTTTACGGAGTCGAGGATGTCTTCCCCACTCATCTTACCTTGCCTGTAGCCGGTCTCCTCTAAGACTATGAGGGAGAACCCAACCATGTGCTCAGAAGAATTCACCAGATGGTGGAAATGCAACAGATCAAAGAATAGGTCCTGGACAGAGCTTACAATCATCAGCAGAAGATCAAGCAGGCTTTTGACCGAAAAAGAAAGAAGAAAGAGTTCGAGCAGGGTGATCTGGTACTCAAATGGGATGCACCTAGGCAGGAAAAGGGAAAACACAGTAAATTTGATGCCCTCTGGTTCGGGCCTTTCAAGGTCCTTGAAGTATTTTCAAATAACACTTACAGGTTGCAAGATCTGGAAGGCAATGAAGTTTTTAGTGGCCCAGTCAATGGGCATTTCTTAAAAAAATGTTTTATGTGAGCCGCAGTCGGCTCGTTCTGTTTTGTTTTGTAAATATTGTTTCTGTTTTTGTTTTTCGGACTAATAAATGACTCCATAGCCCAACCGCAAAGGCACTAAGTCCGCAAAAAAGTTCTTAGAGAATCAAAGGGATGACTCTATCCCCCATGGAGCCAAATGTTAGCGATATTTCTTGTAAGGGGGGCTAGAATGCAAAAGAAAGGGTTAAAAACCCATTTTTCCTAAGTTTTGGTGTGAATGGGCCTATGTTAAATGAAAATCAAGTTTGGACAGCTGGGATTCGCGTGCCCGGATCAATGGCGCACGTTGGATTCCGAACCCCCCTTGCCTTTCTAC
>JZKD02S2425532.1:80320-108522 GCA_000966675.3 Picea glauca | reverse complement strand
AGTGGATTTGGTGAGCTTGGTATCCAACAATGACTAGAGGCTCATATAGAATGTTCTAAGGAACCAATTTTCCCAATCTGAGACAATGGTTTGTGGGATCCCAATATGTACCCAAAATAATTCAAAGAAGATCTTGGGATTGACCTCTATAGTGATGTTCTTCTTGTAGGTGACCATAATTTCCATCTTGGAAAAGCAATCAACAATCAAAAAAACAAAGTCATTTCCCCTCTTTGTGTACATGAACCCCAACATGTAGTCCATTGATATGGATTCCCACGGCTTGTCAAGAGTAGGAAGAGGGGTGTACATGCCATGTTTCTTAGTGGTTAGTTTTGAAATAGCACAAGTAGTGCATGATCTAATATACTTGTCGACATCATGTCTAAGTTTCGGCCAGTAGAAATGTTTCTGCAACACTTCCACTGTCTTTTCAACGTCAAAGTTTCTTTCCACCCGACAGTAGTGAGCTTCCCAAATCAACTTCACTCAGTCACTTGATGGAACACAAAGATGGTCCAAATGGAACATCATCCCATATTGAACATGGAAATTAGTGACCAATGAGTCTTCTCCCAAAATTTAGTAGGTGGTGGAAAAGTTAGGGTTTGTCTCATAGAGGGGGGGGCATCCAAAGGTCTCATGGCTACAAGAGTCTAGCACCGTTGTGAGTGTCGTGACTGGAGGTCAGCTGAGGAAATCAACAACTTAATTGGTACTTCCTATTTTATACTTGATGTTGAGGTGGAACTTCTGTAAGTATGTGGACTACTTCTGATGGTGGTCATTTTGCAATTTTCCTTGGGTCTGCATGAACTGTAGTGGCTTGTGATCAATGTGGATGACTCTCTCCTTCCCCAAAATATAATGTCTCCATTGGAGGCAGGCTTGCAATATGGATTACATTTATTTCTCATAAGTAGGGTACTTACAAACAATATATGATAGTGTCTCACTATGATACACAACGGGGTGGTCGTGTTGAGTGATAATGGTGCCCACAACATAGTCTGAAGCATTTGTCTTGATCTCAAAGGGATGTTACAGGTTTGGTAATAAAAGCACCGGTGATGATCATAGACTTTGATTCAAGTCATCAAAGGTTTGTTGTTGGGACAAGACCCACACAAATTTTGTTTTACTGCTACCCCCAGTTACATGGTCGAGGGCCCATGCGATATGGGAGCATCCCAACATGAACCTGTGATAGAAATTGGTGAGGCCCAAGAAGCTCTAAAGCTCAGTGAGTGTGGTTGGGGCTGGCCAATCACTGATGACCTGGATCTTGGTTGGATCCACATGCACACCATGTTGATCAATGATGTAGCCAAAGTAATGGACCATGTCCATGCTGAAGGAGCATTTTTCCAACTTTTCTTATAGTTTGTGTTGCCGTAGGGAGTGCAAAACCTGTTGAATATGTTGCAGGTGTTCCACCCAAGTTTTTTTGTAGATGAGGATGTCATCCAGATAGAACACTACAAAATTATTAGTGAAAGGTCACAGGATATCATCCATCATCCTCATAAAATTTATTGAAGCATTTTTCAAACCAAAGGGCATGACCAACCATTCAAAAAGACCTTCTTTTGACTTGAAGGCAGTCTTCCATACATCTGTTTGTTCTATTGGGACCTGGTGGTAGCCATACTTTAGATCAATATTATTGAAGTATTTGGACCCCATGAGTTGATCAAGGAGTTCGTCGATTCGAGGAATCGGGTACCGGTTTCAGACTGTGATTTTTTTCAGCACCCAATAATCAATGCAGAGTCATCAGGTCCCACCTTTCTTTTGCACCAGTATGATTGGGCTCCCACAAGGAGATGAGATGGGTCATATGTTCCCTTTATGGAGTAGTTCTTGGATCTTCTGCTTGATATCCTCGTTTTCTAATAGAGAGTGATGGTAGACTGACCCATTGGGTGGCACTGTGCCTGGGGTTATATTGATGGTATGCTTGACCTGGCAGTGCAGAGGTACCCTTGTAGGAGAGGAGAAGATATTTAAATATTCTTCCATGACCTTATCCACTTTATTCTATTGTGTGGAAATATTGGTCGTGGAGGCCCTAGATATGGCTTCTATATTTCACATACTCTTAGAGAGAATCATAAAGAATACAAATTTCCTAGTCTTTAGATGACCTTCCTACATTGCTTGGCAGAGATCAAGGAAATAGCACTAGGAGGGACTGCCTCGAGTATCCTATACAATTTCCTATTCAAAGTAATAATAACACTACGAGGCCTAGACTCATATACAACATGATGTTTCCATAAATACAGTTGGCCCAAAATAACATTACAAACTTCGAGAGGAGAAACATCACACAATACCTTGTCTTTGAAGGGCTTGATGCCATATGAAAATCAACACTGTTGGTTGACGTTAAGATCACTTACTTGGTGAAGCCACCTAATGGTGTAGGGTTGCAGGTGTAGTGTTGTCGACAGGGCCAACCACTTGATGACCTCTACTGAGATGAGGTTCTTCTAGCTACTTCTATCAACAATGAACTTCATTGGGGTGCCTTTTACCCACATCCTCGAATGGAATAGGTGCTCTTCTTCTTCTTTCTCGTCTGGTTCACTAAGATGGAGCTTGGTGGTAGCAACGATGACATTGGGTTTTGTGTCAATGATCTGTCTTCCCCTTTCTAGTTCTGACTCAGAGTCAAAACCTGCATATCATTCATAGGATTTCACTTCGGCCACCAACGACTGCTTTGAGAGGCAATCGACAGTGTTATGCCAAGGGCTCTTATAGAAGTCACACCACTTCCCGATATCCTTCTTTGTCTTTTTGGTGTCCTTATTTGCTTGGGGTTTGGACTGGTTGAACTGATACTATCCATATTTTCTCTATCCTTTGTTCTAAAGGTTGGGAGCAACCTTTCTTGGTTTTTTTTGTGAGGGGTTCCCAGGCCCAAATTGTTGCGTCTTTTGTTTGAGCTTTTGCTTGATTTTGACGACATATCGATAGGCCGCACCTAAGGATGAGATGTCCAGAAATTCCATTTTGGTTTGGATGTATCTATATAGGGAAATGTGAAACTTGAGCTCCAAATGTCACTCTAAATCTTTGATACCCATCTTTGTGCACAGGGTATGGAAAATATTTGTGAAATCTAGCACTGCTTGGTCTCTTTCTTGCCGCAATGTGATCCATTTGGTATACAAGTCGTCATAAATTTTGACATGGTAGTATTGTTCCTTAATAGCATCCATGAAGGATTCCCAAGTGGCCATGACTATAAATAATATGGTTCTTATGTTTCCTTTTTCTCACGGAAATTTTCCCACCAATATTTGACACGGGGAACGACTTTGAGTAGTGAAAAAGTAATTTTTTCTCTATTTGAAAAGTTATGGACATAAAAATACCCTTCTAGTAGATTCAACCACTTTTATATGGCATATACGTCTATATGAACTTCAAATATAGGAATATTGAAGTTGATTTGTACCTTGAAGGGGGCGAATCCTCTGCTCGAGGAAGATGTGTCACCTGTTGGTAGCCGCCGAAGGATTTGCGTAAAACTATCCATCATCTCATTCCTCTGTTGCATGAGGGATTCCTCAAGAAACATTATTAAACGATCTCCTGTCCCATAATATTTCTTTTCTCCTGCCATGAGAGGTCGTTTGGGCATGCGAGAGATTTTGTCTTCAAGAGAAACAAGCTCGAGGCCCAATTCTTTGTACCCTGACCTCATTGGGGACATGCATTAAGAAGACAAGGAGCAGACTGCTATGATACCACTGATCTAGATTTTATGAGAAGAATGAAATGAATACAGATTATTAAAGTATTCTTAACAAAGAATAATAGAGATACAATAAAATTGGCTTTCAATTCAATAAGGAAATAAGCTTAAACTGTAAAATGCAGTGGACAACAAGCCTATTGGAATGGTGGCGGTTTACCTCTGAGAAGAGGTGTGAAGACCATGCTCATTTGCAATAAGATGATTACAATGAGGCTCTGAAGGAATTTTAAAAATAAATAGGAATGTCAAAAACCCTAGACATCCAAAAACCTAACCCTAGGTGATGAAGCGCCAAAAGCCATGTGGGCCCTGTTTGGGTAAGTTAGTACGTCAACTTCTCAAGGTCGTAAGTTTTGCATATGATATCCATTTTAGGAGCACGATAGCCCATTGGAAAGGTCCATCCGAGGAATACACATTTTTTTGTTATATGTCAAAGGTCATTTTATACTGTGGCAAGCCCTAAAAACTTTGTTTAGGACCTCAAAACGACCCCGCAAGTCAGAGACCCAAAAACTAGGAAAAAAACTCCCAAACTGGAAAACTGGAAAAATGAACTAGTTGGAATAGGTGGGAGGCCACCAAAATCCATATGAATCAATGCTTCCCATTTAGGAAGCAATGGCCTCCATTGTGTTGATTCCCCCCATCATATAAGGACAATTCTGTTGAATTTGGCCCCGGGTGAACCACTTGCCTTGGTGCAGGAGCTGCACTACTTTGACAACTCGATAAAGCTAGATCCTTTGCTTTCGGGTGCCCTTTATATTTGTGTCCAAAATATTATCACTGGATTCTTGTTGCATGCTTTCAGGGTTGAGATTTGTTTTTTTCAACTACTCTATTATCTCTGAGATGTCCAATAATGGTGGGAAATATTGCCGAAGGAGAGCCACATTGAAGACTGGGTGGACGCTAAGGAAAGGGGGAATGTTGAGTGAAAAATAATTGTCACCCAAAACCTTGGTGATGGAATATAGCCCATACCTTAGTGGGGGAAGCTTTTTATGGGGCTATGCAAGGCATTATTTCTACAAGTGAAACGAAACTTTATCGCCCACTTGAAACTTATGTGGCACCCAATGTTGATCATGGCATTGCTTGTACTTGGCATTGGACTTCTATAAAATATCCTGAACTTGTTGGTGGATATGCTAGATCCACTCAATAACCCAGGTGGATTTTTCATCTTTTGGTGGAACATGGGACAAGTCGACTGAGGTGGTCGCCAGGGGTAGTGCAACATCCCTGGGGCCCAATGGTTGGAATCCCAACCCCACCTAAAAGGGGTTGTGGCCAGTTGAGTTATGTAGGGCTCAGTTGTAGCTATGCTAGACATAGGGAATACTCATCCCATGTATGTGGGTTCTTGGAAATGTACATGTTTAGGATATGTACGATAATCTGATTGACGACCTCAGTTTGGCCATCTGTTTGGGGGTGAAAAGTAGTGGATTTGGTGAGCCTGGTATCCAACAATGACCAGAGGCTTGACCAAAATGTGATAAGGAACCGACTGTACTGAGTTGAGACAATGGTTTGTGGGATCCCAAAGTGTACCTAGACATGTTCAAAGAATATCTTGGAAGTGGCCTCTGTAGTGATGTTCTTCTTGCAGACGGCCATAATCACCATCTTGAAAAAGCGATAAACAACCACAAAAAACAGTCATTGCTCCTCTTGGTGGACGAGAGGCCTAACATGAAGTCCATTGAGATGGATTACCATGGATTGTTAGGAGTAGGAAGAGGGGTGTACAGTCCTTGTTTCTCAGTGGTCAGTTTGGAAATAGCGCAGGTGGTGCAGGACCTGATATACTTGCCGACATCCTGTCAAAGTTTCAACCAGTAGAAATGTTTTTGCAACACTTTCACTGTCTTTTTGATGCTAAAGTGTCCTGCCACTTGATAGTAGTGATTTTACAAAATCAACTTCACATCCTCATTTGATGTAACACATAAATGGCCCAGCTGGAACAACAACCCATCCTGAAGATGGAAGTTAGTGACCAATGAGTCTTCTTCCAACATTTGGTAGGTGGTGGAGAAGTCATGGTTTGTTTCAGTTATTTTTTATCAAAATGTATAAGTACTAAGAGGCTTGAATTAGCCAATGTTGGCAGAAGTGTAAGAGCACCTTTTTGGTTTTATCAAAATTTATTTGTAAATTTTCTTAATTTGAATTGAATACAAATGTAGAATATTTTGAAGTCTCTATGAAAAGATTCTAACGGGTGGTGATATAAGCTTTGTTTCCTTTCATCGTATGTATTTACTATAGCTTTTCATTTCATTTAAATTTTCTTTTGTTTAAATTGGAGAGTTTAAAGGCCCAGAATTCGTCCTGTGATGCTCTTGGTCTAAGAAATTTAAACTATGTGATTGTCTTCTTAACTTATTCATAATTCATTTCAGCAATGCTCTGGTGCAGTTATTTGTCTTCTTTATCTTCGTACACATATTTTTATTTCAATAATAACTCAGATTCATCACCTTATTTATCGTTTGTCCTCTAGAGAGTTCTATCAGTCTATGCATTGTCTTCGTTCACTTTCAGAATTTTGACTCCATAGCCCATAGTGTTCCCCTCTTCTTTGCTAGCAACTCTATTAACAATATCTCAAACAAATCAAATCTAGCCGTCGGTTTCCATAGATATATCAAGTGACACGAGAGAGTCCTCTTTGAGTTGGGAAGGCTAGTGCCTCAGCTCTAAAGATGGTTGAAACAGTTACCTCTATCATTTGTCTATTTAGTTAAACATAATTTACAAAGTGCTAACATTCTGGCACCATTGTCGGGGATGAAATCAAAAAAAATTCCCTGGAAAAATGACTTAAAGCTTTAGTTTGATACCTGAGGGTGATAGTGGACCAAATACCTTATTGGCTGAAGATTATCTTTACCCTAGTGACTCCATTACCCAGAGACCAGTTGTACTACACTGTGTGAGATAGAAGCCTTGGCTCGTAAGAGAATCCACACTAGGAGAAACCCAGACCCTAAGCTTGCAGTCCCTGTATCTAGTCCTGAAAAGCTTGGCCAAAGAAGAAAAGAAAGGACAGTGACCTCTGTGTTACATCCAGACCGATATTCATCCTTACCTAAAGACGGATTGATCAACATCGATGACCTTGAGTTTGACCTAAAGTTCAAACACTCCCTGTTCAGAACCAGGTCCAAATCCCATTTAGACGAGACCCTATTTGATGAAAAAAGATTCCAAGATTTGATTCTAGTCGCTTCTATTAAAATCGTAGTTCCCCCTATCTGAAACCGATAGCCACTTCAACCCCTGACAGCAACTATAGCGGCCAAATTTTCTCCTCTCATACTGCCTACTGTATTGCATGAATTACCCCAGGAATACAACCTAAGGATTAAGCTATATGATGTCGAGGGTAACATATCAGCCCAGAAACACCTAGATTGGTTTAAGGACTTCTTAGACTTAGAGGAGGTGGATTTTGTAGATGTGAAAATGAGGTTGTTCACACAAATCCTTGCAGGAGAAGTAAGAAAATGGTTCAGAGCCCTGGCACTAGCAAGAATTGCAGATTTCACATCTTTTGAGACACTCTTTCTTGCCATATGGGGAGATAAGAAAAACCCCCTTCAGTTGTTGACACACTACAACAATATGAAGAGGTCCCTTGATGAAACAGTGTAATATTTTTTGGCTAGATTCATGAGGGTATATAATGTGATTCCTGATGAAGTAAAACCCCCACCTAAAGCGACTCAGCTCAGATATGTCGATTCTTTCGAAAGTGATTTTTCTTTATTATTGAGGGAGCGAAGATCTGGCAAGCTAGATGATATGATGACAGATGTCATCAAAGTCGAAGTAAACCTAATGGCTTTAGGAAAAATGAAAGCTAATCCTGGCAGAAAAATGGGCAAAAATTAGGATAAAGCACAAACTTCCACATCGCAAACATCAAAAGAAAGGTTTGAAGTGATGATGAGAAACATGGAAAGGATGATGGAATGAATGGCACTAGGAAACATACCTAACCCTAGGTAATAGGCCAATGGTCCACCCAGGAATATGAGGAGACCTGCCAGTCCACAAATCCAACAAAGGGAGCAGAGGAATCAAGGTAATCAGGCAAGTCAAGAAGACCAAACAAATCAGGGGAATCAAGGAAATCAGGGAGAACAACAAGTCAGACACCCTTTTCAGAATAATTATATGAATGAAGATTATGATGAATATTTTGAAGATAATGTGAACTGCTATGATGACAAAGAAACTGAAGTGTTTTTGACCAAGGAAGAACACGACCAGTTCATGRATGCAAGTGAAATCTTCTTGCAAGATGAAGAGGAGAGGTTATCAGTAGAAAAAGAAKATTACGAGACCGAATTGTAGAACGCCATCATGCAATTCCAAAGGCAATACAATCTCCAAAATCAAAAGGTGCCTCAAAATCCTCCGAAAGGTAACCTTCCAAAGGAAAACCTCACCAAAGATGCTTAGAGTAACGTGCCCTCTTCCAGTCATCCCCAAAAAGATTCCACTATGAAAGACTCCACTACAAAAGATGCTACAGGTAAGGGAAAGCAGAAAGAGGAACCACCGAAGAAAATATTGACAAGAAAATAAACTGTCCCTAAAGAGGTAGAAAAAACTCCATCCTCTTTTGACTTCGAAAGTGAGATGGATAAGATTAAGATTTCGGTACCCTTTAATGAATTGTTCAGAAATAACAAATACAAAAGTCATATCATCAAGATGCTTAATATGCTTAAGACGGGACAAGCCTCTGATACTCTTAACATACAAGATGACCACCCAACCATTTTATTTGGGCCGAGAGTAGAAGAAAGTAGTGAAAATGAAGAAGTTCCCCCTTTCTATGTAAGCTTAAAAATCCACGACGTGACCATACACAAAGGTATGCTGGACTATGATGCATCTCACAATTTTATGCCTAAATGGTCATGGACCAACTGGGCCTTGAGGTCACAAGGCCTTACAAGGATATGTTCTCTTTTGATTCAAGGAAGGTGAAATGCCTTGACATGATAAAGGTGGTCATTTCCTTGGCACAAATCTCAGCGAAGAACATGGTGATGGACGTAGTGGTTGCTGATATCCCTCCAAAATTTGGCATGCTGTTGTCCAGATCATAGGCTGTAAAATTGAAAGAAACCCTCTATATGGATGTGTCATATGCCACGATTCCTGTCTTTGGTCAAGACAAAAATTTTTATAGGGAAGTTCTACTTAAATATATGGTTAGCAACAAATCGCAACCTACCAACCATCCTATATATTCGGTAAGCACGAGCTGGGGTCTTCCATTTTCTTCAATGATATATGCTCAGGAGTAGAAGAGACGAAAATAGTCCTGGCAGATAAAGGTATACCCAAGAAACAGTCAGAAGAAATATCAAAAAAACAAGGTGACCCAGAAGATCAAATATGGAAAATGAACTTCGATGGAGCTGCATGTAGAGAAGGAGTTCGAGCTAGCGTGTGGATAAATCACCCCACAGGAGATGCAAAATTATGCTCTTACAGACTCGTTTTTGAATGTTCAAATAATATGGCCGAATACAAGGCGTTAATATTGGGATTGAAAGTCTGGGAAGAGATGGGTGCCAAAAGGATCGTTGTACTTGGAGATTCTGAACTCATCATAAATCAAATTAAAGGTATCTACCAGGCCAAACATCCTAGACTGAGGGCTTACAGACATCCATTATTAGAACTTCTTGAGAAATTTTTAGAATGCAACCTTTCAGCAATCCCACGAGAGAAGAATCATGTTGCAGATGCTCTGGCCACTTTAGCACCAGTGTTCAAAGTCCAATTTTTCCTGAAAAAAGATACAAGGTTGAAGTCAAGTACAGACCGATGATACTAGATAATATGAAACACTGGAAAGTCTTCGAAGATGATAAACAGATAGAAAGATTCCTCAAGATGGAAAATGAGTTCGAGAATTTAAACATCGATGAATGTTACGACGAGGAAGTAGATGCAACTATTTTCACCTAAGAAGGATACTTTGACAATCAAATTGCTGGCAGAGATATCATGTAGCTGAAAAGCAACGTTATCCCCAAAGGCCTGGTACCATTGGAAAATTTTTTTGATAACAATGATGTGGCTAGATGTCCAAAAATCACAGTAGATGAAGAGGATGTGGAGGATTGTAACATTGGTACTCCAGAAGACCTGAAGATCATTAAACTATCCAAGAAGCTCAACCTTGAAGTAAAAGAGAGGTATGTAAAATTAATGAAATAATTCCCTGATGTTTTCTAGAGCTATGATGACTTGAAATTTTATGATACTAGTATAATCCAGCATGTCATCCTGATAAAAGAAGATCACAAGCCATTTAAACAAAAATTGAGAAGAATAAACCCTCTGTTGTTACCATTGATAGAGAAATAAGTGAAGAAATTGTTTGAAGCAAAAATCATAGTGTCCCTAAGATTCTCCAAATGGGTAGCAAATCTAGTACCTGTCAGAAAGAAGAGTGGGGAGATCAGACTGTGTGTGGACTTCAAAAATCTAAATAAGGTATCTCTTAAAGATAACCACCCTTTTCCCAAAATGGATCACATTTTATAGTAGGTAGTGGGCTCTCAAAAGATGTCAATGTTGGATGGTTTCTCGGGATACAACTAGATCATGGTACATCATGACGATCAAGAAAAGACAACATTCACCACACCTTGGGGAACATTCATGTATGCCAAAATGCCATTTGGACTTATGAACGTTGGAGCAACATTTCAAATGGCTATGGACATAAAATTTGTAGATGAAAAAGATAAATTCATCGTTATATACCTGGACGACATTATTGTGTATTCTGCTACAGATGAGGAGAACATCAAACATCTCAAAAGGGTGTTCGAGAAATGCAGAAAATTTGGCATATCACTGAACCCAAAAAAGTTAAACTTTGCCATGGAAGAAGGGAAAATCTTAGGGAATATGATTTCTAAGGAAGGGATAAAAGTATGCCCCAACAGAGTTGAAGGTATCTTGAAGATTGGCATACCCAGAAGCAAAAAGGAAGTACAATCCTTTCTAGGTAAAGTAAATTTCCTGAGAAGATTTATTCCTAATTTAGCAGAGATCATAAAGCATATCACCAACATGTTAAAGAAAGGAAATCAAATCAAATGGATTCATGAGGCTAGAAAGTCCTTTGAGGACATCAAAGTATCATTGACAAAGGCTCCTGTGCTAGCTAGTCCTAATATGAGAAAGATTTCATACTTTTCTCTTTTGCTTTAGAACACACAATTGCAGGGGTATTACTCCAGAAAGATGACCAAAATTTTGAGAAGCCCATAGAATGCTACAGTAAGACATTGAGAGACACTCCTTTAAAATATGACATCATGGAAAAGCAGGCGTATGCTTTGGTCAAAGCATTGAAATAATTCAGAGTGTATATTCTACATTCACATACTATTGCTTATGTCCCCAATAGCTCGATAAAGGACATCTTAACTCAACCTGATCCTGAAGGAAAGAGGGGAAATGGATTGTAGTGCTATTAGAATATGATCTCGACATCAAGCCCATGAAGTTGATCAAAGGACAAGGACTAGTTAGACTAATGGCACAAACAAACTGTGAAATTCTAGGAATAAATTTCACTATAGACATGTCAGAAATTACAGCAGAGGAAGAGAAGGTGACTCCATAGATATCTTAGAAATTTCTTGATTTTTCATGGTATGCAGACATTATCTTTGTGTTAAAAAATCTGCAAGCTCCTCCTGAATATAACAAAACAAAGGCTAGGTTCTTAAAATTGAAAGTGGAAAAATTCAGCATTGTCAATGGATTACTGTACTGGAAAGACCCAGAAGGAATTTTAATGAGATGTTTGATAGAGGAGGAAGCAGAAAGGACCATCATAGAATTCCATAAAGGAGACTGTGGAGGCCATAATTATTGGAAGACAACTGTACACAAAATGTTGAGAGCTGGTTTTTATTGGCCTAGTATTTTCCCTGATGTTTACAAGGAGGTGTCAAAGTGCCATGAATGCCAAATCTTTGATGGGAAAAGGAAAGATACAGTCTCTTCCATTGAATCCCATTTTGGTAGAAGCTCCTTTTAGGCAATGGGGCCTATATTTCATAGGAGAGATACACCCACAATCTTCGGCTCAACACAAATGGATCCTGACTGCAACAGATTATTTTACCAAATGGATTGAATTTGTTCCTACCAGACAAGCTACAAATGATGTTATCATTCGGTTTCTAGAAGAAAATATTTTATCCAGGTTCAGATGTCCGACCAAGATTATAACAGATAACGTAGCGGATTTTAAATCTAAAACAATTGAGAAATTTTGCAGTGATTACAATATTACTCTTGGCCATTCCACCGTCATACTACCTGGAAGGAAATGGATTGGATGAGTCTTCAAACAAAATCCTAGTCAAAATCATAAAAAAATTGTTTTAGGAGAATAAAAAGGCGCGGCACACTAAGCTCATTCATGCGCTATGGTGGGACAGGATATCCCCAAAGAGATCCATTGCCACATCTCCTTTCCAGATCATCTATGGTACATAATCCATCTTTCCTACGACACTCGGATTGCCAGTGATGAAGTTGTTACAAGAGAAAGAAGCAGAGATGAATGCCAATCAAAGAAGGGAGGATGAACTCATCAACTTGCAACAATGCCCAACTACGTCAAGAGAAAATCAAGGAAGCTTTCGACAGACATACCAAAGTGGACGAATTCAAACTTGGAGACTGGGTACTGAGGTGGGATGCCAAAAATGAAAACAAGGGAAAAAATAGAAAATTCGATCACTTGTGGCTGGGCCCATTCAAAATTATAGCTTACCATGGGAACAATGCCTATTTGTTGGAGGAGAGTAATGGAGAACCCACTGGAGGAGGTCCTATGAATGGTAGGTTCCTCAAGAACTATGTCGTTTAAAAGATCATCACCCACCATCCATTGTACATGATCGCTTTGTGTTTTGGTTTTTCTTTAAGTATGAAGATTGAGATTAAAACAACACAGTTGAAGCCCGAGGTGAAGGCCCTGAGCCGTGCTAAGTAGTTTGAAGTTTTTGAATAAAATGAAGAGATTCAGATCACACACATAAGTTTACAGCCCAATGGGTAGGCACTTGGTATATAGTTCTTTGCTACCTAGCGGGGAGGATAACATCCCCAGTTGGAGCCAATGTTATCACCATATAATTCCCAGCTAGTGCCTAAGTTTCAAAATTTTTATGATGGATTAAATCGTCGCAGAGCTGTGATAAATTTAGAGGACCCGTCTATATCTGGTGGTGTTTGGATGAAATAGCGAAGATATGAAGAATAAATCTCAGTCGACCATTGATATCAAAGGTAGACCAAATCAACGACTGAGACGTGCATCAGAGATACAACTAGCACAAATATTAAGTGGTCAAGGGCGGGTCGGGGAAAACTGTCACGATTTTTTGCGGGACACGTGTTGCCCTTAGAAGTATATCGGAAAGGAGGGTTGTTTGACCAAAACCACCTTTTTCAACCTTCGATGTCAAAGTTTTCGAGCAAGATGCTGACTGTAGATCTTGAAACAACCCGGATCAATGATCGAGGTACAATTTGACGATCGAAGTAGCGCGAGAATTAGCCGACAAGGGGAAAACCGGGGAAAAATGTCTTGGTTTAAATCATAGATACGTGACATTCTCTGAGACACATCGAGGCTAAGGGTGATTCATCTAAAACCTCTTTTATCCAAACCCCGATGGTAATAGACACCTATAAAAGGAGGGACCCTAGGCATTATTCTATGAGTATTTGAAGCAGTCAAACATTTAGAGATTTGGCGCAAAGATTCCATCCAAATTTCAAAATTCAGGACCGAACTAGATCATTTTTCTCACCACTTATCAGGTATTCTTCACAATGGCTTCCAATCCTATTTTTTTATCCATAAGTGAACCAGATACTCCCTCCAGGGAAGATTCCCTAATTAACAAAGATTCTGATGTTTTGGACACAATGACAATGGTCTCACCCATTTCTGTGTCCAAAGTGAATTTGTTGAACAACTTCAAATCCCACATATCCTTTCTTGAAGTGTCTTGAGTCTCTTTCGCCCCTTATGTCATAGAAACAATTTTCCCATTCCCCGAATTTGTGAACTGGTGTGCTGAGAGATATTCCCAGGGAGAAAGAGTCATCCTAAACAAATTAGGGTTAGAAGTCCTGTGTAAAGTAGATGGTCCCTCATTCTGATGTGCCCTAACTGTAACAGATGCCTCCCCTATGGTGTCAGAACCCTTTGAGGAACATATAATGATTATGATTTATAGGGAATGCTTGTTCGAGGTAAAAACCTTGTTTTTGCAAACCATAGTCAAACCTAAACATCATTTAGAAAGTCTATCCCTGCCTGCCAATCTAAGCGTCATGATTGTCGAAGTCGAGTGGGCTTGCTCTCTGCTGAGTGAAATTCTAGGTCTAGATAATGAAATTTTTTTGGTAGAGGTTATGTTAGGAATCCTGTTAATTTTCTTCCTATCTGGGAAATCAGTTCTTGTCAGTTTTGATGAATTTATTGCGGAGAACATGCATCAACAACTAGTTAATTTCAGCTCATTGAGACATTTCATATACTACTCTCATCTGTTAAGAATGTTTCTGGGATTTAACAATACCGAGCTTCCTGAAGTTGCATTTATTTCGACCAAGTGTAAAAAGATCACCATGCTCATCTTCATCAACAAAATCATGTCCATAATATATAGTCTCATTTTCAGTTCAGATTTTCCAAGAGTCCTAGAAGAGATGAAAAGTTCGTTGCAACTAATTCTGGAGAATGTTATGGGAGACTGGATGTTTTTCACTCAGTCCACTGTGATTTGGGTATACAGATGCCAAGAAGGACCTCACCATTTACCATTTTTCTTGACTCCTAGGATATTTGCGTTGGAATTTATAAGAAAGGGGATCATCGAAGAGACTGATCACTTCCTCAAAGCTCAGAAGGCTTCAAATATGAAATTCCCATTCATGGTAGGTCCTTTTGTGGTGAAGAGCAAGTCTTGTTTGTCTCAAATTCAGTCTAAACTCAATGAATTTGGGTTCACACAACTGCAAGGAAGAATATACGATCCACGTCAGGTTATATCAAAGAGAAGATTAGCAAGAAGACAAGGCCCTTATGAACACAAGCACGTTGAAGAAATAGATAAATTGGCCAATCTAGAGACCTGCATAGAAATGGAGGTCATCACGCTGAATGAAAAAGCAAAGAAGATAGAGACTACTTCCCAGCAAAGCTCAACACAAAAACCCTCACCCAGGTAGATTATCAAGGCTCCTAAAATGAGCATATTCAATAAGAGAAGCAGGTCAAAAGTCCTAGGGGCTAGCAACCAACAAGACACCCTCAAGAAAATGAAAGCCACATCACCTTTTCCAATTATTGACTTGGAAGAAGAAGAACAGAAAGGAAAGACATGCATGGAGATGGTAGACACTAAGGTCTAGAATGAAGATATCAATCTCGAAGGCAAACCACAAAACAAAGGCAGTATGAAGGTTTTCAGCAGCAGGAA
This sequence comes from Picea glauca, assembly GCA_000966675.3. Taxonomy (NCBI): domain Eukaryota; kingdom Viridiplantae; phylum Streptophyta; class Pinopsida; order Pinales; family Pinaceae; genus Picea; species Picea glauca. The sequence goes on along the minus strand of JZKD02S2425532.1, from coordinate 93,177 downwards.
ACACATATTTGGCCAGACTCCCAGGACAGTTTATCAATCTAAGGAAGAATTGATACATCCGTTTGCAGCGAAAGGGAGTATGGACAATAGCAAGATAAAGGAGATTTTTCCCGAAGTGGAAGGGACATCTCAGCACAAAGTAGGGATGATTTTAGGGGATAAATTTCACTCATGGGCTAATTTTTGATGGTTTTTCTGAAACCGAGATTCACTATTTCAAAAATGATTCGCCCAAATTCTATAGGATAAAATTATTTTACCTTAAAAATCGCCAAAATTTTATAAAAACTATATAAAATCCTTAGAAATTTGAATATTTTTGCAAAAATATCACCAATCATTTATAGTTGGAATATGAAGGATTAGTAAGAGTCTCCAAGGTTTCTACATTTCAAAATAAATTTCCATCCTTAAAATCATCCCTAGCGCAAATCTCACCTACTCTCAGTCAGAGATGTCGAGAAAAAGACATTCAACATTGCAGTGGCCGATAATGATAAGGTATCTGAGTTCAAGGTACACTATGAGAACATCAGTGCTCTTGACAAAGTGAAATTCCACAGAAATGTTAGTGATATGTTGTACATTGATTACCTAAACTTAGCTCTGAAAGTTGCAAGGTTGAAAACACATGTATTGAAACTGGATGGACAACTTAAATAAGAATAGGTGTCCAACAAAGCTTGGATGATGTAGGTAAAAAGATTAGAGTCTGAAGGTCCACAAGAGGTGAAGGCCTCTCTGGACGAAAAGGATAAAATGATTCAAAGTTTGAAGAAAATATTGAAGATGTCACCTACAAACCATCCACATATAGTAGAGTTAACTGCTTTGGAGCAGGAAAAGGAAACCTTTAGACAAGAGGCTCTAGACTACAAGGCTAATGTGTTACAGTTGGAGAAAGAGATGGAAAGTTGGTCACAGATGCAGTCGACAACATCAGATATGGAGATTATCATGCCTGCTAATGCAGAGGCTGGATCAAATGTTGAGGGGTTAGTTCAGGCTGTGTCCCAGATAAGTTTGAAAATAGGTGAGATCAAGGATCTAAAAGAAAACTTAGAAAAACTGAAACAAGAGGCTAAGGTGAAGGACAAGAAATTATCTCAACTCTATGGAGAGAACCAAGACCTGCAGGAAAGAGTGAATAAGCTAAAAACTAGATTGAAGGGTAAAACGCTATTGTAGGGAGCCAAACATGTGATATGGGACACGATTTCTACGGAGGTTGCTAAATTCAGAAGTTATCTAAACTTTATCAATGACAAGGACAACATGGCTGCTACAGCTCGAAATAGATGCACTGTTGTAAATGAAGTGCTAGCGAAGAATCCCTCAGAATGGGCCCAAAATTCCATTGACTTGTTGAATGCTATACCAACCACCGATCTTTAGACCATCGGTGTGAAAGACAGGACCACTTTAATCATTTCAACTAGGAGAATCATTTCCAAACACAACCTGCTCAGATTAGTTCAAAACAAAGCTGTGCAAATGGACCATAGAATATAGGAGTTTAAAGACACCTTCGAAAAATTGTTTGCTAAAGGCCTCCCCTCATTCTGGGATGGTAAAGGCTCATTGTACAAGAAGGAATATTACCACACTCTTCTCATGCAATGCAAGATAGACCATTCCAGGTTTGAAGATATGGAAGAAAGTCTGAAGGGTCCTAGCTTGGTAGAACACTTAGCTACTGATTTCGAAATTCTGAACAAATTCAAAATAGTGAAAGTTAGCATGCCAATCATGTCCTACGCAATGTGCATCAACCTGGAAATTTTGATTAAAGAAATGATGGACTACAAAATCCCCTCTGATGCGCAATGGAAGGAACTTGTACGGTTGGGAAAGACAAAATGCCACGTCCCCAAAACCAACAAATGATCTCTAGCTGTCACCCATCTTACTAGACCTAACAGAAGTACAAAGAAGACTAGGTGTAGCAGAAGTAGCTGAGTGGTCAGAGAGATTATTCATGATGGTGAAACATTTCTTTTTTTTAATGATTGTAAGTCATTTCGTATACCAAAACTGACATCTGAAACTGTTACAAAAGCTTAAATGTTTTAGTTTTAGTTATTTTTTATCAAATTGTATAAGTATTAAGAGGCTTGAATTAGACAATGTTGGAAGAAGTGTAAGAGCACCTTTTGGTTGTATCAAACTTTATTTGTAAATTTTCTGAATCTGAATTGAATACAAATGCAGATGATTTTGAAGTCTCTAAGAAAAGATTCTGACGGGTGGTGATATGATCTTTGTTTCCTTTCATTGTATGTATTTCTTGTAGCCTATCATTTCATTTAAATTTTCTTCTGTTTAAATTGGAGAGTTTAAAGGCCTAGAATTTGTCCTGTGACGCTCTTGGTCTAAGTAATTTAAACTATCTTATTGTCTTCTTAACTTATTCAGAATTCATTTCAGCAATGCTCTAATGCAGTTATTTGTCTTCTTTATCTTCCTACACATCTTTTTATTTCAAGAATAACTCAGATTCATTGCCTTATTTAGTCTTTGTCCACTGAAGAGTTCTATCAGTCTATGCATTGTCTTCGTTCACTTTCATAATTTTGACTCGATATCCCATAGTGTTCCCCTCTTCTTCACCAACAACTCTATTAAAAATCTCCCAAACAAATCAAATCTAGCCACCAGTTTCTATAGATATATCAAGTGACATAAGAGAGCCATGTCTGAGTTGGGCTGGCTAGTGCCTCAGCTCTAAAGATGGTTGAAATAGTTACCTCTATCATTTGTCTATTCAGTTGGACAGAATTTACAGAGTGCTAACAGAGTTGTTGTAATTATGTGGACCACCTATGATGGCAGTCATTGTCCAATTTTCCTTGGGTCTGCATGAACTGTAGTGGCTTGTGATCAGTGTGGATGACTGTCTCCTTCCCCAGAATGTAGTGTCTCCACTAGCGGTAGGCTTGCATAATGGAGTACATTTATTTGTCGTAAGTAATGTACTTACGGACAACATCTGATAGTATCTCACTATGATACACAATGAGGTGGATGTTTTGAGTGAGAATGATGTCCACAACATAGTATGAAGCATATATATTGATATCAAAGGGATGTTGTAGGTTTGGTAATGAAATTACTAGGGATGAGCAAAAACATTGCTTCAAGTCATCGAAGGCTTGTTGTTGGGATAGGATTCACAAAAAAATTTCCTTACTGCCACCCCTGGTTACCTGGTTGAGGGCCCATGTGATATGAGAGAATCTCAACATGAACCTGCGATAAAATATGGCGAGGCCCAAGAAGCTCTCAATCTCAATGAGTTTGGTTGGGGTTGGCCAGTTACGAATGACCTAGATCTTGGCTCGATCCACATGCACTCCATGTTGATCAATGATGTAGCCTAAGTAATGCACCCTGTCCATGTAGAAGGAGCATTTTTCCAAGTTTTCATATAGTTTGTGCTACCACAAGGTGTGAAAAACCCGTTGAATATGTTGCAAGTGTTCTACCCAAGTCTTGTTGTAGATGAGGATGTCATCTAGATACACCACTATAAAAGTACTGGTGAAAGGTCACAATATATTGTCCATCATCCTCATAAAAGTTGCTGGAGCATTTTTCAAACCAAAGGGCATGACCAAACATTCAAAAAGACCTTCTTTTGACTTGAAGGCAGTTTTCCCTACATCTGTCTATTCTATTGAGACCTAGTGGTAGCTAGACTTCAGATCAATCTTACTGAATTATTTGTCCCCTGTGAGCTGATCAAGCAGATTGTTGATTCATGGAATCAGGTAACAGTTTCAGAATGTGATTTTATTCAGATCCCGGTAATCAATGCAGAGTTGCTAGGTCCTGTCTTTATTCTGCACTAGTATGATTGGGATCCCACAAAGTGATGAGATGGGATGGATGTGCCCCTTGAGTATTTCTTGGATCTACCTCTTGATCTTTTCATTTTCTAATAGAGAGTGTGTTAAGTTCCTGAATATATCTAAAGATAAATCTCAAAATAACCAAGAATCTTAACAAGAATAATACAAAGCATTCACCAAATATTGAACACAAGAAATAGAGAAAAAACCCTTGAGGTAGGGTAACACCATATATTAATATTTATTGAAGGATAAAACTCTTCAAGCAATTCTTGCTTGTACAATGAAAACATTCTTCACTATGTCTCATTACATTGCTTACACTTCTTTATATAGCTCTCTCTATCTCCTAGGAACCTTCTAGATAGCCTTCTCACATTTATTACATTTAACTACCATAGTGGGTCTTTATTAATATATTGGACCTAGTCCACCTTACATTAAATGACCACATTCTCATATATTAAATGACTTCCACTAATAATACATAACCACATTCTCATTGGGTACCTCCCTAGGTACTCCATATTACCTCCCTATCTATACTACATTCCACCCCCCTTCACGTGTTTCTTCCTAGAAACATTAGAATAAACCATACAATATGACCAACTAAGAAATGTATCCAAATGGTACCAAGTATGACCATTCATCCATCCCAATGGAAGTCGAACATGATGTCCATCTGCTTCCTTGTGACCCTGATCTTTCTCTATATCATGTCGGGGTTGCCTTGGGATTGTTTATGTAGCCTGAGCTCTTCCCATAGTGTCAGTAGTCCTCCATGCACCTCTTGATCAGTTTTCTTTCTAGTGCCTTGTTGGTGCATAAATGTGTTGATGCACACACCTTTTCCTTGATGATTGTTGTTTCTCTATATGATGTGGATGGTGATATACAAAAACTGTAGGAATATGTTCTTTTTTCTTCAAATCTGCAACACTTTGTGCCTTTGAGACAATGACCTCCTTAGATTCCTTATTATTTCCTTCCAGTATTTTTTCTTCATCTCCTTCTGCAGACTCTGTCTCTGATTCAACTTCAGACTCGACAATAACTTCTTTGCTAGCTTGCATGGGCCCATCTTTCTTACTAAGAGACACATCCTGCAATGTAATTTTCTTTTTCTTGTACCAAATCTTTAGAAACTTATTTTGCAAATTAATATTAATGGTACACAGTTATTCTATCCAAGGATATCCCAAAACAATGTCTTCATCACCCATATCTAGAGACCCAAAATTCGAATGCAACACATATTTATCCATACTGGACTTCAAATCTTTAAAAGGTTTAACATTTTCACCTGCAACCTATGTGTTTTGAATATTCTTTGTCGGAACTTGTAATCTATTAACCAACTGAATATTGATAAAATTATGTTTGCAACTAGGGTTAATATAAACAATGACATTTTCTTTATGAATACAACCATGAACTTGTAATACATATTTTCCACATCAAAATAAACTCTTGGTGATGTATTTATCCTTACTCTTTGTATGATACCACTTGTCTAAAAGTAATTTTTCAAGCGCTTCCTCAGAAAGTGAGATCCACTCGGAATGGTGAAATGATTTCCACCATATGAGACCATCACCTTTGAAACCCCAGTCTACAAAAGACTTCCACAACCCTTTCCATAATGAGTTGTGAGATTGTATAAATTCTTCAGTACTAAGTCCATCATATATTCCAGTAAAAAAAATCAACCTTGGAATAAATCTTCAACAAAAACTAGGGTGTAGAAATAACTTACTGCAAAAAATCATGGCTTTTTCCGGAAAAAAACACTGAAAAACTGATGAATTTAAAATGCTCATAACTTTTCTTCCCATACTCCATTTCGGCTGATTTTTTTTTAAATTGGGTATTTTTCCAAGAGGAATTCAAATATCCATTTTTTGTTTCCAAATTCCACTCATAAAGCTTCATATCTGAACCTAAAGTACGTTGCCCTTTTTTTTTCTAGAACAAATCTACAAAAAGAGCCAAAACATTCTCCTCTTATTTGGCCAAAGAAAATGATATGATACCAATTGTTAATTTCTTGAATAGATCTGAAGTTAACTCTCAAAGTAAACCCACAATATCAACAAGAATAATCCAAACCATTCACCAAATACTAAACACAAGAAATAGAGAAAACCCTTGAGGTAGGGTAACACCATATATTAATCCTCAAGGAAGGATAACACTCCTCAAGCAATGCTTGATACATTCACAATATTATTCACTATGCTTCATTACATTTCTTAGACTTATTTATATATCTCTCTCTATCTCCTAAGAACCTTCTAGAGAGATTTAACACTTTTATTACATCTAACTACCATAGTGGGTCTTTATTAATATAGTGGACCTAGTCCACCTTACATTGAATGACCACATTCTCATATATTAAATGACTTCCACTAATAACACATAACTATATTCCCATTGGGTACCTCCCTAGGTACCCCATATTACCTCCCTAGGTATATTATAGATTGACAGTAGACCGACCCATTGGGTAGTAGTGTGTCTGAGGTCATATCAATGGGATGCTTGACCTGGTAGTGTAGAGGTACCCTGGTAGGAGAGGAGAAGATATCTGAATATTCTTCCAAAACCTTATCCACTTGCTTCTATTGTGTGGAAAGATTGATCCCAGAGGCCCTAAATTTGGCTACAATATTTCACTTACTTTGAGAGCAAATCACAAAGAAGAAAGATATCTCGGTCTGAGAGACGACCTTCCTACATTGCTTGGTAGAGATCAAGGAAATAACACTAGGAAGGAATGCCTCGAGTATCCTGTACAGTTTCCTGTTCAAAGTAATAATAACACTACAAGGCCTAGAATCATATACAACATGAAGTTTCCATAAATAAGGTTGGCCCAAATGAACATTACAAACTTCGAGAGGAACAACATCACATAATACCTCGTCTTTGAAGGGACTGAAGTCATACAACAATTGACACAGTTGGATGACATGGAGATCGCTTCCTTAGAAGAGCCATCCAACAGTGTAGGGTTGTCGGTGTGGTGTTGTCAGTAGGGCCAGTCTCTTGATGACCTCTGTTGAGATGAGGTTCTTTTGGCTACCACTATCAATGATGAAGTGCAACGAGGTACCTTTTACCTACATCTGTGAATGGAAAAGGCACTCACCTTCTTTTGGCTCATTTGGTTCATTAGGATCGAGCTTGGTGGTAGAAACGGTGGCACTAGGTTCCACGTCAATGATCCTTCTTCCCATTTCCAGTTCTGACTCAGAGTCATAACCCGCATTTGATTTAGAGGCTTTCACTTCAGCCACCTGTGACTGCTTTGAGCGACAATCGACAGTGTTATGCCAAGGGCTCTTATGGAAGTCGCACCACTTCCTGGTATCCTTCTTTGTCTTTCCAGTGTTTTTCTTTGCTTGCGGCTTGGAATGGTTGTCCTGATACTGTCCATATTTTCTCTGTCCTTTTTTCTATAGGTTGGGGCTTCCCTTTCTTGGTTTTTGCTGCGAGGGGTTCCGAGGCCCAAATTGTCATGTCTTTTGTTTGAGATTTTGCTTTATTTTGACGTCATATCGATAGGCCACGACCAAGGATGAGATGTAAAGAAATGACATGTTGGTATGGATGTATCTATGCAAAGCACCATGATACTTGAGCACCAGATGTCTCTCTAAATATTTGATACCCAACTTTGTGTGTAGGGTATGGAAGATATTTGTGAAATTTGGAACTGCTTGGTCTCTTTCTTGCCGCAGTGTGGTCCATTTGGTATAGAAGTCATCATAACTTTTGAAAAGATAGTATTGTTCCTTAATAGCATCCCTAAAGTATTTCTAGGTGGCCAGGACTGTAAACAATGAGGGTTCATCTATTTCCTTTTTCTCATCGAAAGTTTCCCACCAATCTTTGACATGGGGAACGACTTTGAGGAACACAAAAGTAATTTTTTCTCTATTTGAAAAATTATGGACAGAAAAATATCCTTCTAGTAGTTTCAACCACTTGTCTACAACATTGTGTCTATCTTACCTTCAAATATAGGAATATCGAAGTTGATTTTTACCTTGAAGGGTGTGATGCCTCCACTCTAGGAACATGTGTCGCGTGTTGGTAGCCACTGAAGGATTTGCGCTAAACTATCCATCATCACATTCCTCTATTGCATGAGGGATTCCTCAAGAAAATTTTTGAAAGGATCTCATGTGCATTCATCTTTCTTTTCTCCTACCATGAGAGTTCATTTGGTCATGCGAGATCTTTTGTCCTCAAGAGAAACAATCTTGAGACCTAATTCTTTGTACCCTGACCTCGTCAGGGACATGCACTAAGACGATAAGGAGTAGACCACTTTGATACCACTGATCTAGATTTTATGAGAAAAATGAAATGAATACATATTATTAAAATATGATTAACAACGAATAATAGAGATACAATAAAACTAGTTTTCTATTCAATAAGGAAATAAGTTGAAACTGTAAAATGTAGTGGAGAACAAGCTTGTTGGAATGGTGATAGCTTATCTCTAAGAAGAGATGTGACAGTCATGCTCATTCGCAAGAATATTATTACAATGAGGCTCTGAAGGCCTTTTAAAAATAAACATGAATGTTAAAAATGCTAGACATCCAAAAACCTAACCCTAGGAGATGAAGCGGCAAAATCCATGTGGGCCCCGTTTGGGAAAGTTAGTACATCAACTTCCCGGGGTCATAACTTTTTCATATGATCTCCATTTAGGCGCACGATAGCCCGTTGGAAAGTTCCATCCGAGGACTAAACATTTTGATGCTATAAATTAAAGGTCATGTTTTACTGTGGCGAGCCCTAAAACCTCCATTTAGGGCCTCAAAACGACCCCACAAGTCAGGGACCCAAAAACTAGGAAAAACACTCCGAATCTGGAAAAATGCCAAAATGAACCAATTGGAATAGGTGGGAGGCCACCAACATCCATATGAATCAATACTCCCCGATTAGTAATAAATGGTCTCCATTACGTTGATTTCCCCCATCATATGAGGAAATTTCTGCTGAATTTGGCCCCGAGTGAGACACTTTCCTTGGTGTTGGAGCTTCCCTGCTTTGACAACTCGATAAAGGTGGATCCTTTGATGTCGGGTGCACTTGACCTGTGTGTCCACAATCTTATCACTAGATTCATGATGCATGTATTCAGGGTTGATCTCCTTTGGTTTCAATTTCTCTGCTATCTCTGAGGTGTCCAATAATGATGGGAAATATGGCCAAAGGAGAGCCATGTTGAAGACTGGGTGGAGGACAAGGAAAGGGGGAATTTTGAGCACAAAATAATTTTCACCCATAGCCTTGGTGATTGTGTATGGCCCATAACAAAGTGGGAGAAGCTTTTGATGGGGCCCTATAAGGCATTCTTTCTACAAGTGCAAACCAAAATTTTTTGCCCATCTAAAACTTATATGGTACCCAACGTTGATCATGGTGCTACTTGTACTTGGCATTGGACTTCTGTAAAATATCCTGAACCTGTTGGAGAATGTGTTGGAAATTATCAATGAACCGAGTGGTTTTGTCAGATTATGGTGGAGCAGAGGATGAGTTGGCCGAGGTGGTCACTGGGGTTAGTACAACATTTTTGAGGCCCAATGGATGGAATCCCAATCCCACCTGAAAGGGGTTGTGGCCAATTGAGCTATGCATGGCTCGGTTATAGCTACGCTAGACATAGGGAAGGGTCTCATACCATGTGCATGGGTTCTTGGAATTGTACATGTGAAGGATATGTATGATCATCTGATTGACAACCTCAGTTTGTCCATCTCTCTTAGGGTGAAAGATTATGGATTTGGTGAGCTTGGTATCCAGTAGTGACCAAAGGCTCGACCAGAATGTGTTGAGGAACTGACTATCCCAATATATGGAAATGGTTTCTAGGGTCCCAAAGTGTACCCAGACACGTTCAAAAAAGATCTTGGCAGTGGCCTCTATAGTGATTCTCTTCTTGCAGGTGACCAAAATCACCATCTTGTAAAAGTGATCAAGAACCAAAAAAACAAAGTCATTTCCCCTCTTGGTGGACTATAGGCCCGAAATGTATTCCATTGATATGGATTCCCACAGCTTGTCAAGAGTAGGAAGAGGGGTGTACAGGCCCTGTTTCTTATTGGTTGGTTTGGAAATAATGTAGACAGTGGAGGACTTGATATACTTGCCGACATCTTGTCGAAATTTTGGCCAATAGAAATTTTTTTGCAACACTTCCACTATCTTTTTTATGCCAAAGTGTCCTGCTACCCAACTGTAGTGATCTTCCCAAATCATCTTCACGTGCTCACTTGATTGAATGTAGAGATGGACCAGACAGAACAACATCTCATCCTGAAGATGGAAATTAACAACCAATGAGTCTTCTCTCAACATTTGGTAGGTGGTGGAGAAGTCAGAGTCTGTCTAATAGAGGTGGGGCCATTTGGAGGTCTCATGGACACAAGAGTCTAGAAACATGGTGAGTATTTTGAATGGAGGTCGACTAAGGAAATCAACAACTCGGTTGGTACTTCTTGTTTTATACTTGATGTTGAAGTGGAACTGTTGTAAGTATGTGGACCACTTCTGATGGCGGTCATTATGCAATTTTCCTTGGGTCCACATGAACTATAGTGGCTTGTGATCAATGTGGATGATTGTCTCCTTCCTTAGAATGTAATGTCTCCTTCCCTAGAATGTAATGTCTCCATTGGTGGAAGGCTTGCAAAATGGAGTACATTTATTTTTCATAAGTAGGGTACTTATGGACAACATTTGATAGTGTCTCACTATGATATGCAATGGGGTGGTCATGTTGAGTAATAACAATGACCAAAACATAGTATGAAGCATTTGTCTCGATATCAAAGGGATGTTGTAGGTATGGTAATTAAAGTACTGGGGGTGAGCACAAACGTTGCTTCAATTCATCGAAGGCTTGTTGTTGGGACAGGCCCCACAATTTTTTTTCTTTATCACCACCCCTGGTTACTTGGCTGAGGGCCCATGTGATATGAGAGAATCCCAACATGAAACTACGATAGAAATTGGTGAGGCCCAAAAATATCTCAATCTCAGTGAGTGTGGTTGGGGTTGGCCATTCATGGATGACCTAGATCTTGGCGAGATCCATGTTGGCACAAGGACAGACCCAGGGTTCAACTCTTACAGCGAACCAACAAACCCTAATTACTGGCCCTTTTGGAAACACTTTTGAAGAAGATGCAGTATCACCTGAAGTAGAAATAGGGGGTTACAGGACACAGGTGTCTACAAGAGGAAATGCAAAGTGGATCAAGGAAAACAACACACAACAATCTAGTTATTCTTTATCTGACTTAATCCTACTTCACAAGTTATATCCTAGATCTAACACAACAATGCAATAACAGTATAATAGATGGAAACTAACACAACATCAATCACACACAACAACAAGATATACGTGGTTCACCCTCTCCCTAGGGATATGTTCATAGAACTGTGTTTCTTGATATATTATATGAAAACATACAATTCTATATGCACACTTAGCTTGTATATCTCTCTCTCTTTCTCTCATCCCTCCCTATGCACCCAACTATAGGGTTGATCTTCACACCAATATGAAGATCTTACAACATAGTCTCAATATTGTTCTCTACAACAATACTCAACAATGAAAAAAAACAATGGTCGTATCAATGAAACAACCTCAAACGAACCCTCTCAGGTCTTCTAGACCTTTATTTATACATTACATAGCAAAGTCTAGGTGTCAAAACCCTAGATCCAAAACCCTAGGTCCACTTGACCCATGCTTTAAGGGATTTGATAGCCTGTCTTTCCTTATTTTCCATGAGGTTCTCCAGAACACTCGTTGATGTCTTTTACCACTTGTTGAGTTGTCCACAATCCCTCTTCTTCTGCAAGATACCAGATATAATAAATATGAAGAACAAAAATAAAATGCTAGAAATGGCAGAATAACAATAATATATCCAACATAATTTCCACAATAACACAGAAATGATATAAGAACAACAACATAAATAGCACTTTGATTTAGAAAGCAATGTTCAAAGGCCTCTTTGAGGGGAAAACCTCCAATCAAGTAGTGGTATGTTACAATAATCTCCAAGCTAGGGTTTTCATACCCTCGACCCTTATTTATACTAAATATGTCTATCAAGAGAAACATCTAGAGGAAGATCCTTCTAGAAGAGGAAGCTTCTATTAGGTCTTCTTACATCTACCTTATTCTATTTTATCGAAAGGCCTTATTAATATTGACCTTTATTACATCCGAATATATTGATCTACCTATGTGCAGGTTAGGACCCTAACATGTCTACCCCCTTAAAAACAACCTTGTCCTCAAGGCTTGAGATGTGGAAACTGATGTAGAATGGTAGCTGGTTCCTAAGTGGCATCTACTGGATTCGTATGTTTCCACTGGACTAGCACTTTCTTGATGATTCTCAGATGCAGGTGATGCTCACGTTGGTCCAAAACTGCTTCTGGCTGTAGCCAAATGGATCCTTCTTCAACTGACTCAGGAAGGTTGGTTTGAATTTGGCACCTAGTTCCATTCACCTTCTTTAAGCATGAAACATGAAAAACAGGATGTAGCTTCGACTAACTAGGTAGAGCTAACTGATATGCGACTTGTCCCACACGCTTGAGAACTGCATAAGGACCATAAAATTTGGGCGCTAGCTTCTGATAATGCTTGGCCTTGAGGGAAGTTTGTTTGTATGGTTGCAGTCACAGAAACACCTGATCCCCTTCTACAAATTGACGTTCAGAGTAACCTTGATCTACTTATTGCTTCATGTGATTCTGTGCCATGACCAAGTTCTATTTAAGGGTATGAAGAATATCCTCTTAAACTGTAAGTGTTTGGTCATCCCCCTGGACCTTCGAGGTACCCGGTAAGTATGAGAGAACTGAAGGTGGCTTCTATCCATATACCACTTCAAAAGGAGTCATGCGAGTAGCTGTATGGTAGGAAGTGTTGTACCACCA
>JZKD02S2425532.1:23673-51250 GCA_000966675.3 Picea glauca | reverse complement strand
CTGGGTACCAGACACAAAAAATATAGTCTACACAAGGAGGAAGAGGAGGCATAAAGAAGAAAGAAAAGGTTGTCCTGCATAGTCCAATGTTGAAGCAATAAAGAGGAGTCAGATCTGAAGTGCCTCGGGACACGTCACAAGTGATTTTTGGGGGCCTGTTGGCCCTTGGTTATGGAAGGAAGTGAAGAACAAGGAAGAAAAAGAAAAACGTGAACTTTGTGGGAGACATAGTGATTGTCATTGGGTCAAAGTGAGCAAAAGAGTAGAGAAGATGGAGAAAAGTATGGAAAAGAAAGTCATTGGATGATAATATCAAGGTTGATAGATCAACAAGGAAGAGGGATCAAGGAAAACTCATCAAGGGGGGAAAATCCACCTTTGGTTGCTTTGGAGCACCGTGCGAGAAAGAAGGAAAGACAGGTCGGTGAAGCCCAAAAAAAGCGGGTAAAGTTGACCTAGGGTTTTTGTATCTAGGGTTTTGGCACCTAGGTTTCGACCCAAGGCTGTCAGTGAGGTATTGTAATGTATAAATAGAGGTCTAAAGGGCCTAGGTTGGGTTGGTAATTCTAGCTGGTACGATATTGTTGTTGATCTAGCTCTATTGTTGTGGTGGGAGATTATTGTATTGTGAGAGAAGAGTGTTGAGTGAGAGAGCCTTCAGGTATTGTAAGATCTCCAGCTGTGTGCGAAGTTCAAGTCCTACAGCTGGGTGCACAGGAAGGGGAGGAAAGAGAGAGAAGAAATAATATTTTCTAGTTGAGAGCGCAGATAAGAACTGTATGCTTTACCTCAATAAATCATAAGAACAGTTCTGTGGACGTATTCCTAGAGAGAGGGTGAAACACGTATATATGGTTTTATGTGTGTGATTGATTCCTTAATCTCTATCATTGTTATATTGTTATTTTCATTGGTGTATTAGATCATATCTATAACTGTGCATGGTAGATCTATCTTGATAAGTGATAGATGCATGTTGTGTTGCTGTTATAATAGATCCACTTGATATTCCCCTGGTTGTAGACATATTTTTCCTACAACCCCCTCATAGATGTTTCGGGTGAGACTGCATCTGCTTCGCAGGTGTTGCAGAAAGGGCCAGTAACTAGGGCTTGTTGGTGCACTCTTGGAGATGAAACCTGGGTCTTCCCCTATGCCAACAATGCAAAACAATAACCAGTAAGCATGCATATTCTAAAGATTCAATTAAATGATAAATAAATACACAGTAGAATACATTCGTATACAGATAAATAATACCATAACAGAGAACACTTATCTTTATAAAAGAAGACACCAACTAGCTATATACCAAGGACATTCCACCCAACCATAGACACTTCTGCTCCAAATCTCAACAACAATGTCACCCTCGAGCCAGGGCTATGAATCAACAAGGACGGTTCTAGAGAGTTACTTGGATTCCAGAAAGAGTCAACACTTAAGGTCTCACATGATTTCCCATCACTCACAGCAATCCAAGTACCCATATCTCTTCTACCTAGCTTGCACCACCCAAGAGAATGGACCTCCACCCTTCTCTACCACGCAGTCCCTCAGGAAATCCTTCTCCTTCCATGGCTCCAGCGCAACTGATCCAGAATCTCCATGATGGAACTCTCAAGACTTGCAGCTATGAAAAAAGTTGGACACATTCCAACACACCTCAAATGCGCAGGCCTCAATTCATGGCTGGATTACACCAGTGACCTCTACAACCAATGATACCATGGCTTCTCTTCAACAGTTCATTTTCCTTTCCCAATCCAAGACACAAATGAGGAATATGAATGGGTGATAGAAATGAATGGAGTGATATCTCCACCCAAAGTACAAAACAATGAACAATCATTTAATGAATGCATGAGGGAAAGAATGGAATGAAAGAAGAAGTGAAAGAGCGAATGAGTCAACCCCCCAAATAGACTAGGGACAGGTTTAATTATTTTTGTGGGGAATCAAAAACCTCCTGGCCTCCCCCAAGAAGCTCACGTAATTGATCCACTCCCTTATTAAAAAAGGGTAATTAAAAAAATGGGAAAAAACATTTAGCCCCTCAAGCCCCCTCTCTTGTGGAATCATAGCCCCAACGATGCATTTATTATTAATAATGATCAAAACATTACATTTCTTGGGCACACTGGATTTTTAATATTTGTTTGGGAATTTTTTCCTCTCAGTATTTTAACAATACATTATTTAAACTGGGGGCTCAAAACCCAGGGTGTTACATACCCTCCCCCTCATTTTGGCACTGTCCTCAGTGGATATACAAAATAGAGATCAAAATCTCAAAATTTATTCAAAAATATGTGGGTACTTTGCCTGCATGGCATATTCATGCTCCCAGGTAG
The DNA here is from genome assembly GCA_000966675.3 of Picea glauca. Lineage (NCBI taxonomy): Eukaryota > Viridiplantae > Streptophyta > Pinopsida > Pinales > Pinaceae > Picea > Picea glauca. The sequence continues at coordinate 48,896 of JZKD02S2425532.1, read as the reverse complement.
CATCTTCAGGACTGTAGTAGGTCCACTAAACTTTTACCATCTCTATAACTCAATTCTGGAGCATTTTGACCTTTCTGTCCAATACCCACATTGGTTGAACCTGAAAGTATCCCTCTATCTCTACCTGAATTGGATGCCAATCAATAACATCATTAGGATCATGTACATATTTCTTTAGTAAAGAGACATGAAATACATTAATCACATTCATGGAAGTAGGCAATGCTAGCATGTATGCAACTGACCCTATTATGTCCAATACTTCAAATGGACCACAGAATTTGGCTGCCATCTTTGTACAACTACCCAATTTCAAGGAGATTTTCTTGGGCTTCACTTTCAAAAGTACATGCTCCCCTACTTTAAATTCTCTATTTGTCCTGTTCTTATCTGTATAAAATTCCAGTCTATCATGAGCCACCTTCAAATTCTGCTTGATCTTAACCATCTAGTATTCCATATCCTTGAGAAACTCCGAACGAAGTACCACTCTATCTGTTGGGTTGTCCTAGCTCACTGGAGTATTTCATTTCCGACCATACAAGGCTTCAAATGGGCTCATTCTCAATGAATATTGATACCCATTATTATATGCAAACTCAACCAAGTGCAATTAATCTTCCCACCTAGATGGCTTATCCATCACATACATTCTCAACATATCTTCAATTACTCAGTTGGCCCTTTTTGTTTGTCCATCTGATTGGGGATGGTATGTTGTGCTAAAGTTTAGATTTGTACCAAATCCTTTAAACAATCCCCTCCAAAAATTGTAGGTAAACTTTGTATCTCTAACCGAGACAACTGTCCTAGGTATCCCATGCAACCTAACAATCTCCCTCATGTAAATTTCTGCAATATTAGTCGTTGTATGGGTTGTTTTTACAGAAACACAATGAGCATCCTTTGTTAATTTTTCAGCCACCACCATGATTGAATCATGTTTCCTTGATGTCCTGGGTAATTTAGCTATGAAATAAATGGATATCACCCCCCATTTATTCTCTGGGATTGGTAATGGTTGTAGCAAACCCACTGGGTGCCTATGCTCATCCTTCACCTTCTGACATTCCATACATTGAGCGATGTAATCAACAACATCTTTTTTCATGCCCATCCAAAAGAATTGTCTTCTTACTTTTGTAATCATTTTATGGTAACTGAGATGTCCAGTATAAGGAACATCATGCATTTACTTCAATACCAAATTCCTCAGTTCTCCAGAACTAGGAACATAGATTCTATTCTTATGCATTAGTAATCCATCTTCTTTTATCTCATACTCCTTTATTTTTTGTTGTACATATCCTTGTTGTAAGCTTTCCTTTACTTGTAGGCAATTTTGATATGTAACAAGATCATATAAAATTCTTCTCTTCAAGTGTGACTGATGCATACTGAAAAAAATAGCATGCATGAGATGCACTCTTCTACTAAGTGCATCGACAATTTTATTCTCTTTTCCTTTGATATGCTTGATATCAAGGTCATATTCACTTAAAAATTCCATCCATATTGTTTTCCTGGCATTCAAGGTTGGTTGTTAGAAAATATACTTTAGACCAATGTGGTTTGTTCTTAATTCAAATATCTTCCCCATGAGGTAATGCCTCCACATCTTCAAGGTGTGGACAATGGAAGCAAGATCCAAGTCATGTGTGGCATAGTTCCTCTCATGTTCCTTAATATTTCTAGACTCATAACCAATGACATGTCCATTTTTCATGAGGAATCCCCCAAGTACTTACTTACATGCATTTGTACATACCACAAAACTTTCATTTGGGTCAACAATCTTTAACACAGGTGCACTAGTAAGTAATTTCTTCAATAGATTAAAATTCTCTTCACACTTAGGTTTCCATTCAAATTTAGTTCCCTTCTTTTGCAAAGAAGTGATGGGATGATAAATCTTAGAGAACCCTACTATGAACCTTCTATATTAACCAACTAATCCCATAAAATATCTGACTTCTAACACATTTCTGGGTGTTGGCCATCGTCTAATGGCTTCAATATTCTCTTGATCTACTGCTATGCCATGCTCTATAATAATGTGTCCCAAGTAATGGATCTTTTTTTGATAAAAAGAACACTTACTCAGCTTGGCATACAACTAATATTCTCTCAACACTTGAAATACCAGTATTAAGTGATGTTCATGCTCCTCTTCAGACTTAGAATAGATAAGTATGTCATCCATGAACACTATGACAAACTTATCCAAATAATTTCTGAATATGCCATTCATTAAGCACATAAAGACAACTGGTGCATTGGTCAGTCCAAATGGCACCACTACAAATTCATAATGGCCATACATGGTCCTAAGGGTTGTCTTATGAATGTCTTCTTCCTTGATCCTTACCTGAGGGTATCCTAACCTCAGGTCAATCTTCAAAAACATATGTTCTCCTCTTAGTTGATCAAATAGGTCATCAATTCTCGGTAGAGGATACATTTTCTTTATATTATACTTATTCAGTTGTTGAAAGTCAATACACAACCTCAAGGTTCCATCCTTCTTTTTTGACAAAAAGTATTGGTTCTCCCTAAGGTGAAACACTTGGATGTATCTACCCTTTCTTCAAGAATTCCTCCAACTTCATTTGTAATTATTTTAACTCTGGTATGCTTATTATGTAAGGTGTTTTTGACATCGGGGAAACTCTAGGAACTAAATAAATTGAGAAATTTATCTCCCTTCTTGGTGGCAACCCTGGTATTTCTTATAATACATCTTCAAAGTCTTGTAGTATCGAGAAATCTTCAAGGCTTGTCCCCTTTGTATTTTTTGTCTCTTCCACATGAGATGCATACAATTGACATCCTTTTATAAAACATCTCTTCAGTTGTAAGGCTAAAATATCCCTTATAGAGATGGGTCTTGGAACTCCTTTCACAGTGCTCTGTTTTCCATCTCCATCAAGACATGTAAATGCCTTTCTATGACAATCTAGGACAACATGATGCTTTTCTATACAATCCATTCCAATTAGAATATCATAAGACCCCAATGGTATGATATTTAGATCAACACTAGTATTCACACCATTAATACTTATGGAACAACTGTTGTAGGAAAATCTCCCTATAGACAGGTAGATTTCTTCTTGAGAGCTAGACCATTAACTCTAAGACAGAAAGTGCTTAACCTGGACACTGACTTCCTTTTAGATCTAATCAATATGATGAATGAAAGAGAAGGAAGAAGGTACATACCTTATGAACACCGTTTGTCCCTGCAAGGTCCAAGATGAGCTTCGATCTTGAGCTCCTTGGTAGGTCCTAGAAGACAAACAAAAGTACAAAAGACTTCCTACTTTACTGAGATTAGATAAAACATAGATCCATATACTGCAGACAAACTTATATGGAACAAGTACAAGTTTGAAAGAAACAAGCCAAGCATTGATTGTATTAAAGAGAATAACAATGAAGAATACTTACAACCATAGATGTGAGTGCAACAACTTCATCAAGCTCTCCTTGTCCAAACCCTTTCTTAAACAGTCCACACATGGAATGTTGATGTTCCAAATGACATCTTCCTCATGAGATCATAAGTTATATTCTTCACAATACTTTCCATCCACTTCTCATGAGATCATAAGTTTGGTATCTCTAAACTCCTCTATCTCCCACTCCTCCATGGAAATCTCTCATTATATAGGATTTGGAGGCTTAACCAGCATGGAGAGGATCTCTCATCAGATCCACTAAGAAAGGGATCTCTAAGATATTTAGGGAGAAAATATATCTTAAGGATTTTGGGGAGGAAATATCTCTCAAGGATTTTAAGGAGGAAATATTTCAACCATCCATGAGATCCTCCACCTTCCCTACAAAATAGGAAACCAAATGTGAGGTGGATTCTCACACTTAATTACTTTCTTTTCTATGAATATTAATAATAATTCATGTGCACTTGATTCTCACACTTAATCAATTTCCTTTCCATGAATATTAATAATAATTCTTGTGTAATTGGTATTTTGGCCTTCATGTAATATAACCCTCCCCCACATTGACTAGGGATTATGACATAGGTTATTCCATGGTGTCAAGGTGTATGAGACACTTATGTGACACTTTACGACACTTAGGGTGAGGTACCTAGGTGTGCAAATTTCATGTGTAACAACAACTTCTGACCATATCATGGATTTTCCTTTTGGTTCTAGTGGCTAATTGAACCAAACTTGATTTTCCAAGATTAATTTTCTCCAAATGTAATCTATCCACTATTTTAGGATCAATGTAACAATGACTTGCTCTTGAATCAATTAAAATAAAAAAAGGATGGTTTATGATCTTACCTTCCACCTTGATCATATTGGACTGGTATTCCTCTTGTCAATCATCTAAGGATACATAGATTCTTCCCATATCTTCAACTGTTGCAACCTCTTGGACGTTGTGAACAGTATTCACTCTGTCTTTTCTTTGTGAGAAATACTTATACAGGTGATATTCCTTGCATCCCCAACATTGGATTGGTGGTCTTTCCCTTTTTCCCAAGGAGAATTCTTTATTGGATTCACCCTTAGCATCATGATCTTGATGATTTCTATTAGGCTCATTCCTATTCAAGGGAGGTTTGAATCCTTTCCTCCTCTAATCGGACTTCTCCTTCTTCTTATCCTTCCAAGATTTATGTAGGGATTCTCTTCCCTGGCCTTTCTCATACAAGTATTTATCCTTCCTGATGGCCTCAGTCAAGGTCTTGGGCTCATCATACCTAATATTTGCTTTATAAAAGGATGGCATTCCACTTAGAAATGTATGTATTTTCACCTTCTCATTATCAATGAACCTGACATACTTTAACAATCCCAAGAACTTCTTCTCATATTCTTCCATAATCATGCTTCCTAGCTTGAGTTTAAATAACTCCTGCATTTTCTTTTCATAGAAATACTCTGAGAGGTACTCCTTCTGGAAGTACTTCTCGAACCGCTTCCAAGTGATCCTACTCTCATTAATATGTTCAACTTGATTCAGTTGATCCCACCACATTGCAAATTTCCCATGGAAATGGTAGGTAGCAATCCCGGCTTCCATGTTTGATGAATAGTTATGCAATTTAAAATACCTCCTGAGTCCAAGAAACCATGCTTTGACATCATCTTCCCTTTGTTTTTCACCATCAAAGGAGGGTGGCTTAAGCTTCCTCATCTCTCCTTGCAAAATATCCACTTCTTATCTCCTTCTTTGGTTCCTAATAGGAGACACCTCTGGAATGCTTATGGAATCTTCCAATGCACAAAACTTTCTTGTTGAGTAAGGATGTGAGTGGTGTCTATGAGTTCTACTGGCACTTCCCAAATAACCATCTCTTCCACGATCTTCTCTTCTTTCACGAAACCTGCCCTTTTCCTATTGTTTTGAGTTTGATCCCTTTTTCATTTTCCTTTGCAACTGATTTAAGATCTGCAATGCTTGAGCATTTATCTGAATTTGATCTCTCATAAGTCTCTCATTGTCTGCTTTGTATATCTGCACTTCTATTTTCAGGATTATTACAGTTTCTATTAATGTTTCCTACTCTCCTCTTCCCTTGCATCCATTGGACTCTGTCTCTGCATTACCAACTCTGGTATTCTGGACTTTGGCCTCTCTTTCATGGATGCAGGCTTACTCACCTTCTCCCATATCTCGAATCTTAATTTCGATCTAATATGTTTAATCTCTTAATTATGCAAAATGTGCAAGTGACCATTTTGTTATAATTATGCATATGATAAACAAAATTTGTCAACAATGCTATAGGTCCTTTTTCTTCTCAAGTCATGAAGAACATATATGTATCAATTTGCATTGTATAACACTTCCATGTTATCCCTTAGTCAATACATAATTTAATTCTACCCAGGCACTCCCTTCAAACCACTTCCCCAAGTGACCACGGCTCGAAACCGCGACCAAATCATTCCTAGCACTTTTTGTGTTAGAAGATTACTATATCGGAGATTGTGTGGTTGAAAATCAATCGAGGGCTGATATCGAAGGTCAACCATAATTGTGGGTTGATAAAATGCTTTCTCTTTATCGAGGAGCTCTGTCCCTACAATATGAAAAGCGCTCACCCAAATCTCCTTTAAATCATGGTCATTTATCCCTTGTCTCGATGAGATCAACGACGCTGGAAAATAATGGGATCTAAACTAGCACGTCTACTAATGTTTCCTCCTCTCCCTGTAATGGTCCCCTAATTTCTGTTTTCCATTCACAGATCGATGAATATTCATGGGTTCTACTTCCTTAACACCCTGTTCCAATCTCACACTAACAGGCGCTAGCTCCCTCCTCGCTTGTGACCTTGGGCTATGACCCAGGAATTACCCTCCTAGTGCTTCACAACTTTGGAACCTTTAGCCAGGACCAGATCAAGGGTCCTCGTCCTCATTCATGATCAATGATCAAGATCCACTTTGAGACTTTGTGCTTTGGGAGTTTGGTACTTTCAACCTCCTCTTTCCCTCGGAGTAGTTTGTACCTAAAGTTCTAGATCAGGCGCCATGCGTCCACCTCAAATCAATGACTCTAGTCCACTTCGGGACCTCAGCCTTATAAATTCTCAACTTCCCCCACTTGCTTTCTCCTGGAATGCTTCCACCCAGATTTCATGATATGTCGACACGTTTCCTCCCACAAATCGACAACTATGAATCACTTCAGCTCTTTGGGCTTTAGGAGTTTCAAACTTTTCGCCTTCACTTTCTCCTGGAGTGATTTCACTTGAAGTCGACAATCCGTCGACACTTATCTCTCACAGATCAACAGTTGTGAATCTCTTTGGATTTTTTGGCTTCGGGAGTTTCCATACTAGCACACTCCAATTATCCCGAACTTTGAATTCTCAAACTGGCCAAACTGTCATCGCGTGTCTCCCTTACAGACAATTCGTATTAACTTTGGACTTCAGGACTTTAGGAGTTCTAGATTTTTGCATCCATCTTTCTTCCAAAGTGGTTATTCACTATAGTGCAGGATCTCCTACCATGTGTCCACTGCTTGAAGATCAATGACCACGAGTGATTGTGGAGACTCAACTTGCTCACTCTTTAATTTCCTTGTCGATCTTTGCAAAGAGAAGATGCTCATCCTTAGTGGGATCGATATACACTGTTGATCTGTTGATATAACAAGATCAATGATCCTGAATGATTGTGGGCTCACAACTTGGTCATGCTTTAATTTCCTTCCCGATCCCTGCAGTGCCTCCCCACCATCAATTTCTCTCCAATGAGATATGGCAGTTGTGACTTAACCTTTTCTTCACCTTCATCGGATGACCCTTGTTCAACTACCCTCCGATTGAACGATCTCATATCTCTCTTGATCCCAGAGTGGTGATCACTCCCACATTTGAAAGGGATGGTCACGATCCTTCAAACCCTTACAAAGGATCTCTGATGTTCTATCTCCTGCGTAGATTCTGCAATGCCATTCCTCTTGATCTTTTCAACTTCATGGTCAAAATTCGATCTCAACCATGAGACTCTGACCAATAGACTTGGCCCATACCGGCCCGATGTTTCAACTAGAATCTCTGATACCAATTTGTAACACACCCTACCACCCACAAGATGGGGTACCCTACCTTCAAGCCCACCCTTGGACTTATTTCTCTTACCTATACCTTTTTCAATTAACAAGGATGCATAAAAGAAAACATATAATGGCATGCACAAGAATAACTAGAAATAATGCATATTCTAAAGATTCAATTAAATGATAAATAAGTACACAATGGAATACATTCATATACAGATAAATAATGCCACAACAAAGATCACTTATCTTTATAAAAGAAGACACCAACTGGCTGCAGACCAAGTATGTTCCACTCAACTGTAGACACTACTTCTCTAAATCTCAACAATAATGTGACCCCCGAGCCAGGGCTATGAATCCACAAGGATGGTTCCAGAGTGTTACTTGTCTTCCCGAACTAGTCAACACTCAAGCTCTCACAAGATTTCCTAGCACACATAGAAATCCAATTACCCATCTCTCTTCTACCTAGCTTGCACCACCCAAGAGAATGGACCTCCACCCTTATCTTCCATGAGTCCTTCAAGAAGTCCTTCTCCTTCTAGGGCTCCAACACAATTGGTCCAGAATCTCCATGCTAGAACTCTCAGGACTTGCAGATATGAACAAATATTGACATAGGCCAACACATCTTTGACGTGCAAGCCTCAAGTCATGGTTGGATTACACCAACGACCTCTACAACCAATGATACCATGTATTCTCTTCAATAGTTCATTTTCCTTTCCCAAGCCAATAAATGGATGAGGAAGATGAATGGGTGATGGAAATGAATGGAGTGAGATCTCCACCCAAGGTGTGAAATAATGAAAAATCAGTGAATGAATGCATGAGGGAAATAATGAAATGAAATAAGAAGTGAAGGAGCGAACAAGCCAACCCCCCAATTAGAACAGGGATGGGTTTAAGTATTTTCATGGGGAATCAATAACCTCCTATCTTCCCCCAATAATCTCACATAACTGATCCACTCCCTTAGAAAAAAAGGGTAATTAAAAAAATAGGAAAAATCATTTATCCCCTCAAGCCCCCTCTCTTGTGGAATCATAGCTCCCTATAACTCTAGTGCGTGTTCGTATAGCAGCCAACGATGTATTTATTATTAATAATGATCAAAACATTACATTTCTTGGGAACACTGGCCTTTTAATAATTGTTTGGGCACTCTGGCCTCTCAACATTTTAGCAATACATTATTTAAAATGGGGTCTCAAACCCCGGGGTGTTATAATATCACTAGAGGAATGAGGGGAGGTTCTATTAAGTTAAAATACCCCAAGTTTCCTTGCGAAAATATTAATTGGAAACATTCAGATTATTTTCCATTATCCCATATAATAAGACAATTTAGTTAATGAGGAGTGGTTGGTAGTTGAACAACCAACCACCCCAATGAATGGAAGTATGGAGGGTTGTTGAAAGGGATAAAAAGTGGTTAGCTAAAGGATTGTAGGAAATATGACCACGAGTCCCCAAGATTGAGAAACAAGTTTCCTTCTGATAGAATAAATAGAAGGATAGGTCGAGAACGTACCTAATTCATGCGTGAAAGAAAATGAACATGGAGAGGCATGTAGCTATGATATGCAGAAAGGGAGAACTAGAGGAGAGTTCGGGCCTTTGAGGAAGATAGTTGATGAAAATAATGTGTGGGTGCATGAAATAGAAGGATCAAAGAACTCATAGAAGGGCTCTGAGATGGAGTATGGAAGACCTGAAACCTAACCTAAGCTAAGGGGGCCATGATCTTGATGATGGGAAGGAATATGATAAACTTAGAAGAGGCCTTTCAATATGATATGCTTGATGATTTGAAGGAATATATTCAAATGTAGTAAAGGTCAATATTAATAAGGCCTTTCAATAAAATAGAATAAGGCGGATGTAAGAAGACCTAATAGAATCTTCCACTTCTAGAAGGATCTTCCTCTAGATGCTTCTTTTTAGTATAAATAGGAGTTGAGGGTATGAGAACCCTAGCTTGGATATTATTGTAATAGAGCTCTGCTCAACTGGAGGTTTCCCCCTCGAAGAGGCCCGTGAACATTTCTTTTAGATTCAAAGTGCTATTTCTATTATTATTCTCATATCATTTTAGTGTTATTATGGTGAATGTTCTGGTTATATTGTTGTTATTCTTCCATTACTAGCATTTTATTTCAATTCTGCATACATTTTATATCTGGTATATTACAAGTGGTATTAGAGCACTTTCCTTGGTAGAAAGTGTGGGTTAAATTTTTTTCAGGGTAGAGACGTGTTCTGGTGTATTTAAGCCACAAAGATCTATCGTTATGCGCATAAACCCGCGGTTGAGGGACTCATACACGCAGGAAATACAAGTGGTACTTAAGAACACATTTTTTGTCCACCCTTGTAACCCTTGTTGGTACCCCTTCGAGTGGTAGTGCATCAGACAACACCTGTGTACAGATCAACCTAGATTACCTAAATCCCTCTTTAGATAAACCGATCGGCTACCTGACTGCTATAGTGTCACCAAGAACAACACTTGGGAAGATACTCTCTAGTACCTGGGTAGTCAGGTAGTATGGCTAAGGGTATGGTCTATCCTCCTTAGTTAGTGCCCTGAGATATTGGGTTGAGTACTACTATTGGACCCCGCATGTATATCAGAGAGCTATAGCACATGAAAAACCCTTGTCTGTAGAACCCTGGAATACCTAACCCTTGGGGACATAAACATAAACAAATTCAAATAGACAATATCTATTGTCACACAAATGTGTTTGGGTTTCCAAGTAAATACACATTTCTTTCTAGTTAAGCACTTCGTCATTTCCTCTCTATAGTATTCTTTAGACCATAGTACAACTCCGCAGGTGTTTAAAACAAAAAAAAAGTCTAGAAACTTTTTCACCATTATTTGAGACCTATTCCATTGGATTCATCTCTTCTCCCTTTTCACATTCATCCATATCAGTTTTTGGAAAAAAAAATTGACCCCACCTGCCCTTTTTCAGTTCCTGCATCCTCATGGCCCATACTTGTAGCCAAGACTTGGAAGCTCACTTCAACACCTTGCAATATGGTCTCATTGAGACCCAACAAGAAGTGAAACAACTCAGTGCCAATGTTGCCGCCATCAATACAACCATGCAGTCCTCAATGGAGGAAATCAAACAAGACCTCACCACCTAGCTTGAGTCAGTATTTTCAACACTCTGTACCAAACTGCATATCCCTACAGATAACCCTTCCTCTTCCTCACCTCCACATACTAAAGGTGACCATTCCTCTCATTCCCATAACTTTCAAAACCATCACTTTCAATGTGACCTACGCCTTCCGCGGGTGGATGTGACCAAATTTGATGGCTTAGACCCCACTGGTTGGGTAACCCAAATGGAACATTATTTCTCTTTATACGGCATTACAAATGACTTTCCCAAACTCTGGTATGGTGTTCTCCATCTAGATCAAGAATGTTAGCAATGGTGGAAATGGAGAAAAACTTCTTGTCAAGGGTATATTTCTTGGAAACACTTTGTGGTAGATATTTATGAATGCTTTGACACTGACACCAACCATTTGGGTCATTTGACAAATTTGAAACAATTAGAAATAGTGGAAGACTTTATAGTTTCCTTTGACCACCTGGATTTTAGAATAGAGGGCATGTTTGATGCCTTTTTCTGAGAGTGTTTTATCAATGGCCTCAAGCATGATATTTGGGACCATGTCCTCATGGTTCGGCCTCAGAGTTGGGTGGAGGCTACTAAAAGAGATACAGAAGCACAACAGGTTGTATCTTCTCAAAACTGAAAACCCTCCTTTATCCCTCACCCTAAACCAGTAAATCCCACTACTCCCTTTCCTCCACTAAAGATCCAAAAATTGACCAGGGATGAAATGGCTGAATGCCAACTCAAAGGCCTTTGTTATAACTCTGATGACAAATATTTCCTGGGCCACAAGTGTAAAGAACAAAATATTTTTATGGCTATCTCTGAGGATATTTCGGAAGAGGATGTAGAAACTCCCTTTGTGTCTGAGTCACCTGAATCCACTGACACAACCCCTCCCTCAGACCCTCCTAAAGTAGAACCAGTCATTTCCCTCAATGCTCTCACTAGCTTCTTCACTCCCCAAAACCTTAAGCTAATCGGTTACATCAAGCATCAGAAGGTCATCATTTTGGTTGATAGTGGCAACACCCATAATTTTATTCATCGCCGAATTACCCAAGAAACTCATTGCTACATCCATGCCATCAATAATTTCCAAATCATGATTGCCAATGGTGGTTCCATGAAATGTGGAAGGTGTTGTGAAAATGTGTGTCTCCAAATTGGTGACTACCACTTGAAATCCCATATGTTTTCTATTGACATGGGAGGTTGTGACATTGTGTTGGGTGTAGACTGGCTAAGGACTTTGGGTCCCATTCTCATGTATTTTAAAGACTTAACCATGCAATTCAACTAGGAGGACCACCAATATAAGTTCCAAGGCATCACTGTCGGTTCACCTGAGATCATTAGTTCCCATCGCATGGAAAAACTGCTAAAAAAAGTTCATTCTAGTGTTATTGCCCAACTCCATGCCATCCAAGCAACAGAGACACCCTCAGTCCCACAAGACCTCCAAGCCATCCTTTCTAAACATAAATTGGTCTTTTCCACTCCCCAAGGACTCCCTCCTTCCTATGGTGTTCATGATCATTTCATTCCCCTTGTACCCAGAATCCTTCCTCCCAATATCCGTCTATATCGTCACCCCTTTTCCCAAAAAAATGAAATTGAGAAAATGGCCCAGGAACTCCTTAATGCAGACGTTATCCACCCTAGTACGATCCCCTGCTCTTCTCATGTGGTCATGGTCCTAAAGAAAGAAGGTTCTTGGTGAATGTGTCCTGACATCCGTGCCCTCAACAAACTTACCATCCAAGACAAATTCCCCATTCCTATCATTGATGACCTCCTGGATGAATTGAGTGGTGCCCAATTCTTCACTAAATTTTATCTTCATTTGGGCTACCACTAGATATGTATGAACAAGGCAGACATTCCCAAGACTACCTTTAGAACTCATGAGGGCCACTATGAGTTTTTGGTCATGCCCTTTGGCTTGTGTAATGCCCCCTCCACCTTCCAAAGCCTCATGAATCATGTCTTCCATCATTTTCTCTGCCATTTAGTCTTAGTTTTCTTTGATGATATCTGCATGTATAGAAAAACCTAGACATACCACCTTTCTCATGTAGATCGAGTTCTCCATCTACTCTCTTAGCACCAACTTTTCTTGAAATAGTCTAAATGTGCTTTTGGTGCCTCAGAAGTAGAATGCTTGGGTCATCTGGTTGGCAAAGATGGCATCAGGGTGGATCCTAAAAAGATTGAAGCTATGAAATATTGGCCTCACCCAAAGACTCTTAAGATCTTGCATGGATTTCTAGGCTTAACAGAGTATTATCGCAAGTTTGTAAAGAATTATGGGAAGATTGCAGTACCTCTCACTACTCTCCTAAAACATAACTCTTTCACTTGGACTCTAGCCGCTGCTCAATCTTTTCAAACCTTGAAGATGGCCATGTGCACCACTCCAGTCCTCTCCCTTCCCGATTTCACAAAGACCTTTGTTTTGGAATGTGATGCCTTAGGGAAAGGATTTGGTGTTGTCCTTATGCAAGAGGGTCAACCTTTGGCCTTTACCAAAAAGCAACTATCTGAAAAAAATATGGGAAAATCCATCTATGAAAAGGAAGTGTTGGCTATTCTTCATGCCATTGGTCTGTGGTGCCCTTATCTATTGGGGTAACTTTTCCAAATTAAGACAAACCATCAAAGCCTCAAGTATTTTTTGAAACAATGCATTTCCTCCCTAGAACAAAAAAAATGGGTGACTAAACTCTTTGGATATGATTATGAGATCATTTACAAGAAAGGAAAAGACAATGTGGTTGTGGATGCACTTTCCCAAAAATATGAAGATGAAGGATCCCTTTTTTCTCTTTCATTCATTGTACCAGATTGGCTCCAAGTCATTTTCCAGGAATGGATACAAGATCCCAAAATTTCGCAGTTGATCCAAAAATTGCAGTCCAATTCTCCAGCTTCCCCAGGGTACTCTTGGCTCCATGAAGAACTTCAATACAAAGTCCGTTTGTATTTAAGAAAACAATCAAATCTTAAATCCACGGTACTTTCTGACCTTCATGCTACACCCACAGCAGGGAACTCTGGGTTCACCAAAACCTATGACAGGGTCAAACATTCCTTTTTTGGGGATGATATGAAACGGGACATTCATATTTTTGTAGCCGAATGTGATTTGTGTCAACGCAACAAGGGAGAAACAATCAAATCTCTGGGCACACTACAACCGCTCTCGATTCCACCTTCTATTTGGAAGGATATCTCTATGGATTTTATTATCGGCTTACCCAAATCGGGAAATAAAACCATCATCATGGTGGTTGTTGATCGCCTTTCCAAGTATGCTCATTTCTGCACCCTTCAACACCCATTTATAGAATCCACGGTGGCTCAAATTTTCATGGATCATGTCTTCAAGCTTCATGGCATGTCATACTCTATTGTTTCTGATCGCAACCCAACTTTCACAAGTAATTTTTGGCAAGAACTGTTCAAGATACAAGGCACCAAATTGCATCTCAGCACAACTTATCATCCCCAGACTGATGKCCAAATGAAAGTTGTCAACAAGTGTTTGGAAACATATTTGAGGTGTTTTGCCTCAAAAAAGAAAATTCARTGGGCTCAATGGTTACCCCTAGTTGAATGGTGGTAAAACACTTCATACCATAAAACTACACACATGACTCCTTTTGAAGCGATATATGGATAGAAGCCACCTTCAGTTCTACTYATACTTATCAGGTGCCTCGAAGGTCCAGGTGATTGACCTAACACTTACAGCTCGAGAGGCTATTCTTAGTAACTTCAAAGAGAATTTTTTCATGGCACAAAATCCCATGAAGCAACAAGCAAATCAAGGTCACTCTGAACATCAATTTGCATAAGGGGATCAGGTGTTTCTTCAACTACAACCTTACAAGAAAACTTCACTCAAGGCCAAGCATTGTTAGAAGCTAGCACCCAAATTTTATGGTCCTTATACCATTCTCAAGCATGTGGGACAAGTAGCCTATCAGTTAGCTTTTCCCAACCATTCAAAGCTACATCCTATTTTTCATGTTTCATGCTTAAAGAAGGAGATTGGAGCTAAGTGCCAAATTCAAAGAAACCTTCTAAAGTTAGTTGAAGAAGGATCCATTTGGCTACAGCCAGAAGCAGTTTTGGACTAGCATGAACATCGTCTATGTCAGAGAACCATCAAGGAAGTGATAGTCCAGTGGAAAGATACAACTCCAACAGACGCTAGTTGGGAACCAGCTACCATTCTGTAGCAATTTCCTCATCTCAAGCCTTGAGGAAAAGGTTGTTTTTAAGGGGGCAGACATGTTAGGGTTCTAACCCGCACATAGGTAGAACAATATATTCGAATTTAATAAAGGTCAATATTAATAAGGCCTTTCAATAAAATAGTATAAGGCGGATGCAAGAAGACCTAATAGAAGCTTCCACTTCTATAAGGATCTTCCTCTATATGCTTCTTTTTAGTATAAATAGGATTCAAGGGTATGAGAACCCTATCTTGGATATTATTGTAATAGAGCCTTGCTCAACTGGAGGTTTCCCCCTCGAAGAGGCCTGTGAACATTGATTTAAGATTCAAAGTGTTATTTATGTTATTATTCTCATATCATTTCAGTGTTATTGTGGTGAATGTTCTGGTTATATTGTTGTTATTCTTCCATTACTAGCATTTTGTTTCTGTTCTGCATACATTTTATATCTGGTATATTACAAATTGTTTGTTCTTATGTGCGGTATGCCACAATGATATATATCTTTCTTCCAAGAATGGTTTCTTCATTCCTTCTAGGAACTTCGTCTCTTCTGGATCCGTCCAAGTAGTTAATGTTATCAAAATTAATAACCATTCATAATGTAACTCTATGCCTTTCTCCTATTCCTCCCTGAAGTCCATTAAAAATTGAGTCACAAGAAATGTTGACCAGTTCATCATCACTCTTGCTACACATTTCTATATTGTTGTATGAATTCCCTTGGCACTTGGTCCTTGCGACGTTTTCTCAGTAGCTTATAGGCCATCACTTGTGCTGAAAATATTACAGTATCATTGTTGATGCTATCAATGTCTAGTCCACACACTCCTATTAATGTGCCATAATTTTCCTTCATTCTTTCTGCTAGTGATTTTTCCTTCATCTTATCTGTGAATAAGGGTAGAGGGTCTTCTCTTGCCAAAGGTAATTCTATAATCTATGTAATCAACTGGGTTTCAATCAACACTTCTATGTCCAACCATAAGAATTCTCCATGGATGCAACTCAACAATAATTTGATGAGAATGTTTATCTCTACACTCCTAAGAAAATGGGGTATCTCCAATAGATTTAGTATTCTTGTCCATTACAATCATGTCACTTATTCCTTTGTCTCAACTGTGATTACAAGTGATTTGAGGTTCATTCCTTCATGCAAATAATACTGTAGTGCTAACCATGGAAATTTTTTAAAATCTACTAGGTCATGGTATGAATATCTTATGTTCTCTATTTCACCTAACATACCTCCCTCAACGGTGACCCTGGGTGGAATCACTGGTGTAACCATGTCATACTTCACCTTATTATGTAGTCTGACTTGTTTTTCTATCATTTTTCTTGGTGGCACATATTCTCATATTCTCTTGGAAAGTTCGCCAAACTTGGATCTTCTTCTTCTTCCCTTGGGACTTCTTCGTGCACCAACACTGCTACCTTCTTAGTGCATTTTTTCTTTGTTCATGGTGTATAATATCCTATATTAGGAAATGTGATAGCTCTCTATAGTTTGGTTCTTCCTTCAACACACTCATCTCTTCTCTTTGTAGGCTTTGGATCTCCTTTGTTTCTATGTCCTCTCGAATGTGCATGCAACAATAAATTTTTCTCGTCACCCTTCTCTACTTTTATATATTGCTTCCAACTATTATCTTCCTCTTCACACCCAAACCTATAGTTCCATTTTATTGTACTTACATTCAATTCCTTCCATGTTTTTCATTAAATTCATATTATCCAGTGGATCATGGTCTAGATTTTCCATCCTGTCAAAATCTTCATCGCCATTTTTCATTTATGACTACATGTTCCCACTATCTCACCATGATGTTTGCTATTTAATGATTTACCCATCCTCATCACATATCTTTATCCTAGTTCTTCACTTCTCCTTTCTGTGTAGTTCAACTTTCCTACCTTTCCATGACATTTTTTTCTTCATATTTGATTCTTTGAACACTACCTGATTCATAACTTCAATTATCTTGTCTTTTCAAATGTTTATTGTGACTTGCCTCAAGCTCTTCTTATTAATTTTTATTTTTCTTTTCTTTTTCTCTATAATACAATGTAATACAAATACTATGGTACACATACTGCGTGGTTAGGCTAGTGCGCGGAAACATGATTGTCCCTATACACTTTCAACCAACCACTATTTACAATCCCTTCCATGGTTTCCCTATTGAATTTATCCAACTGAACAACACCTTCTTCTGTCACAAATATTATCACATATGGACCCAACCAGTGTATTTGGAACTTTCCAGGGTGTTGTGAGAAATTTTATATTATAGAGTAAAACTAAGTCTCCCATTTGGAACTTCTTCTATTTAATGTGTCTATCATTCCACAGCTTTTCACATGCTGTGTGAACCTATTGATGAAATAATGCAACAAAATGGTCTTCCTCTAGTTCTACTAACTTTGACCACATTTTCTCTACTACGCCAAAATCAACGAGCTCTATTAGTGTGACAATACCCAGACTCGGCATGATGAATTCCATGGGAATAACTGCTTCTTGGCCATATACTAAATGAAATGGTGTCTATCCTATCAAATTATTACATGTAGTCAGGTAATCCATAGTACTATAGGAATCCTCAAATCCTAGTCCTCTCTATTTACATTACATATCTTTGTCAATGCATTCTCCAGGATCTTGTTAAATGCGTACACTATTCCATTTTCTTGAGGATGATAAGGTGTTCTCTTATGGTGATGAATCTAAAATTCCTATGTCAAAGTAGAAAAAATTCTATTTAAGAAATGAGTTCCTTGATAACTCATAAGGATTCTCATACATCCAAACCTTGTAACAACATTCTCAAAAAACAAATTCCCAACAGTATTTGTTTCGCAATCTCTGACAGGTTCTACTTCATCCCATTAGGTCAAATAATATATCACAGTGATTATGTATCTTTCTCCTGACCTATTTGTTGGTGGTTTGATCGGTCCAACTAGATAAAATTCCCATTTTTCAAAAAAATGTAATGTAACTTGCAGTACTAAAGGAATATCATCTCTTATAGATGGATTTTCAACTCTCTGACAAACATCACAGTTTTGAAACAACTCTTAGCATCCTTATGAAGGGTGGGCCACCAACGTACCAAGCGCAAAATATTTTGAGCCATCACTTTCCCTTCACAGTGTCCTCCTGCAACTTCTTCATGTGCCTTTGATAATATCATAGGTCTTTCATTCTCCTATACACATCACCGAAGAATACCGTTTGCACCTTATTATACAAATTCCCTGATATAAGATGATAATCTGTTACCTTTACTACTAAAGTCTAACTATTTCTTCTGCGCAGTTGTAAAATCAGGTGGGGCTACTCCTGTGATTAGGAACTGGAAAATATCTATGAATTAATCATCAACCATATGTACTATGGACAAGTGAGCATTTGGTATACTTTCATCCAAATTCCTCGCATCTTCCCCTGTTAGTATGCATGACAAATGATCGGGTCTCACGTTCAATTTCCCTAGTTTCACAATCACTTAAAATTCATATTCTTGAAATATTGATATCCATATTCATATCTTCCACCCTAAAACTATCTTATTAACTAAGTATCTCAACAAACAATGACCCATATACATCTTAAAATGTGATCTTAGCAGATAGTGCCTAAAATTTTGTAGTACATACACCATTGCTAGTCCTTCACAATCTATAGTAGTATAATTATATTCGGTAGTTGACAAATTTATACTAGAAAATGAAATGGGATGATCTAATCCTTCTTCCCTGTAAATTCTAACCTTGTACAATATCTACTGCAAACAGATATTTAGAAAAAGAACAGAAAAAATACAATGGAAAATACAAACATTACACAGAGATTTTTCCCCTGGAAACCCAAACCGGGAAAACCATCATATTCTATATTCATTCATTGTGTTACAATGTTTACAATACAAAATACATATAGGATCCAATGGCATCCAAAACCCTAACCCAATGAACTGGATTAGTCCAAAACCCTAATTCCTTAATCAAAAATAGAAAACCATCGGCAAAGAAACCATGTGCCAAAAAACCACATAAATATAATGTAGTCCCAAAAGTGTGGTCCCGAAAAATGCGATCCTGACGTAGAAAAAAAAATTGGGGGGTGCTACCCCCAAACCCCCACGAGGGGGGGCCTAGCAGCCCCCCCTCTAACCCCCCTGCGTGCCTGGCACATATGCTCATACTCTACTACTATTGCAAATAATATAACACATACCCAACATTCCCCTGGTTAAGATAGAACTGTGCCTAATGCTATAGATGATGCATGTACATGAACATGGAATTCCTTGTTCCAATCTGGAAATACTAGACTCGATGCGGTAACTAGTTTTTGCTTCAAGGTGTCCAAACTCTGCTGACATTCTTCATTCCATTGAAAATTAACCTCTTTCTTCAAAACTTTATCCAATGGGGCTCTGAGCTACGCATATTCCCTAGTAAACTTTTTATAGTACCCTATATGACCCAATGTTACCTACAGTTATCACATTGACATAGGTGGTGGAAAGTCAATAATAACAACAATCTTCACAAGATCAACCAACAATCCTTGTTTACATACTACATGGCCCAACAAGATACCAAATGTTGTGCAAAAAATGCATTTCTTCAATTTCAAACAAATATGGAATTGTCTACATCTATCCAAGATCAAGTGCATAGTTTTAACGTGGTCTTTCAACAAACTAAATACTACCCAATCATCTAGATAGACTTCTAGGAATTTATGAATGAATTATTTAAAAGTCGAGAAACAACTTGGGAAAACACTGCCGGTGCATTTTTTAACCAAAAAGGAATGATTGTATACTAGTAACATCCCCATTCCATTGCAAATGTTGTATTATGCCTATCTTCTTGTGAAATATTAATATCATGATATCCATAGAATCCATCAATAAATGAGAAAGCTTCTTGTCCTCCTACATTATCCAACACTTCATCTATACACAATGTAGGAAAGGGGTCATGTAAGCATGCATCATTCAATTTTTATAGACCCGCACTAGTTATTATTCCATTTGTTTCCTTATCCTGAATCACCATAGGACTGATCCATTATGACTCTACGACAGGTTCAATAATTTTGGCTTCCAAAATCCTATCTATTTCTACTTTCACTTTCTTCTTATACACTAGGTTCAATCGATATGGTCGCTACTTCATAGACTTGGCATATGGCTTCAAAGGAATCTTCATCTCCCATATCTCCCCAACAATCCCTTTAATATTTGTGAATGTAATCAAAAAGAGGTTGTGGTATTCACACAATAAATCAATATTCTTCTCGACAATTTCCTCATTCCAATAATCTCCAATGTTTGAGAACTTGGGTTTAACCTTTGTGCCAATATTCACTTTGTGTGTTCTCAATGGCTTTGGATACTTGATAGACTCAAGTTTAGGTCCGTCTGCTACATTCTCTCCTTCAGTTTATGGTATTTTCAAATTCATTATGTCTTCATCTTCTTAGTCTTCTCCAACAAAACTATAGCATTTCAAAAATTCTTAAATGGTCGTAGAATCATTCAGTGGACTACATAAGGTTGTTGGTATCTTCGAATATTATAGTGTAAATATATTTGTCTTGATAATTTGTAGAGCAATGTATATCGAATGGGTATTGTCTTCAAACTTCAAAGTTACTCTAAAGTTGTGAGCCAAGTATTCCCAATCTGTTGTTCCTCTGTGCACTTCTAGTTCCAAGTATCGGTTCTTTGGGATCATATCCAAGGCGTGTACAAAAAAGTGCATCCATTCCTTCTTAGGTACTAAGATCCATGTCATAGTGCACTATGTTAGATGATCGATAGGAAAAATCAACCCAATATACTTTTGTGAAATATATTATGTTCCAAACCTAACCTATAACAACCTTCCGCATTGATATCAATCATCTATTATATTCTTATGCACAACCCACCATATTGTCGGGGTTGCTTTCAATGCAATATCTAAAGCTAGCAATATTTTTTGATCTTGTATAAGCAATTCAAACTCTTTTACAAAAATATCTACATCTATTAATCCATCATACTTTGGGGGATCACATACCTTAGCTCCAATCCAGTGTAATGTGTGGGTAATATGAGCACATATCCTTGTATATACCTCATGCAATCTATGTTTCCAATGTTCCATGAATTATTCTAAATCCGACATGCATGAATTGATAATTCACCAACTTAGAACACCTTCAGTAGTAGGACTAATCTAGTAATCCATTTTTTTGGTCATACTGTAAAGGTTATTGATCTCTTTTCCCATTGTTGGTTCCACATGTATCTTTCCTTCTGTGGGATCCAATGGCACAATAACTTTCAAGTCTACTACTTCAAAGATCATTTGTCTCTTTTTCAAGTCAATAATAGTCTGGTTATCAAAATCCCAATCAATTCCAAGAAAATATGGATAAGTTTTAATACCATCCACTATATTGATTACTTCAAAATATGATATGCTTCACACTCCATCAATGTTAACATCCACCCCTACCAATATTCCAATCAAGACAATATTATGTTGACTTTATAACCTCAACTAAATAGGTGACTAGATTAAATTAGGTTTTACCATTATTTCCCATGTTTTCTTAAGCATAACATTCACATTAGATCCTATATCCAAGATGATATTATACATATCATAATATCCTACATGTGCATTAAGTTGGAATTCCCTATTTGTCCTTTTCTTGTGTTGTACCTAGTTAATTGCTCGTTGCACACTAGGTGCTTCTCTATATTATGCACACTGATTGATCATCCTTCAATGTGTGTTCAATAAAGTTTCATCCTTCATTATCTCTAAATAAATATTTAAGAAATGTTTCAGAGTACTTACCTTCTCAACTGTCCTTTCTATCATCGAGGGGTTGTAAGATGGAGGCATGTCATACCAATTACGTTTCTAGAAGCTCCTTGCTTGCTTGCTTGTATGCGTCTCTTTCACTTCAAGGATCAATCATCAGAGGATTTTATGTTTCTTTATTGACCCACTACTTAGTTTGAATTCCTTGTTTTTTCACATCAACTCCTATTCTTTTTCCACTATGCGTGACTGCTTCTACTCTTGGTCGATCGTCGTTCTCTTCTATTGCTATCATCTAAACATTCTAGTTCCTCTTTTCCTTCCCCTTCACGATCAACTGTGAAGAGTATTCGGTCACATGATCCAACTGTCTACAATATGTAAATGTCATGCAGGGATTCAAACAATCTCATTCCAAATGCACATTATGGTTACAATTATAACATATAACCGATCCTCTTCCTCTACTGAAACATGCTCTTCCATGACCTATTAATATTAACCTTCCTCCTTGATTGTATCCTCTCAGATTATTGTACTATAGTATGCCTCCTTCCGGTCCTTATTTCCCTTGAACTTTATATTCATCCACAGTGTGTTCTCTCATTAGATGAAGTGCATGGAATTCCTTTTCATCATATCCTACTTACTTAAAAAAAATTACAAAATAAGATCTTAGTAGTGCTATGATACTTCTGCATCAAAGGAGATGTAGTCGGGTGATGGCCCATTGTTTTTCATATCTCAAAATAGACTCCTCCTCCTGGTGCCAAGGGATTCGAGGATCCTGTATCCAAATAATCTCTAAAAGGTGAACTCGTTCTTATGATGACCTTCCATTCTGGATGTAGTACACTAGAATTCTTCACATTTTTCTATCCTTTTAGAAATCTCCTACAATTGAATGGTTAATGTTGCTAACTGTGACTAAATCTGAGCCATCCCCGTGCCATTTTCTTGTTCTTTTTCTTGAAGTAAATGTTCTTGTTCGTAAATGATATTTAGGATCAAGGATTTCCTATGTGAGTGAACAAATTGGAAACTTACATATTTCTATCTTTCATGGTATAATCTACTATCTAATTCATCAGGTTGACCACCATTTACTAAGCAAGTGTGATAGGAATTTGTTCTTGTTATCTAAGATATATATTGTTATTTTACCCACTGCTTAACCTTCAAATCAATTTTAAAACCCAAAACACATATTTATTTATAAAAACCATCGAATAAATTTATGATGCCCTAGATTTCCCTTTAGTAGTCAAGTGCAACTTTAGGGACTAACATCTTTTGGTGCCATTTCTGGGGGTGAAGGAATGAATACATTTTTCCCTGGGAGAACAAAAATGATCATATATGATCTTTGATGGTGAACAAAGGTTAGGCATGTTAGCACTCTGTAATTTTTTTCCATCTAATAGACAAACAACAGAGGTAACTATTTCAACCTACTTTAGAGCTAAGGCACTAGCCTTCTCAACTCAGAGAGGGCTCTCTCATGTCACTGGATATTTCCTTGGAAATCGTTGGCTAGATTTGTTTTGGTTTTGGGGGTTTTTATAAAGTTGGTGGAAAAGAGGAGGAATAATTAGGGCTTTGGAGTCGAAAATGAATAAGGAAATGGCAGGCATTTAGAAATCTTCATACGATAAAGGCTAAATGAGGCAATGAATCTGAGTTATAAATGGATTTTAATTAGAGTGGTAAGAATAAAGGGGAAAACAAATAACTGCATCAGAATACTATTAAAAATGAATTCTGAAACATCTAGGGAGAAAAATACACAGTCTAAATTGCTTAGGTTGAGAGCATCATAAACAAATTCCATACCTTTAAATATCCAATTTAAAAAGAATAAAATGTAGAAGGAAATTTAAAGACACAAGAAATACACACTATGAGAGAAAATAGAACTCATATCATAGCCATTAGAATCTCTTCATAAAAATTTCAAAATGCTTCTACATTATATATTCAGTTTGGCTCTAGGCAATTACAATGTCCTCCTTCTAAGAGGGCAGGTCCCTTTCCGATCATCCTTTTAATTTATCTTTGGAATAATATATATAGACAAACTACATCCAGGATTCAAAACGAATCAACTTCCCCACAGTCCTAAAATAGACATCAGTTACAAAAAGGAGTAACATATAACAATTGTACTCCTATTTTATAGGGAGCGTTATAAACAAAACTGACATATTTGAGATTTTCTCTTTGAATGACACATTTCTATATCATTACAAAATTTTCTGAAACATACTTAATTTAGCTTTAAAAACTATTTTAGATTAGCAATTTTTTTTTTTTTAAAGTGTCCATCCATGCAGGTTGGTTTTCTCCAACTCTCTCAATCATCTCAATTTTAATCTCCATATTTTGTCGCTTTCTCCACTTCCTCTTGATAGCTTGCATATGGTTCTTATGATTGATGATTAAATCCTTCATGATGGGATTTAATCTAACCTCTTTATCCTTTTCTGGTTCTTCAACAGAATTTGTATCAAATTTCATTGCTAATATCCATGCAACCAACTTCTCTTTCTTCTTCCATGATAAATTTGTCATGTTAGTTGAGAATCCTAGTTCATTGGGGACCATTTGATCTATCTCATCCATCATTATTTTTTCTCTAGAAAATATGAGCTTATCTCCCTTAATTTTACAGAAATTAAGAAGCCGATTCAGTTCGTAATTATCCCGTTTAGGAATGGAACATCAATTTCCCAAAACAGAGTAAAGTCATCTTCATTTTTAAAGGCAGGCGTCATTTAGAACCAATCATAGGTTACTAATGAAATTACCAACAAGGAATATGATGTCTTATCGCATTTGGCCTCTGAGTTCCAATGATGAGCTTTCACATCAATCCTTTGGCAGTGTTCATTTGGCATCACACAAACGAAAAATACTCAGACAAGTGCTTCGAGGTGATTTGACTAGCCGTCAACCCTCCTTTTCTACATGTGATCTTTGGATGTGACACATTCAATTATGTATTGACATGTGACATCGGGATATATTTTAGCAGTTTTGCGCTTACCCTCTTTTCTCCTCAATATGTGTCTAGAGGTTCCATGTAGCCTCGATGCGAAACCATGGTTTTTTCATGAGTCCTCCATCGAGAGTTTAAACTTCACGCTAGTTCTGGCCCCAATTATTTCCATGACCCATGACCCATTGGACCCTATCGCCCTCAGATCTTCACTAAACTTAGCCTTTCCCACCAGATGTGACCCTACCTGCTAATCTATTGTGCTTCTGTATTGATTTAGTGACCTACCAAATCCCAAGACTGAAATTCCAATAAATTATTACAGTGATAACATAGGCTCCAACTGGGGATTCTACCCTCCCTACGAGGTTGCAACAAATGCATAGACCTGATGCCTAATCTATGGGATTCTCCCACAATAGGTGT
>JZKD02S2425532.1:10980-22505 GCA_000966675.3 Picea glauca | reverse complement strand
TTTCATCAAAGGCTGAGATTGAATTCTAGACCCCCCCGACCGTTTTTCCTTTAACGGTGGGGGGGGGTCCAGAATGAAGCGGTTTTCCCGGTGGGCCCTGTCCCAACGTGTCACCCATCCGTCACATTGGACCTCCTCCACTCCAAACCACTTAATACTTACCACCCTTCCAACTTACTACCATACCGCTCCTGCATCGTGATGTCCACCTCCATTATCCTGCCATCTCACCCGTCCATGAATAATGAGACTTAGGATTAAAACATTAAGTTAATAATGCTAGTAATAAAATTTAATGTAGCTAGTTTAATAAGATGGATTAGTTAATTATTAGTTGATTAATTAATAATAAATCAATTGTTAATTAATTAATTAATTAATGGTTAATAATATAATTAGGTTAGTAACTAGGTTAGTTTTAAATTAAATAAAACAAATTAATAAAATAATACAAACAAAACAAATTATATAATAAAACATTAAAAGTTGAATTAAAAAAAAAATTAAAAATAAAATAATATTAAAACAAAACAAACATTAACTAAAACAAAACAAATATTAAAAAACATACAAAACAAATTAAATATACAAAACAAAACATAACACATACGTAACATATAACATAAAACATATAATAAAAAATATTAAAAAACAAATAAAAACAAAAACTAACCTATGCTATCCTAAGTCTACCCCCTCACTCCCGCTCACCTCTACCTCCACGCACCTTTATACAGCCCCGTACACTCCTTACATCAACATTTAATCAAACGACCCATAAAAATTCCGGAACCCCCCTCACCATCCGGACTTTAACTAGAGGGTGAGGTCCGAAATGAAGTAGTTTTTAATACCACCCCCCCTCCATGTGTCAACATCCCATTCCAGCAGACCCCCCCCAAAAAAAAACTGCTTACCACCTCAGGGGGGGTCCGGAATACCGCTTTTCCAAAAAAAAACCACCTTTTTCAATTTTTGCCATTTTTTGCATGTTCTGCACGTCGTCTTCTGGAGGAGATTCTGGGCAAACGAAGATGGATTTTAAAAATCCAAGAGAGGTTTTTTCTCATCACGGGCTGAAGAACAAAAAATTTCTTAGTTTTTGCAATGGAGCTACGAGCAGGGAGAATCGAAGCCATATTCGAGGCCCTTTTTTCCATATTTCCACTTTTTTGTTACAGTCCCGATCGTGCAGGAGATGTTACGGCCAGCTGAAGACGAATTTGGTGAAACCGAAGGATTTTTTTGTCCAGCACATGCCCATATACAATAACCTCCTTCATTTTTCGCCCAGGTGTCATCGTTGAAGAGAAAACCACGTCTGTTCGGACCCATTTTTCGTAGACAACCAATCTGTCTTTTATGGCAGACAAGACCCAAATTCCGCCAGAATGAATTAAGCAGATCCACGATTCAAGGCAGCAGTTGAGGAATATTAGGGATCAGATGGCATCTCAACCAAGGGGAATTTAAATTCTCTAGACAAATGGCAAAGTCTTCCCGCATTTCAGGCAGAGGTTTAAACACAATTTCCCCTAGCTGGCAGCCAATCTCCAACAACCTCAAGCATTCGACTGACTCTGCATTTATCTTTTGATGCTGTTAGAGTGAATTTGCTAGCAACACTTAACAAACCTCCAGTTTTCCAAATGTCATAGAATTGTTGTAACTGCTTTTCTATTTTTAGAAAGCAGAGTTATGAGCCCAAGTCTAGGAGAAGGCTGAATGATTTTTCTTATTTATACACATGTAAAAGACAAACAGAGGGTTCGACCTGTGAGGTTCCTTGCTATATTGTGGGCTATGTTTGGCCAGAGAACTCTTTCTGTACTCTTTAGATGAATGATCAGTAATAGACATGTTGTTTACAGGATTCCTGTGCGGAGGTGTTGGTAGCATTTCCCTTCTCTGTTGAGTGTTTTCCTGTTATCATTCCGTTTGTTTTCAATTTCTCATTATCATAAGAAGAGTAACAGAGCAAAGTTTATTAACAAATACTCTGCATCTAATCTTGTGATAATCTTTATGTTTCTCCTCTAAAAAGCTAGTTTATGAATTCTTAATTGCTCATTTGCTCTCTTTTTCTTCCCCTATTTCTTCCTAAAATCGACACCATCAAAACTTAATTCGATCTAGCACTTCCACTACCTTGTGTTTAAGAGCTTTGTCTAGATCTGAGAATGAATCAGATATTTAAGCGCAGACCCCATTTGCCCAATGGCCCTCCTTGTTGTTCCAAAACAACCATTTTAAAACCCCAACCCCACACTTGCATAACTAGCCTAATACCTATTAAAACAAAGCTATATCAGACAGAGAGATCCCTCTCTGAGTCTTGGAGGGCTAGATCCAAGACTTGAAGTGGTTTTGACATTGCCTCTGTGAATGCCTCACAGCCTTGGGCGAATTACAGAGTGCTAACAGGTTCCACGTGATATTTTGTTTGAGGTTGCAATTTGAATTATGTGAGATGCCCTACTATATGTTTTTTCATCCTTCTAGTGTAAACTCTATCAAAAAATTTAGATTCATGCTTTGAAACAAAGGAATCAATTTCTGGTTTATTCTTGATTTCCTATTGTAAATGAATTTTTCTTTTGCAAGACCTGGTTTTTCTAGATACAGGAGAATATTTTTGTAACTCTATACAACTTTTGGGAGTTCCCTTTCCTTTTTTGGATTTCGTTTCTGGAGTGAACCTTTGTTTTGATTCCTACTCTTCAATTTTTAGTGAATTAAGAAATTGATTCCAGGTAAGTTGCAATTCTCTCAATGCATATAGAACCAGGTTTTGATGAGGCCCTAATGAAACCAACTTTGAATGCTTTCCAAAGTAGTTTTCCATTCCTCTTTAATCCATTTCTATGGAATACCTTGACTCCAATTAGGGTTTTGATTTTCTATAATTAGAAAGTGATTGGCCAAGTCAGCAGGAATGTTTTCCTTGTTCCACCATCTCTCTCCATACACGAACAATCTACATGCTACTCTAATTGAATGTTTTGTAACATGTATCAACACATCACAGGCCAATATTTCAAATAAGTCAAAATTTTGCATGAAAATCATGGAGGTTTCTTCATGGTATCCCTTGAATGTACATCAGAACTCAAACCACCCTGTATCCTTAAATTTCTACATTATTTGGGGAAAAGCCTCGAGAAATTCTATTCCTTCATGTTCTAATCGACTAATATGTCCACCTTTTTTGCAATTCATTATACTCATTACCCTACAAGTACTAGGGTTTCATATTGATGGTCTTTGGGGAATTTCATAGACATTCAAATGATATAAAAGCCTCCTTTATCTGTAGAATGTTTGTTAGACCACAATATAGATACAAACCAAGTGTAAAATCATAACAATTCATGCTTTAAAATGTGGCTCTGTTGGAGTTACTTCACATGCACCTAGGATTTATTTTTCCTAAGGTTTTTATTTGTTTATTATTCATAATTAGTCATTATCCAGTCTCCTATATTTTAGGAGAGAATATTCAACCTGAATAATATTCTCTTTCAGTTTACACTTTAGTTTGACTAGTTGATTTGAGTTTAGATGTTGCATTGGGATCATCACCATGCAACATTGGGATCATCGTCATGATAATTTGACCTCGTATTGGTATCATCACCAAATTGGAGAATTATCCTTGATTCCTTCAGTTAACTCCTCACTACTTTATGTTCATTCAGTTAACTGAAGACTAGTTGACTAGTTAACTCAACTAGGTGGCAGTTCACTCCCGTAACTTCCTGAGAAACTAGAATAGGTGGCAGTTCACTCCCATAACTATTGGTGTGTGTCTAGATCACTCTATACCACCACTATGGTGACTTGTTTCACCTCAATTCGAACTCATTGAGTTATACAGAGTATATCATGTGTAAATTATTCATTATTCACAACGGTTAATGTGAATTATTTCCATTCTTTCCCTCCTTCTTCTTCTTTTTCCAATTCTCTCTGCCAATGTGTGTATCATTGTTTAGCTAGATATATTTTGTGTAGGTAAACACATTTAAGTGGTATCATATCTAACGGACTGCTAAGCAAAAGCTACACCAAAATTTTTTGCAGGTACAAAAGATCGAAGACAGCGAAAGATGGAATTCCAAAAAGAATTCATTCTTACACCTTACAACTATTTTGCATGGAAGGAGAAAATATCCATAAATATCCAATCCAAAGGGTTGTATAGGTTATCCATGAATACAGATACAAAACTGACATCAACCATAGAAAAATACAAGTACTTAAATCACATGGATGAGGCACTCGGAACAATTTGCAATCTTATTTCTCTCGATCTCCTTTTTCATATATCTTCCTGTAAGACTCCCAATGAAGATTGGACCATATTGGAAGGGATATTTGGAAAATAGGATGATATGAATGGACACATTCTAGAGTGGAGCTACTCACATTGGATCAAAAAATCTTCGAGAATATCCAAGATTTCTTTACAAAATTCAAGGATTTACTGTCGCAACTCAAAGCTTGCGGGGTTGATAAATCGAAGGAGAAGAAACAAATGGTTCTCACCGTTATCTCCATGCCTGTACCTGAATTCTCTATATTCTTATCCACATTCCATACTATCATATTCACCTCTGGATCCACCTAGAATATGCCTTCTCTTGAGGACTTTAACGAATTCTTGACACAAGAGCAAACCAAGCTCATCAAGATGGGTGAAATCAAAGGCCCAAGGGCGCATGCACTCACTATGAATTATGGAAGCCACAAATATAAAAAATATAAGGATAAAGATAAGTGGAAAGCTCATGAACATACTAAGAAGGAAGGGTACACAAAACCCTTCATCGATGCCTCCAGATCCAAAGGAGAAAAGGGAAGAAAGGGAGAGAAATGCACATATTGTCACAAAGGATTCCATTCGAAATATGCATGCATGAAAAAAAAAATAGATTTGATGTCTCATATACTTCAGAAAAACAACCTTGGAGATCATATCCCTAAGGGTGCAAAGAAGAAGAAGCCAGAAGATCCGAATTCCAAGAAAGGCAATTCTAGCCATGCCTCGATGCAATCAACTCCTCTCCCGATGCTTGGATCATAGATTCAAGTGCATCACATCACATGGATTCCTCAGAAGCAGTCTATTATTATTTGGATGCATGCAAAGTTCCTCCTATTCTGATGGGGGACAACTCTTTTTTCGAAGTCACGGTCAAAGAAAGGATTGAACTCACCAACAAAAGCTTCAAGAATGTGTTGCATGTTCCCAAGCTTTCTGTCAACCTTCTCTTCATGTATCAGATGAAAAATTCTGGCACTTGAAAGAAATTTGTATTCAAACCAAATTGCGTGGACATATATGACATGCAAACCAAATCCAGGGTTGCTACTGGTGAGGTAAATCATCAGTCTAGATTGTATACATTTTTTGAATTCATTGAACCCGGTTCTGCTTTATTGCTTACTCATGCTGATGAAAGTAGTAGGATATGGCACAAAAGGTTTGGACATTTGAAATTCAGATACGTGCAACAGATTAGCAAGCACATATTAGTTGATGTTCTACCATACATCCATTTCTCCAAGGGAGTATGTGAGGGATGTGTTCTCAAAAATCACCCTCAAGAGAAATTCGTCAAAGGAAAGTCTTTGTGAGCTCCCGCACCTTTAGATATGATCCACAGTGACCTCATGGGTCCTTTTCCGCATCCATCGATCAAAAAAGTGAGGTTTGTTCTTATTTTTGTTGATGATTTCTCATGTTTTACTTGGATCTACTTTCTCAAGCAAAAATACAAGGTCTTTCAACACCTCAAAAATTTCAAAGCTTTGGTTGAGACACAGTTTAGAAAGAAGATCAAAGTCCTCTGAACTGATAATGGACGAGAGTATGTGAATCATGATATTCATAATATTTTCCATGAGGTAGGGATTCAATTGCAACATACAGTTCCCTACACTCCACAACAAAATGGAGTTGCCAAGTAGAAAAAAAAATATCTAAAGGAGATGGCATCTTTCATGTTGCATGCAAAGTCACTACCACAGAGACTATGGGCCGAAGCACTTAAATGTGAAACATACATCCAAAATAGATCTCCCCATATATCTGTCAAGGATAAGATCCCCTATAAGGCTTAGAACGGCCTCAAACCAGAAGTGACCCACTTTCACATTTTTGGTTCTCATGCATGGGCCCACATTCCCTCTAAAAAAAGGAAGGCACTTGATCCATAGAGCACTGAGTGCATTTGTTTTGGATACCTTGATGGTGTGAAAGGATATCAACTTATTAATATTTCCTTAGATCGACTCATCATTGAGTGTAGTGTCCAATCCGAGGAAATTATCTCGCATGTACCTCAACAACCACATGCAGACACCTTTACTCTTACACCTATTCGAGATGATGAGCATGCACATGCCGACTCTTCTTCAAATGAGAGTTCTGATTCATAGGACTCAAAGTATTTAGATTTAGATTCAGAGTCAGTACAGTCAGATGTAGAGTTAGAGCATCCATATGTAGTTGCAGAGCCAGAGTAGAGACCCAAGTGAGCATAGATTACTCTTCAGGGTGCAGGGGATCTCGTAAGTGATCCAGCTGATACTAGGAGGACTCGATATGATTTTGAGGAGCCTCCTATTTCACTCACTACCACTGAACCATTGCCTTCCAGGAATATTTTCTTGGTTCAGTCCTTAGATCCACTGTCTTATGGTGAGGCTGCTGGAAATCCCTTTTGGGAATCCACCATGCAAGAGGAGTACAACTCCCTCCTCGAGAACCAGACTTGGGATATGGTTCCCCTTCCTTCTGGAAGGAACCTTGTCAGATGCAGATGGGTCTACAGGAACAAGAGCGTATTGGATGGACAGATCAACAGATACAAAGCCAGACTTGTCGCCAAAGGATTTCAACAGGTTCATGGTATTGACTATGATGAGACCTTCGCTCCAGTAGAGAATATGGATTCCATATGATTGGCACTTGCCATTGCAGCAACCAAGGGATGGGATTTCCATCAGATGGATGTGAAGAATGCATTTCTTCACGGTGATCTCTCTGAGGAGATATACATGAAGCATCCCCAGGGATTTATGCAGGACTCATATTTGGTCTGTCGACTGAAGAAGTCACTTTATGGCCTCAATAAGGCTCCGAAGGCATGGTATGCCAATATGGACTCCTACATGTTGTCACAGAACTTTGTACGTTGTAAATCAAACCCAAATTTATACATGCTCAATACGACTGATTCACTTCTACTTTTAGTTCTGTATGTCGATGATTTCCTGATCACCGGTTGCTCAACTTCAATGATTGTTACATTCAAGAGGATTTTTCATGATAGGGTTTTTATGACAGACATGGGCTGACTACACTTCTTCCTTGGACTTGAGATCAGTCAAGATGCATCAGGCATCAAACTATCTCAAGTCAAGTATGCACGAGATCTCCTTGAGAGATTTCACATAATAGACTGCAAGTCTGCTCCGACTCCTTTCCTATCAGGAGTCAAACTTGAGGATGGAGAGGAGACTCCACTAGTTGATATCACACTGTATAGATAGATAGTGGGGAGATTGTTGTATCTTACACACTCCAGAATAGACCTCTCATATGTAGTTGGCGCAGTTTCCAGGTTCATGCATGAGCTACATTGGAAAGCTGCAAAGCATATCCTTTGATACGTACAGGGCACTACCACCTTTGGGATTCATTATGCAGAAGACTCTACATTAAATCTCATTGGTTTTACTGATTCCAACTAGGATGGCGATAACATTGATCGCAAGTCCACATATGGTTACTCACTCAGTATTGTTTTTGAGCCTATCTATTGGTCGAGCAAGAAGCAAGCTGCCATTGCTCTATCTTCAACTGAGGTAGAGTACAGAGGGGTAGTTAACATAACCATTCAAGCTATGTGGCTACAACATTTTCTCACTGAGTTGGGCATTTAGTTTCATCGGTCGATCATCATTTTGTGTGACAACCATAGCACTTTGAAGTTCTGTAAAGATCTAGTTCAGAGGTAGTAGACGAAGGACATGGAAATCCACATGCACTACATCCAGTACTTAGTACACGAGGGGATCATCGGCTTATAGTTCTGTCCTTCAGGAGAACAGACAACATGAATTTTCACCAAGAACTTCACTGAGCAGAAATTCCATTCTTTGGGAGGTCATCTTGGAGTGAAGGACATAGTTGCCTAGAAACTGTAGTTTTTCTTTTTAAATACATTGTACCTTGAGGGGGGGTTTTTCCCATGAGGTTTTCCCTCTTTCCTCACTTTATTTTCAGTGTATCTTTTGTACTTTGGTACCTAACATGGCCTCCTTGTTGGGACCCAATCTTTATTTTCACCATAGTGATGTTCAGGGGGGGTGTTGGAGTTACTTCACACACACCTAGGATTTCTTTTTCCTAAGGTTTTTATTTTTTTATTAGTCATAATTAGTCATTATCCAGTCTCCTATATTTTAGGAGAGAATATTCCACCTAGAGAATATTCTCTTTCAGTTCACACTTCAGTTTGACTAGTTGTGTTGACTTTAGATGTTGCATTAGGATCATCACCATGCAACATTGGGATCATCACCATGCTAATTATAAATTGCCTTGGTATCATCACCAAAGTGGTGCATTAGCCTTGATTCCTTGAGTTAAATCCTCACTACTTTCTGTTCAGTCAGTTAACTAAAGACTAGTTGACTAGTTAACTCAACTAGGTGGTAGTTCACTCCCGTAACTTCCTGAGAAACTAGAATAGGTGGAAGTTCACTCTCGTAACTGTTGTTGTGTGTCCAGATCACTCTAGACCACCACTATGGTGACTTGGTTCACCTCAAGTAAAACTCATTGAGTTATACATAGTATATCATGTGTAAATTATTCATTATTCACAACGGTTACTGTGAATTATTTCCATTCTTTCTCTCCTTCTTCTTCGTTTTCCAATTCTCTGTGCAAATGTGTGTATCATTGTTTAGCTAGATCTATTTTGTGTAGGTCAACAAATTTACAGGCTCAAAACCCTAGCTTGATGTAAACATTGGTCGGTACAAACATGATCTTCCTTCATCTGCATCCCAATCCTCATTATGATGAAATCTTAATATTTTTTCATTGTTGGGTTTCTGTAATAATCTCCTAATCACTGACATAATTTTTTGGGATTTATCATGTTTGAATCAATCATGAATTCAAGTGCTACAAGAATAATGGTATTCTTGTAGCACCTATTTCAAATTTTCAAAACTAATAGAAATTGGATCCAAATATGATGGGAGATACTCATATAATCTAAAATTCAAACTTTATATAACTAAAAATACATGAAAAAATACACTTAAGAAAACAAAAAACACACTACAATATATAGAAGAAAAGAGTCAAAGGGGAAAATTAAGCAAACAAAGCACGGTAGAAAAGGGAAATTTGTGGATGAAAAGTCATACAAAAATTAAGTACTAACACTGGATCCTTCTAGGGATAGAACTTCTTGGTGAGGTTCTAAGAAACATAGACCAATGTTCCTTCATCCATTTAACCCTCATGTGACTGCTCACCATGCTCTGATAGCAACCCTACTCAACTGAACACAAACCTCAATTACAAACTAGACTAAAACTGAAACTGAAAAGACTTGATGCCAGAGTCTTCATTGGACTATGTAGTCATTTATTACTAATATACAACAAACCAATAGACTAAAAAAAAATATACATGATCTAAATGTGAGCTTATTTAGCACACTACCTACTCCTAACCAGAAGAATCCAAGTTGATCATGTGTAGGAAAATTTCCAATGTAGCCAACAATGTATTTTACTAACAAATTGATCTTCCTTTTTGTAGTTGAATAAAAGAATGTAGAAAAATAGAAATGTTTTCTACAAAAATATAACATACAACTTATAAATACAGTTGCAACATGATTGCATGGTGAATACTGCATTTTTTTTGAACCTATGGAAAAACTTACTCCATGTAGACAACCATTGGATTTTGAATATCATGATGAATGTTGAGCTAGTGCAAGAAGCCAAGTTGATGCTTAGTGATTTTTTCTTCACCGATCAAGCTGTGCTTCTCTTGAAATAGTTCAAAAATATCACATAGTTCATTATAATAAGGGGTAGCAACAAATGTTTGAAACTCTTGATATGTTTATTGTGCAAAAATCGATTTAACAAAAACAATATCATTATGAGAAACAAGGGGATGAAACATAGTTTCAACAAATTGAAGAGTTGTAACATCATGTTTAATATAATGTTTCCTCTGCTGAATTATTCCCTCAAATGTGGAATCACTAGATTTATGAAGCTGTTGTGTTAGCTCCCAAAATGAAACCGTCCTTTTGGTCAAGTTTTGTGGTGGATAGCATGGCTATCGATAGTTTCCTCAATTCATTTTTGAGTTTTTATAGCTGCAAAACTTAGGCTTTGGTTTTTTTCTTAGAAAATAATATGACCCATAAAAGTCTTCTTTTCAAAATTTTCATAATTCACTTTCAACAGATAACGTGTGTCCAAAAGTTGAGTGTTAGCTGGGGAAAGTGGCGACTTTCAGCAGCTAAGGAGCGCCTCTCATAGGTTTGTGAGCTGTTGAAAGTGGTGAATTTAAAAATATATAAGAATCAGTATCGCGGGTCGTGCACTGGTGAAAGTGCAGACTTTCCACAGCTACGGAGAAATTCTTTCAAGGTCGTGCACTGGTGAAAGTGGAGACTTTCCACAGCTAACGAGGGTTTTCCACAGGACCTTGCGCTGGTGAAAGTGGTAAATATCAACAGCTAAGGGACGTTTTCCATGGGTCGTTGCCTGAAGAAAGTGGGAATCACGTGCGTGATATCAACATCTAAAGGCAAATGATGATATGATCATCCCACGTCAGGAAAATCCAAATCATGTGCTGATGAAAGTGGGTAATGATGGAAAATCAAATCTGCACGTCAAAATAGGATTGCGATGCGAATCCTGCTCAGAAACTCACGCTCCACAATGATTGCATCAGGGATGGAAAGTTCAAATTTAGTGGTGCAGGTATAGAGGATGTACTTTCGTCCTGACAACATCAAATCAAATCGTTGTTTCCATATCACATATCATTCATGGAGGTCTGTTAAAGTTTCAAATGTTTTAAAACAGAGCCAACTCCCGAAGTGCTTTCAACAGCGCAGAACCTCGGCTCGAACAACAGTTGCAGGGGTTAATATAAATAATTGTTGGGATTTTCGAGCTACAGAATGGCGAGGAGACGTAGCGGTTCTCTAATCAGGAGAGAGATGGATAGCCTGTCCTTTTTACAGACACATCCCGAAGTCCATAGAAATTTTTCAAACACAGGGTGTATTGAATTCGTTGAGAGGTTGCAAAATGGTTTCCACCAGTCTACAGC
Source organism: Picea glauca (assembly GCA_000966675.3). Classification (NCBI taxonomy): domain Eukaryota; kingdom Viridiplantae; phylum Streptophyta; class Pinopsida; order Pinales; family Pinaceae; genus Picea; species Picea glauca. Next base: position 11,107 of record JZKD02S2425532.1, on the reverse strand, counting down.
AGAAGCTTTTGCCAAGACTTTCGATGGGAACAAAGCTCGTGTTGGGTCCATGGAAATTAGAGTAGATGAAGCTTCCATTGCTGCAGCAACAAGCCTACCAAGAATGGGACAGAGCTGGTTTAAAACC
>JZKD02S2425499.1:9307-23311 GCA_000966675.3 Picea glauca | reverse complement strand
CCTGCGAATCAGATGAAGTCTCACCTGAGGTAGAGGCAGGGGGGTTGTAGGAATTAGGTGTCTATAACCAAGCCGGGACACAGATATGTGATTACAAAACTTAACAGAGAACTTGGCCAACAATATGCATTAGATTATGATTCTCATTTACATCGCAAATTAACCCTTTATTACAGATCATTGCAGTAACTATCAAGATCTAACACTTCCAATCACTTAGCACATAACATTAACTCATATCTAGCATTAATTCACACCATTAATCACTAAGCTACAACATCAGATGCATTCCTTATACATAACAACAACAACACTCAACAAATAACCACATAAACAACATTGCACAAAGCACATCAAGACACAGGATATACGTGGTTCACCCCAGTGTGGGGCTACGTCCACCAACTTATTCTTCCTTTTTATTAGTCTTCGATCTCCTTACATTCATTTGCTGCTATGCACAAAGACACATATCCAACTCCGTAGTGGACAGGTGATCTTCGCACAATGTGCTAGATCCACCTTCCTCAAAATCAAGTGAAGGCACAGAGCCACTCCTTAATAGCACAAAGCGTTACTTTACACAACCATATTGCACAAAGCAACTTCCAATCTCTTTCACTTAACTCTGCAATCCCTAACACATTCTTTCACAAAGCCAACCAAATCTCTTGCACTAAGACAAAATTGTTGTGCACATAGATAACACTACTACTTAAATCACTTAACTCCTTCTTATTTATACAATTACAAAAAGGCCTGGTCATGGGTAGCCCCATGGGCCGACATCCCTTAACCCATTAAATAAACCCTAAAAACCCTTTGTTGGGTGCACAAAACAAGTGAGATCATGCGATATCCACTTCACCTGGGTGCTCCATCTTTGTCCAGCCTGTCGAAGTCCCAAAATTGGTCCAACACAACCAATGTTTCCTCGAAACTTGGTCAAGGGCCAACATGCCCCCAACACTCACCTGTGACTCGTCCTGAGTCACGCAGATATGAATATCACTGCTTTTAAAGCCTCGAGCTTCCTCGACTTGCTGCTTCTCTAGAGCCTCCTACTTGGTGAACTCCTGAATTACTTGTTCTGTAACAGGCCTTTCGAGGTGTTGTTCTACTGTCGTAACCACTTATTCCAGTTATGAGCCCTGTCCTTCAAACTCTTCAAAAAGAATGTAGGATTCGTCCTGCACCGATTGGATTCTTTGTGTAACCTCCATGACTCTACTCTGGATGGAAGTAACCTGCTGTTGGACTGTGCGTTGTTCCTGTGATTGTTTCATCCTCTTGACCACAGTGAGCAGCTTCATCTGTGCTCGGACAATGGATGCATGTTTTTTCCCCTCTTGGAGCTATGCTTCTAGTTACCTTAGCTCCGGATCTTCTGCAAGGCTCTCATAGTTTTGCACACTACAATTAATTAATTGCTTACACTCTAAGGCTAGTGCCCTGATTCTTTCTACTGCATTCCTATCAGCTTCTTCCATCTCATCTCACACTTCTTGCGGAGTGCTAGGTACTACTTGGAGCTCTAACTTCATTATCCATGCTTGAAGCTGTTGAATGGCTTCAACGAGCTTCCCACTTGCATCTTAGTTGAATTTGGTTCCTCCTATGCCAAGCCTGACATAGAGTGAAGTGCTTTAGTTATTGCCTCTTTGACCACATTCTTCTCTGTCAGCAGTTGGTCTTTTTCTTTATGCATTTGTTCTTTGTCCTCCTCGAACATCGCCCTAATTTCATCTTTCTCCTGTTGTGCACCTTGAAGTTTCTCTAAGACCTACTCCTTTTCTTTCTTCATGGCTTTTGTAGCCTGCTCCTTTTCTTCTTGGACTCGATGAAGTCAAGCCTTTGTTGCATTTTCTAATCTTCGTAATTGGGTGGGTTCATCCCCCGATTCTACAATTTTTGTTGAAGAAGCGTAGTAGGTACTGCACAACTCGAATAGATAGCTTGTTGTATGTCCTTGAGCTCCTTCTCTATTCTTTCATACAGTGTTTCTTGCTTCGCTTCATGTCTCTGTAGGATATACTCTAAAGCATACTCCAGGACAGTGATGATGAGATAGACATCGTCCACTATGATCACATTCTTCGACTGAGGCTTATTGGCTCGAGTCTTCTTTTGTGTTGATGTTTTCTGTGGGGAAACCTTCTTGTTCTTCGATGTTTCAGCCTCTGTAGGGGGACGCTTTGGTGGTGTAACTTTTCCTTTGTCTTGTTTTTCTCTTTATTCCCCTCCTTCTTCTTGGTTCACTTCATCTCCTCCTCCTCCTGCGGGTGAGTTAGGCCTACTTTCCTCTGAGGTATTGTCCTCCTCATCAGTTTCTTTGTTCCTCACTTCCTCCTTTTTCTTATTTTTATTCACGCTTGTCTGTCCATCATGTTCGACCTGGGTGACCAAGGGAATTCCGATGATGTCGGGGTCAGAGAGTTCTGCATGTTCCACCGAGACAAGGAAATTTTATGGCCATTCTTTGGTGATCTCCTCCATGTCTTCGTCAGTCAACTTATAATAGGACTGCAGTTCCTCCTTACTCTCATCCCTGCGCGCAGTGATATAAATAAACTGTCAATTTGCGTGGAACTTCGCGAGTGGTCTGTACTGATGTAGTGTATTCGGTTTCATTCATGGAAATGATTCAATGGCGCGCTTCAGCTGGTGGTGGTAAGCATGGAAGATAATGTTCGACTACCATTGCTTAGACATGTCATTTGTGTACGACAAGGTGGAGAACCTTGCAACCAACAACTCTGATGGCTCGACTTATAGGAATGTCTCTCCTTTTGGCATCTTCCAAGTGACGAAGGCGATCAATACAAGTAACCAACTGAAATGAAATTCGTAGACCTAATCCTGCACTTCGCGACAATCCTTCTCGAGCTCGTTGACGAGGTAGCTCTCCCAATTCATTTGCATTCCTTCTACGCACTTCCCTGCAAGGTCTACTATGAATTGAGTGACCTGTGTTGGATGGTTCTTTCTGACGAGCTTACCAGCTATAAACTGACAAGATAGGCACACTGCGCCATCCTGGATGAAGGCTACTTTGTAGCCTCGCTTTCCCTTCTCTACACAACCATAGTCTTCCTTTATGTGTTGTGCCAGAGAGCGATCTAAATTCTTCCCTAGGTAGAACTAGTGAGGGTCTGGTCCTTGCATGCTCAGTCCTGTGATGAGCTGGATCAACACCAGATCCATAGTGACATGCCTGTCGAGCCACAAATAGCCTCCATGATAGCATGACAGGAGGAGTTTAACGTAAGCATTAACCTCCTGATGTCATCTGAAGTGAGGGATCTTCATCACGTTCAGGATCGTTGATTGTGCACGCTCCTTTATCCATGGCTGGTAGACTAAGCATGATTTCTTCCCAGTCATATTCATCAAATACCTATGCGGTGCGAGCATCACATAGTTCTTCTGGTCTCTGAGGTTGAATTCGTTGCTCTTCAAAGCTTGAATGTGTCCTAATTGGGGTCCAACTATGTGTATCCCCTTCGTGATGTACGCGATGATTATTGTGAACTCAAAGTCACGCAGGATACTGTCACGGTTCACTGTGCCAGCCAAAGGTGGTATGTAATCCGACAAGACCGATGAGATCTGCTTCGTGTTAGCCAGATCGTCGTGGTGTTTTCTTTGCTTCTCAGCAGTGCGACCAAAACGTCGTCTAGTCGATGGGGATGCTTGCAATCCGCTAGTTGACGATGCCTTTATTCCCACAAACATGAATCTCTCAGTCATGAGGTCTACAAGTATCTCCTCCACAGACTTCTCTAACGCGCTATGTTCGCTCGACATTCACACTTGTAACAAAACAAATCGGGTAGGCGAACAAAAAAGAAAGGTAATCAAATGAATGGCGAGGTCTAGAAATCACAACGCGATATGAAATCGATTCCTTGTTAGCTTGGATATCACGGTTTGCAAAAAGTGGTCCCGATGCAATGTTCGATGGGTTAAATAAGCAACATCATAATGGATTCCTCCAACGGGTAGGAATGCCTCAATCAATATGAATCCGTTCGTTATGGCGCAGTCCCAATGGTCCAACTGTGGTCTTTCCAGAAATAACTACGTTTCTATCCATTCCAGAGCGTCATTCTAATGGTCGAGCCACCTCCAACGGTCGTATAGCTTCGCAGTGGAGAAGTCCCATTCTGCATAGTTTTGTTATTCCGATGAAGGTCAAGTTATGCAGATCTTCCTCTTGCAAAGTCTTTTCTAGAATTTCCCGTAGTTTTTCTAACTTGGTTTTCTTCTTACTGTGCTTCCTTTCCTTCTTTCCTATGACCTGAGTCTATGGATTCCTCTTTCCATTCTTATTCTTATCTTTTCTTAGCATGGTAACTTCACACTGCCGATATTCTTTCAAAGGGTTCAAAGGTAATACCTCTTTTCTTACTAGGTCCTGGGTGGACATAATTTCTTCTTGCATGGATAGGTCCTTCAACCCTTATTGTGCTCTTTCAAAGTTGACAACTACTTCTCTTTCATTATGCTGCTTTGACTCAAATTCTCGTTCTTCTATTAGTCACTCTAGTTTTCTGGCTATGAGGTCCCTTAGTTCTTGTTTTTTCTTTCCTATAGCTTACTCTTTTGTTTTCCTTCTGATTTGATCTTCCTCAATCCATTTATTTCCTAATAAAAGGGGGAAAGGGGTGATGTTCTAAAAAAACCTAATAAATTCAAATTCTTCTTCAGTCATAGTTCCATGAGAAATCATAGGTATATTAGTAACTATTTTACATAGGGTTATCATCTTTCATTTAAACAAGTCAATCCTTCCCAATGAAGGTATCATAGCAGGATTTCCCAAAATTTCCCAAGTGCTTTCTGGAATAATATTCACATGTGTTTCTTCATCTAATACACAGTCTATGTCGAAGTCTTATATTCTTGTAACTAAGTGTTGTTTTTCTTTCAGGATCTATGGTAAACTGATGTCTCTGTGATCATCCATTTCTTATTTTAACTATATTAACATAGTATATGACTCTTTTTTTGTATGTCTCTTTAACATATCCTTAGTCTCTTGACCTTATTTATAGTTTTCTTGTGTTTTGTTCATCTTTTCAACTTTAGAAATCATTCTTGGGCAATCCTCAACCTCATGATCAATGGATTTACAAAAAAGACAAATAGGACCTATACGAGGGCATTCCTTAGCAAGATGTCCCAATCTTATGCAATTATAACATAGTGTCAATCCTCTCTTTCTTTTAAAAGAGCCCTAGTATTTCCTATACTGTGCACTGGGATCACATTGCTATACCTGCATTCTGGAAAAAATCTTTCTAGGTTCTTGCATCCACTTATTAGTCCAAATATTCTTTCTATGCATAGGAATAACATATTTTTCTCTATTTAGATCAAATTTATTCAGATCAACTCTTTATTCAAACTGTTCCCTAACATTCAGGCTAGGAAAAAATCTATCAAACATACCTAGATTCATACTTTCGAAGCAAAAATTTCAACTTATCTTACCTTTACCATAGAAAAAATCTTTAAGATATTACCTCTTTTATTCAGATCTGGTTCCTTTCTTAGCACAGAGCTTCACAAGTCAAGTACAATACTGTGCACTACAAAAACAAATCTATGTACACAGATTTCTCTTTTCTTCAGTTCCCAGCAATCATAGTTTCAGGTCCCGACAACATAACCATTTGTTGGCACAGGGGAAGACCCAGGGTTCAACGCTTCAACAACGCACCAAAAAAACCCTAACTACCGACCCTTTCAACAATACCTACAAAGAAGATGAAGTCTCATCCGAGGTAGAGGCAGGGGGGGTTTTAGGACTCAGGTGTCTACAACCAAGATGGGACACAAATCTTAATAGAGCACTTGGACAACAATATGCATTAGATTATGATTCTCATTTACATCGCAGATTAACCCTTATTACATATCATCGTAGTAACTATCAATATCTAACACTTCCAATTACTTAGCACATAGAATTAGCTCATATCTAGAATTAATTTGCATCATTAATCACTAATCTACAACATCATATGCATTCCTTATACATAACAACACCAACACTAAGCAAATAACCACATAAACAACATCACACAAAGCACATCAAGACACATGATATACATGGTTCACCCTAGTGTGGGGCTACATCCACCAAATTATTCTTCTTCTTTATTAGTATTCGATCTTCTTACATTCATCTGCTCCTGTGCACAAAGCCAACTCTGCAGTGGACAGGTGAACTGCGCACATAGCGCTAGATCCACCTTCCTCAAAATCAGGTCAAGGCATAGAGCCACTCCTTAATGTTGGGTATGTGTTATATTATTTGCATGAGTAATAGTGATTGAGCGTATGTGATGGGTGAGCAAGGGGGTGGAGCCCCCTATGCAGGGGTTTAGGGGCAGCGCCCCCGAATTATTTTTTCCCTGCCTTGAGACCACATTATATTTAGGTGGTTTTTCGGCACATGGTTTCTTTGCCAATGGTTTTCTATTTCCGGTTAAGGAATTAGTGTTTTGGACTAATCCAGGTCATTGGGTTAGGTTTTTAGATGACACTGGATCCTATATTTATTTTTTATTATAAACATTGTAACACAATGAATGAATATAGAATATGTTGGTTTTCCTAGTTTAGGTTTCCAGGGGAAAAATATCTGTGTAATGTTTGTATTTTCCATTGTATCTTTTCTGTTCTTTTTCTGAATATCTGTTTGCAGTAGATATTATACAAGGTTAGAATTTACACTTAATAACACAAAGCCTTACTTTACACAGCCATATTGCACAAAGAAACTTCCAATCTCTTACACTTAGCTCTGCAAGTCCTAACACATTCTTGCACAAATCCAACCAGATCTCTTACACTAAGCCAAGCATGTTGTGCACATAGATAACACTATTACTTACATTGCTTATTTACTTCTTATTTATACAATTACAACAAGGCTTGATCATGGGTAACCCCATGGGCCGACATCCCTTAACCCATTACATAAACCCTAAAAACCCTTTGTTGGGTCCACAAAACAAGTGAGATCCCATGATCTCCACTTCGCCTGGGTGCTCCATCTTCGTCCAGCTTGTCAAAGTCCCAAAAGTGGTCCAACCCGACCAATGTTTCCTAAAAACTTGGTCAAGGGCCAACAATGCATCTGGCTAGAAACCAGGTCTACGGATTTTGTTTGTGCAGAGCCCACTATACCATAAGCATGTGGGTTTGAATTTGGATTCACCAAGTTGAGGGTAGATTGTGACGCGTTCAACATAATCTCATAGACCATGCCTCACTGAGAGTATACGATCTCTAATTGTTTCACCCAAAAGATTGCTTGTTCCTTTGAAAACACTCCCAATTATGCGATGTCCTTCGAAATATACAGGAGTAAGGTTTTCAGAAACCATTTGAGGAGGAAATCCGGTGGGATTTTAGCCTTANTGGGGATGCTTGCAATCCGCTAGTTGACGATGCCTTTATTCCCACAAACATGAATCTCTCAGTCATGAGGTCTACAAGTATCTCCTCCACAAACTTCTCTAACGCGCTATGTTCGCTCGACATTCACACTGGTAACAAAACAAATCGGGTAGGTGAACAGAAAAGAAAGGTAATCAAATGAATGACGAGGTATAGAAATCACAACGCGATATGAAATCGATTCCTTGTTAGCTTGGATATCACGGTTTGCAAAAAGTGGTCCCGATGCAACGTTCGATGGGTTAAATAAGCAACATCATAATGGATTCCTCCAACGGGTAGGAATGCCTCAATCAATATGAATCCGTTCGTTATGGCGCAGTCCCAATGGTCCAGCTGTGGTCTTTCTAGAAATAACTACGTTTCTATCCATTCCAGAGCGTCATTCTAACGGTCGAGCCACCTCCAACGGTCGTATAGCTTCGCAGTGGAGAAGTCCCATTCTGCATAGTTTTGTTATTCCGATGAAGTTCAAGTTATGCAGATCTTCCTCTTGCAAAGTCTTTTCTAGAATTTCCCGTAGTTTTTCTAACTTGGCTTTCTTCTTACTGCACTTCCTTTCCTTCTTTCCTATGACCTGAGTCTATGGATTCCTCTTTCCATTCTTATTCTTATCTTTTCTTAGCATGGTAACTTCACACTTCCGATATTCTTTCAAAGGGTTCAAAGGTAATACCTCTTTTCTTACTAGGTCCTGGGTGGACATAATTTCTTCTTGCATGGATAGGTCCTTCAACCCTTATTGTGCTCTTTCAAAGTTGACAACTACTTCTCTTTCATTATGCTGCTTTGACTCAAATTCTCGTTCTTCTATTAGTCACTCTAGTTTTCTGGCTATGAGGTCCCTTAGTTCTTGTTTTTTCTTTCCTATAGCTTACTCTTTTGTTTTCCTTCTGATTTGATCTTCCTCAATCCATTTATTTCCTAATAAAAGGGGGAAAGGGGTGATGTTCTAAAAAAACCTAATAAATTCAAATTCTTCTTCAGTCATAGTTCCATGAGAAATCATAGGTATATTAGTAACTATTTTACATAGGGTTATCATCTTTCATTTAAACAAGTCAATCCTTCCCAATGAAGGTATCATAGCAGGATTTCCCAAAATTTCCCAAGTGCTTTCTGGAATAATATTCACATGTGTTTCTTCATCTAATACACAGTCTATGTCGAAGTCTTATATTCTTGTAACTAAGTGTTGTTTTTCTTTCAGGATCTATGGTAAACTGATGTCTCTGTGATCATCCATTTCTTATTTTAACTATATTAACATAGTATATGACTCTTTTTTTGTATGTCTCTTTAACATATCCTTAGTCTCTTGACCTTATTTATAGTTTTCTTGTGTTTTGTTCATCTTTTCAACTTTAGAAATCATTCTTGGGCAATCCTCAACCTCATGATCAATGGATTTACAAAAAAGACAAATAGGACCTATACGAGGGCATTCCTTAGCAAGATGTCCCAATCTTATGCAATTATAACATAGTGTCAATCCTCTCTTTCTTTTAAAAGAGCCCTAGTATTTCCTATACTGTGCACTGGGATCACATTGCTATACCTGCATTCTGGAAAAAATCTTTCTAGGTTCTTGCATCCACTTATTAGTCCAAATATTCTTTCTATGCATAGGAATAACATATTTTTCTCTATTTAGATCAAATTTATTCAGATCAACTCTTTATTCAAACTGTTCCCTAACATTCAGGCTAGGAAAAAATCTATCAAACATACCTAGATTCATACTTTCGAAGCAAAAATTTCAACTTATCTTACCTTTACCATAGAAAAAATCTTTAAGATATTACCTCTTTTATTCAGATCTGGTTCCTTTCTTAGCACAGAGCTTCACAAGTCAAGTACAATACTGTGCACTACAAAAACAAATCTATGTACACAGATTTCTCTTTTCTTCAGTTCCCAGCAATCATAGTTTCAGGTCCCGACAACATAACCATTTGTTGGCACAGGGGAAGACCCAGGGTTCAACGCTTCAACAACGCACCAAAAAAACCCTAACTACCGACCCTTTCAACAATACCTACAAAGAAGATGAAGTCTCATCCGAGGTAGAGGCAGGGGGGGTTTTAGGACTCAGGTGTCTACAACCAAGATGGGACACAAATCTTAATAGAGCACTTGGACAACAATATGCATTAGATTATGATTCTCATTTACATCGCAGATTAACCCTTATTACATATCATCGTAGTAACTATCAATATCTAACACTTCCAATTACTTAGCACATAGAATTAGCTCATATCTAGAATTAATTTGCATCATTAATCACTAATCTACAACATCATATGCATTCCTTATACATAACAACACCAACACTAAGCAAATAACCACATAAACAACATCACACAAAGCACATCAAGACACATGATATACATGGTTCACCCTAGTGTGGGGCTACATCCACCAAATTATTCTTCTTCTTTATTAGTATTCGATCTTCTTACATTCATCTGCTCCTGTGCACAAAGCCAACTCTGCAGTGGACAGGTGAACTGCGCACATAGCGCTAGATCCACCTTCCTCAAAATCAGGTCAAGGCATAGAGCCACTCCTTAATGTTGGGTATGTGTTATATTATTTGCATGAGTAATAGTGATTGAGCGTATGTGATGGGTGAGCAAGGGGGTGGAGCCCCCTATGCAGGGGTTTAGGGGCAGCGCCCCCGAATTATTTTTTCCCTGCCTTGAGACCACATTATATTTAGGTGGTTTTTCGGCACATGGTTTCTTTGCCAATGGTTTTCTATTTCCGGTTAAGGAATTAGTGTTTTGGACTAATCCAGGTCATTGGGTTAGGTTTTTAGATGACACTGGATCCTATATTTATTTTTTATTATAAACATTGTAACACAATGAATGAATATAGAATATGTTGGTTTTCCTAGTTTAGGTTTCCAGGGGAAAAATATCTGTGTAATGTTTGTATTTTCCATTGTATCTTTTCTGTTCTTTTTCTGAATATCTGTTTGCAGTAGATATTATACAAGGTTAGAATTTACACTTAATAACACAAAGCCTTACTTTACACAGCCATATTGCACAAAGAAACTTCCAATCTCTTACACTTAGCTCTGCAAGTCCTAACACATTCTTGCACAAATCCAACCAGATCTCTTACACTAAGCCAAGCATGTTGTGCACATAGATAACACTATTACTTACATTGCTTATTTACTTCTTATTTATACAATTACAACAAGGCTTGATCATGGGTAACCCCATGGGCCGACATCCCTTAACCCATTACATAAACCCTAAAAACCCTTTGTTGGGTCCACAAAACAAGTGAGATCCCATGATCTCCACTTCGCCTGGGTGCTCCATCTTCGTCCAGCTTGTCAAAGTCCCAAAAGTGGTCCAACCCGACCAATGTTTCCTAAAAACTTGGTCAAGGGCCAACAATGCATCTGGCTAGAAACCAGGTCTACGGATTTTGTTTGTGCAGAGCCCACTATACCATAAGCATGTGGGTTTGAATTTGGATTCACCAAGTTGAGGGTAGATTGTGACGCGTTCAACATAATCTCATAGACCATGCCTCACTGAGAGTATACGATCTCTAATTGTTTCACCCAAAAGATTGCTTGTTCCTTTGAAAACACTCCCAATTATGCGATGTCCTTCGAAATATACAGGAGTAAGGTTTTCAGAAACCATTTGAGGAGGAAATCCGGTGGGATTTTAGCCTTANCAACAATGCATTTGGCTAGAAACCAGGTCTACGGATTTTGTTTGTGTAGAGCCCACTATACCATAAGCATGTGGGTTTGAATTTGGATTCACCAAGTTGAGGGTAGATTGTGATGCGTTCAACATAATCTCATAGACCATGCCTCACTGAGAGTATACGATCTCTAATTGTTTCACCCGAAAGATTGCTTGTTCCTTTGAAAACACTCCCAATTATGCGATGTCCTTCGAAATATACAGGAGTAAGGTTTTCAGAAACCATTTGAGGAGGAAATCCGGTGGGATTTTAGCCTTAATTAGGCTCTTCCATATCATCCATTCTCGAATGTGATCGGAAATGTGCATGGCGTTGTCTTGTACAAAGTTAGCCAACAATTTTGTCCTGACATTCTATCAGATAGGGAGTTGGAAGTGGTTTAAGAAAAACATAGCTAAAATAAATAAAAAAACGTAAAGTAATCCCCCCTCTCAAGTTAAATATACCATTTGGTAGTGCGTCCAATAAGAGTACGTTGGAACACATGCAATCTAATTGAATCTTCATTGAACGAGTTGGATGAGCACCATATTTGGAATGTCATCGCTTGGTCCTGCAGGTCTTCGTCTCTTTCCCCTCAAGATTTGGGTTGTCCAAAGGTAATTTAGTTGGCACCGCAGGACAATTGGGGTCATGATGTATAGGATCGGTTATCAACTTGGAAAATCTGGAAAATGAAAAGTTGCCAGAAATGGTAACCTAGGCTGTGTCACAGAGTGATGAGCATCCTGAAAAGAAGGTCCTGGGTTGAAACTCGCACTAGGTTGCAAGGAATATTTTTCTATTGAACCAGATCTTGGGATGAAACCTTTTGGTCCCTTGTTAAATGGAGGAAAACCTCCACCTATCTGGTTCCCAAGAGGAAAAGTGGGGTTACCTCCAGCGAACCCCCCATGGAAAGGAAGAAATACTTGCATGGGGGTGAACTGATTGGGAAAGGGGTTTCCCCCTTGCAACATCCCTTGGAAGTAATTCCACTGTCCTTGGAGAGGGGTAATCCCTAATGGCACCCCTAGTGAAGAAACTGATCCTAGCCAGGGGACGGGTTGACCTTGGAAGGGGTTTCACCCTGCCGACACTGCAAATGTAGTGAAATGGTTTCTCCCCAACCCACAATAAAGTGTGAATAGGGTCGAAGTAAGCGACGTACTAGTGGATTGGGATTTGCTACCCATAGAGGCGCCCCATCCCCATGAGCGGTTAGGGCCATAAAATGGAACATGTCCACTTCCGATGAATGGAGATGATGATGGAATGTAACCTCCACCCCAAGAAAGGGCTTGGTAAGGAGTTGAAGTTCTCCCCCACACCAACATTTGATGACTGGGACGTTGGTTGAGAACTAACCAACATGTTCAACATGACCATCGATGACATTTTGTAAGAGAAAGTGCTTTTTTTTTATGCAAAATATGTTGTTGCACCCAAAAATTGAGTGGGATCGAAAATCGATGAGGCAATGTTGCTGGTTGTCGCAATGACAATGGATTGGACCACACGTTTCATTTGATCCTACATACCAGGAGGGAATATCCCTCCAACAATGATCACTGAGGTGGGAGTTGCAGGGGCTCCTAACCCTGACAATGGTGAAGTGTTGTCCATAATGGCCCAATGGAGAGGGATACTATCAAAAAAGTTTGATCATGGAGGTGGGATTCAGATGACCATAAATGGGAAAGTCAAAGGTAACAGAGAATTAGCATGTGGAGTGAATTCCTTAGCTCCAATATCCTCAATAATTACCTCTTTTGGTTCTACAATGTTGACTTCTAAAGTGTTATGGTCTATGATCTCAGTCTGACCAACCGGTAAGAAAGTGTCAGAATGATCAAGTTGATGCCTTTTTGGGCGTGAAGGAGAATTATTCCTAATATATCTCTTGGGTGGAAGGCCTTGAATTATCCTTGATCTTTGAGGAGGTAGGTTGGCCACTTTGAGGGATTATCTCTTGGTGAAAAAAAACTCACCTTGTTAAGGTTAAACTACCTTCACCAAACACACGACTAAAAAGGCCCTAAAATATAAGACACACACAAACAACTTTGTTAAGATTCTGACTCAAGTGGATTAGGTCTTGGGACCAGAATAATGATAAAGTGGGATCAATCCCTTCCGGATGAAGGCACAGGTTAATTAAGTCCCGTGGACAAGCAAATGAAGGTATGAGAATCAATTATCTTGACCTACACAGATCATCCTTATACGGTGCAAGTACCCACGCTTCACGGGGCACCCTCTAGCAATGTTGAAGTGCGTGATACAAAATCTTCCCCAGGTACTATGGAAAACCCCCACAGTCACCTTGTGTTTTACCTAGAAAGATCAACTATGTTTACTAGCTCGCAGTCAGTGCCCGATGGGTACAGTTGAAAATCGAGATAGAACATGTGGGCATGTAAGAAAATCTCGAAGCCTCGAAAACACTTCCTCTCATGGAGGTATGGGTACGATCATAACCCCCAATACACGTTCTCTCCACTACGCTTGGTCCAACTTTGGAGGGGAATCTCCTCTTCTATTCCTTACACGACCTCATGTGTAACGCCCGTGTTAGAGGAGCTTCCAGACCAACCTATATGAAAACTGGGTTCTACACTCCCTACCTGAGACACTTACGTTTGTTTAGTGGCATTGGAGAAATTTAATCTCCAACCTACACTAAGACCCTATCCTAAGCTTGTTCGTTTACCCTAGAAAAATGAAGGTTTCTAATAAATTTGAGTTGCGAGTTCATTTTAATGGGTTGTTCTTAAGTCAAAAAGGTGTGTGTTTGAATCTTTT
>JZKD02S2425488.1:0-28081 GCA_000966675.3 Picea glauca | reverse complement strand
ATACATATAGGAGCCAGCGGCATCCAAAACCCTAACCCAATGACCTGGATTAGTCCAAAACCTTAATTCCTTAACCGGAAATAGAAAACCATCAGCAAAAACCATGTGCCGAAAACCACCTAATATCATGTGGTCCCGGAAATATGTCGGCCCGACGATAATATGTCGGACCGAAACCGGCGAAAATATGTCGGCCCAAAAAAAAAAAAATCGAGGGCGCTGCCCCCGAACCCCCGCGCGAGGGGCTCTGCCCCCCTGCGCGCCCAGCGCAGGTGCTCAAACACTACTACTCGTGCAAAGAATATAACACATACATCATCAATAAGATATTGGGTTTTAATTCCTATATGCTCCAATACATGAAGGGTAAAATATTAATGCTTCCTATCAAAGGGAAACATTTGAAAGGTTTCTTCACCTAAAACTTTCTCATTCTCCTTGTACATAAATTTATTTTTCAGTTTATATATTCTTACCTTTGACTCCATATCCCAATGGATGGAATTTATTGGTCATGAATATTGTATATTCTTGACAACCCACTGGGCGTTATCATCCCATAGTTGGAGCTAGTTGTTGAGATAAATTCCCGCTTCCAAAATTTCCCTCCCCTTTTCTATTTTCCCAACTTCTTTTTACCATTTATTTCCCCTCTTCTATACCTACCCTCACTCCCCTTTTCTTTTCTCCCTTCTCTTTCCCCTTTCTAGTTACTATACTTAGTCATTTTTCAAAAATGGCAGGTTCACGGGTTGGCGGATTCACATATATTCATCTCTATCCATACTCCCATATAATGAGTCCAATCGACCGCAATATGTACTTAACCAGTTTTGCAATCATGGGTTCACGTGTTCAAGATTTCATATTCCAAGTTCCGTGATATCCATTTTTCACCCAGAGATCCACGATCTACATTATGACTGTCAGACTTGTCGTGGGTATCAAACTCCTAAGTGTTTCATTTCTCTTGTATCCAAGTCCAAATGACCACTCTCAACACTTAGCTTATTTTCTATCATTTGCAACAACAGGTCTACGAGTTCCCAGGTTCACAAAAATTCCCAAATCCTAATTGCTCCCATCCATCCCTACCACCTTCGTTCTTTTCCCAATACACATTTAGTATGGTTTAATGCTAATAATTCATCATGCAAGTTCCATAAATATCGTCATTAATAAGTGAAGGGATCGAGTATATTTCTCATTAAACTGCATTAAAGCATGATTTTCCAAAGATTATATTATTGTTATCTCTCTCAAGTGCTCATTTCAAATATTATCCAGTTAATGGAATGCTCTCATCAATATATGGAAACAGTAGCTTGAAAACAGTTCTATAGTTATACTTTAAATATTTTTGGGCATGAAGATAAAAAATTCCAATGGTCCAGAGCGTATTCTTACTATTCATCTGCTTTTGCTAAAAACGAAGTGATCTAGATATCCGAAATTACTCGTGCAGGGTGTGTCCCTGAGGTTTTCTACTACAAGGAACCAGTTGCATGGTACGTTGAGAAATACATACCAAGTCAACATATTATTCAACTTCAAGACCATTTCCCCATCTCTCTTTCACCACAAGTGCTTCATAATATGTTGAAGCTCCCTAAGCCAACACTTACCTTCAAAGGAGAGAATTGCAGGGATTTCCTGAAAAGGAATGAAAACGGCCTGAACCTCTTGCCTGAGTTCTTGGAGAATCCCGTGGCTATCCCAGACGACATTACTAGGATTCAGGTCGATGTGTTTAAAAATCCCTTTCGGGAAATTGCTTGGTTGTTTACGAGGCTGACAGGCCAAGAAAGCACCGCCACCATTTCCCAAATGATTCTTTATATTTTATATTTTACAGTTATGGAGCAAGCTATTTTCAATTGGGTAAAATTGATTTCCATTGAAATCTCCTCTCAATTGTCATAGTACAAAAAGGGAAAGAATTTATTCATGGCTTCTTATTTGGTGTTTGTGATAGCATATTGCTATCAATTTCTAAAATTGTCTATATGTTATAGGGTGAACTGTGAACTTTATCTAGTTACCTTCTGGTACCAAGCATTGTGGAGACACAAGGATTCTTTACATTTTTATGAAGTTTAAAATGATTTCGTTTAAGTTTTTAAAGGATTATTGTTTGGTAAGATACCCCTAGAATATCCAACCATGAAAATAAATTCTTGGATAAAAAGGGGATGTTGGAGAAGACGGAAAATCTCAATGTTATCAGGATTTTCATTTCCAAGGAAAATCCTTCCTTTCTTCCATGTCGTGTATCTGATAAAATGATTATTACAGAAGTAACAAGACAATATCATTTTTGGCCGCACTTTTTCCATGAGAAATGAAAAAATCAATTCATACCCTTTCCTTGGAAAATATGAGACTTTATATTTAGGAAAATAAACTAAATCGATGAATTTTTGAACTACTTCCACAATGCGAATCTGAAATATGCTGAAAAGATGAAGGGGTTTGACCCAAACAAAATTTTCATGGAACATATGATGGAAGGAGGATTCAACAATTCATTTATTCATACTGTTATGAGTGAAGTAGAAGATACTAACTTAGGCTCTCCTTCTCATAATTCTGGTGACTTGGAAACAATACTTAGTACTAATAATTTTTACAAGCAGAAAGGAAACGGTCCCAACGAGAAGAGCACCCAATCCCCAACTGTTACTCCTAAAACTACCACATATTGGAGCAATGTTCCAGTGGCCCACCCATCTAGGAAATTTACTAACACTAGTTCCAACGACAGAGTAGAAAATAATCCCCCTTTCGGGAAAAATTGAGAGCTCGCATAAGCTTCTTGTGAGAAAGAAGAGGAAGAATGTCGTGCAAGAGGAAGAACACCACCACATAGAAAGGGAAATTAAAAAATTCTCCCTTGAAGACATGAATCTCGAGGAGGATATTGAGAAAAAGTTTCCCACAATGGATTATCCAAGGAACACGACCCATCATAATTCATCATTGGAAATCATTGAGAATGAAACCTTCAATGAAGAAGAGTCATTGGCTTTTCAGAATGTTGTCTTTGACATGGAATCCAAGAAATTGATTATTGAAAAAGGTGATATGAAGAATAAGAAAGGATAATCTTGTTCAGAGGTTGACCTAATAAATATGCATCCTTCCCATATTTCTAAAATTCACAAAGCAAACGAGGATTCTCTGAATGACTCCATTGGTGGTCTAGAAGTTAGAAAAAACGAAGTTGAAAGAAAGGATCAAGGAATTGAAAGACTCTTTAATGCCTCTTCCACTTCTTTCCAATTCTTTGACAATAGTTAGACCTACCACACCCACTTCTAAATTTAAAATATATCCAAGCCTACTTACATCAGCAAGGAACTATGTGGAAAGAAATATTAAGAAAATAATGGCATTGATCACAGAGACATGGGAAATTTCTAAAACCATTATTTATTTTGGCTCGAGAGATCATGGATTCCATGAGTATTTTCAAGTTGAACTAAAAAATGAAGAAGGTGTTTACCTTGATGTTGTACTACCCTTTGGAAACAAAGTTTCCAACATGAAAAAACTAAGGAAAAGAGAGGAGGATCCAACCGCCCCAAGTCAGATAAAACAATTGAATGTGTGTTGGAAAGACAAGATTAAAAAACTTGAATAATATTGTTCAAGCATGCAACCAAGATATATCAAAGAGGGAATAAATACTCAAGAGGCTCACAAAGATAGACTTAGCCGAGAGTACTAACGAAGTACAAGACCCCAAACTAATTCTCAACTCAATATTCTTAACAAAGAAACAATTTGAAGAACAAGTTGAGATTTTTAAAGGGTTGTTAGTTGAAACGTTCTATGGTATACTTGAATATGATGAGGACGGCTTAGACAATTGGATAGTGGACTACTTCATGAAGAATTAGGTCATTGAGGAATCATTACATGGCATGTCCCTTGATCTGAGAGACTTGGAGGGTGATATGTTCAACATCAAAATCCAACATGAGATAAATGTGGTACCAATGAAAAGTTATATTGAATAATATTTCAAGAAATTTATCAACAAATTGACCAATGAGGGGAAATAAAAAATTGAGACAGTTCATGTAACCATTAATGAAGACAATAAAAGGACACTAGCAAGCAAGTGAAGACACGAGAGACCATCATATTAGGTTTGTATTGATCACATCTTTCTTTCTTTATCAGTTCCTTCATCCGGTTACTCTGCTTCTTTGAATAGAAAGGTTTAACCAAAGTATGATAATTTATTTTTTCTTCTCTCGAGGTCTTGATGTTCTTTTACTGCCCATAATACTCCTTCTACTAGATTAATTATTGTGTATATTTTATTTATGGTCCGCGGGAGTCCCAATCCCAATCTTTAAGACAAATGAATTTTAAATTTCAAAGAATATGTAACAGGCTATATATTTTTTAGAAATTTCAAGAGGGCTATTTTAGAATCAGTTTCGACCGTTCTTTGTAATTCTAAGTTTTGAGTATAAAGTATTTGAGATTGATCTATCATTATCTTTATTTGAGATACCCATGTGTCCACTCTGTTAAAGTTATTCTATGCATGCATATCATCTTCTTTTTTATTTTTATGTGATCATAAATCTTTATTTTAAACTATGATGGATGTGAGGAAATTTGTCTTATTTTCTTTAAATGTGTGAATGTGTGCGGTTCCTGGTCCTTTCTCAGGAAGTTTCTTTAAAAAGAAAAGGAAAAAAATTATTTTTATTTTTCTTGCAATATTTATATTTCTTTTATTACCATGATAGACTTCTACAGAGTCCCATATTCTGAATATCTAGAATCCTAAGAAAATATTAAATTAAAGAGGAGTACCACCTCCATAAAAATGCAGAGGGATTTACATCCTCATGAGGTTTCCATTTTGGTCCTAATGTATTTAAGCGTCAACATGTACTTAAGAAAAAGTTCCATCACCACTCTCATCATCATCACCACCCTCATCATCATCAATAATGGAGGACAGACCATCCCTCATTCCTACAAGTAACCTGGAAGCTCCTATGATATGATGCATAAGAGATGTCATATCATGTGTCAAGTCTATCTAGAGATGCAAGAGATCAGGGTCAGCCTTGATGTCTCACATTTGGACATGGAATACTCCTGTGCAAATCAAAACTATAGTCAGTCTGTCACACACCTTCATCCTATATCTGAGATCGGGCCTACGCCACATGTTGGGTGGTATATGCGGCTAAGGACCTTGACCCACTGTAGCCTTAGCCATATCCTCATATACATCAGGTGGTGGGGGAGGAGGCATGTCCTTAACGAATGTGCCAACATCTGCAAAATATAACATAAGTTAATAATTATTTGACAATTTCATTAAACAATTTAATAAAATACATTAAAGACCATGATATAATAAAATTTATTTGAATTAAGTAAGAAAATAAAATGAAAGTACAAGATTAATTTAAATCTTACCTCGATGATCAGGTGGCTCATCCATTGTGAAGATGATTTTAGGACATCCTCTCCAATCCATCCCCGCGTAAGGGCACGACACCATCACGAACACATGATCTTCCTCATTAGATAATAGATGAAGTGCCTCCCTGTAAATCCTAGCTGGAAAATTGGGAATGCTTCTCTTGGGCGTCATCTCGCCCCACATGTGCATCTGCACCTCAGTCATCGATCTAGGAGGCCGATGAACAAAAGTATGTCTTGTCTCTGGAAACCTCTCAAAAAACAAACAAAATAAATCTGAAGCAAATGGGAAGTTTTCCCTCCCATCTATCATAGCATGACATCTATCAACTGCTATACAAAACTGCCTCAAGAAATGGTATACCACTTAATAAGTCATGGTCTCTGTATCAAAGAATCAACATAATATTAAAGTGTGCAACTAATGCACTGACCATCACCAATAAAGTGTTAAATGGTTGACAATAACAATGAGAGGCACCTAACGTCCTCTACACCAAACACGACGATCCGTAATTGTCCACCAACCACCTAGAAATTACTAGGAGAAGGTATATCACACACAATATACCTTTGAGAGTAGGCAAGCTGACTCTCACCTGCAACACCCACTGGGACATCAGGAAACTTGGGAAAATCCTCCCCTCTCCTAGATAACCCAGTGATAAAATAAATATCCTCCTCAGTGGGATGCTACCACTAATGTTGATCGACTGTGAATTCATGTTGATGGGCATCCCATCGATGGATCAACTACGTAAGAAAGGAATAATTTCCCTTCAGAGATGTAGCCTCCTTGTAGTACTTGAGGAGGCCTACATTCCTCAAGAAGTGACAAGTAGCTGCAGTAATAGGCCGAGGGTAAATATCTGTCTCCCTCTCTCTGGCCTCCCACTCCCGAACCATATTGTACTGGTCAACTCTCTGTTGTTGCTCCTCCATGCTCCAATGTCTCTGCATAATTAACATATAAGTTACATCAACATCATACATAAAAACATAACTTTTTTTTAGTAAATGAGAAATTTATTTCAAAATATGCAAACATAATTGTTTTCAAACAAATAAAGTTTAACCTTTGGTGTGCCTGCAAAACAGTAAAGAATTGTCAATGGTGCACACACATATCTTATGCACCGCATGCACAATGTAATTTGTTTTAGGGGGTGCGCAGTAATTATCAACGCACCAGTGTGCCCCATTGCATACAATGAACCATGAAAACACTATGCCTGTTTAAAGAGGTACATCTAGATACTATGACACCCTAATGTGTTCCATTCATCATGACACACCTCTTAAAATATACAATCATTTTAAACGGTGCACCATATCCATTTTTGCAAACCAATCTGTTCTGTATAATCCACACACCGATTGAAAAAAAAAATGTTTGTGGTGCGTAGTTTATTGTGGATGCACTGATGTGTTCACTATAAAGGATGCATTGATTGAAAAACTATCTATTTTCAAAGGTGCGTATAATATGATTAAAGAACCGATGCATTCACTATAAACAACGCACCATTTAGTGGAAACTATATATTTTTTATGGTGCATCATTTATTATGAAGGCACCGGTGCATCATCTATAAGTATGCATCAGTGTGTTCCGTATTACGATGCACCGACGAAAAAAAACTATACATTTTTGGTGCACCCTGTAAAATGTACAGGGTGCACTATGCGTGGTGCGAGCTGAATGACTCGAATACAATGCGCATAAAAAAATGTAAAACAATGAAAATTTTACTCAATTTCACAATTTAAACTGGTAAAAATTCAATGTACAAAGAAATAAAGAATGTACTTGGACATTTTCTCGTTGAGGAGGCATGGTTGGGATGTAGTGAAAAAAAACAAATTTTCCCACTGTATGGAAAAATTGGAATCCCACAAACCAAGCACCGAATGGAAACAAGGCAAGCAACATAAGCATCGACGATAGTGTGCTTCGGTTGGGAAAAGGTGGCACCGGTGCTTTAGAGATTCTCTGCACTAAAAATGGTAAAAATGGTTTTTTATTGTTGGATTTTTTTTATATACCCTTGTTCCGGTGTGCTTGCGTTAAGCGCATTGGTGTGCACCACTGCAAACAATGCATCTTTATTTAAAAAAATCCATGTGACAATGCACCAGTTTGAAACACACCGATGTGCCCAAGTGACAACGACGCACCATTATGCATTTTTAAAAGGAAAAACATAAAGATGGTGCAACTTTTTGTTGTGCACTGGTGCACCTGTTTATGCACATCGATTCTCATGAGCTTCTTTTATATGATGCACACCATTGTTTTCTATTTTGTTTTTAAATAACTCTGCAACGATGCACCATTGTCTATTAGCACTGGTGCATTGATTTTTGGTGGTGCACCGATGCAGTATAGACTTATAAATGTGCTATTTAAAAAAATTCTGCTAAAACATTCACCTGTGCACCTTCACTACAAACGGATTTTTGGGCTAATTTTATATGGGCTTCCACAAAAACCTCCACTATAGGGTATTTTCCTTGTAGTGTGTAAATGGATAGAATGTCTATAAATTATTTCCACTATATCACTCATAGTTTTATAAAAGTTTCCCACCTCTCATTAACTTACAACACCATTATATATTAACTAAGGACTAGTCATCATTATTTACATAATTCATAATCATTATCTTTGTAGGATGACCTTATGTTCCCTTGCTTTTAGTTCCTACACAACATTCAACAAATGTGAAATCAAATTTTTGAAACTTGTTAGCAATTATTGTTAAGAAGTAATTTTATATTAAAAAATATTAAAAAAATTATATTGATCCACCTAATTCCTCTCTTTCCAACATTTCCATAAATCTTTTGCATTCTTTTCCACTAAGTTTCCCAAAAATATTTTGGAGTTTTTTAAAGTTTTTTCCTTGCATGACATTGATTATCCAATACACATAATTTAAACCTATAAATAATTAAAATATATCATTTTATAATAAAACTTAAAGGAACTTGTCTTGTTCTCTTCCTTGGATGTGCTTACCTTGCCTTCATTTCCTTAAGTTTTCTTCCCTAATATTCTATCAATAAAATCCTTGCATAATGGCATGTAAAAATTATGAAATATGTTTTAAAAACTAAGTAAAGAATTTTAGGATAAAACTATTTTTGGGTTAGGTGGTGCGTACGGTATAGTGACACATGTTAATGTGATTAAGGAACATGTAAGTGCTAATGTGTCATTACTATACATTGATCACTAATAAAATAGGTAAAATTTAAAAGAAAAGCATCATCAAAATGATGCACTTAATACAATATTTTGCATTGGTGTGTTGTTTTTGTATATTGTGCATGTCTAAATTTGTTAATTAAAAAAAGAAGAAAAACTAGGCCAAATGGTGTTTTCTAAAAAATAAATGCACTAGTGTGTCGTTACTGTATAGTGCATATTGTGAACCATGATTTTTTTTGTTTTAAAACTGATAGTGACATGGTTTTTGATCCAATGCAATGAGTGGTCCCAATCAAACAAATACCCAAAGCCCCATATACAAATACAAAAGGCCAATAAATATTTGTTAACTAAAAGAAAAAGTATCATTGTTAAATAGTAGTGAGAACAAACCCTAATGCTAGAGTGTGAAACAACATAAACCAAAAGATAATCAATAAGAAAACTAGGGGATGTAACTCTGCAACCCTTCTATTTTTCTTGAAAATGCACTAAAAATATTAATATGAATAAATAAAAACAATTATGGAATTTTTGAATCCATTGAGGGTAAATTTGAGATGCATAGAATGAAGTTACATACAATTTATCCTTTGCAGATTTAGATGTGACCTATAGAGATCCCTTGGAAATTTGTATCTTCAAAAAATTCCATCCACTCTAAAGTATTCCCTAGTAAATCTCTCTTTCACAAGTCTCCCCTTTAACTTTTGGCAAAAAAATGAAACAAAGACTGGTTATTTTTTATAAAATTTCTTTTATAAAATGAAATTCCCACTCATTTTTTGATTGATATTTCAACACATTGATGATAAATGTGCATGATATTCTTTTTCAATTCAGCTCATAGTGTTCCTAACAAATGAATGTGCACTAGTGCAATATGTTGAATTAAACACACCAAATATATAACATACAATGAAAATAGAAGTGAAAACCTCTGTAATTAAAATTTTGTAGAGGTTTTATTTTGAAAAGGTCTTTGCATAGGTTCAGTTTTGGTGCATATCATCATTTAGCACACCGATGTGTTTAGTATATATATACACACCAATGCGGTAAATCTGAATTAGGTGCATTGGTTACTCTAAAAGGACCTTCAAACTTTGTTTGAAATAGAATGTTACATGTTTCCCAAATTTTATTTTAAGAATGTAGAAATGTATTGATTACTATAGGGAAAAATAAGGTGATAATATGAAATGGCCAATTCTTCATGTTCCAACTCATTTTGATTTCATCAATTTATCCCTTACCATTTGTAGTAAGTCTAGATTTTATTTATATTTTGATTATGTAATTTAATTTATGATTCCCTTGCACATGCATTTTAATAATTGTGCATGGATTTTGCAGGATCTTGATTCAGGTTTGAGTTCAAATGTGTAGGATATTCCATTAGTTCAGAAATGTGGAAAGGTCTTATCAAGAGGAACATACCATATATAGATTGTATAAAAACATTGAGAGCCACTTTACTCCACCAATTGTAACATGTCATCTTCTAGAAACCATCTTAGGACAATTTTACTTCATCGTGGGGCCATGTCTCTTTTATAATTCCCCGGTCATATGTGGTTATTCAAAATGTAAAGGGTTGAAGGTGAACCCTTAGCATGTCAGACTATCCCATTATATTAACAATCAACTACCCAAATTTGATAGTTAATACCTCCCATTGTATTTAAGGATCCAACGAGTGATATAGAAAAAACATATAGGTACACTTCCATATGATATTTTTTCTGAAACGTTGGAAGCCAAATCAACTATGTTTCATCCTAAATTGACCAACAAGTCTCCTTTTGTTGAGAAATTTGAGAGTTATATTGAACGAAGTTATAATATCAATACTACCTAAAGCATATCTACTAGGAGATCCAAAATGTTGAACGATCTTAGAGAAAAAGTGTCCAAGTACACACCAAGGTTGGTTCAACTATTGAAGGGTGGTGACGACTTATCTCTTTTTGTCCATCTGAAAAGTAAATACCAAAATTGTTACAAACACACTTTTTATTACACTTGGCCATCTTCATTACTCGTGTTTGATGTTGGGATTGAATTCTCATTTTTTTGTAATAATTACATGATTTCCAAGTCTAAAATAGGTGTTATAAATCTTGGATTGTTTATCCTTTCACATGTATTCATTCCTCCCAAATAGTGAGTAACATTTATGCAATTTTATGGTCCTCTTTATAGTTGGTATGATTACTTGAATACCGTTAAATACAAACACAACATTTCCATGTATAGTAGGTGCATGAATGGTTATGCTTCTGGAAAATTTAACAAGAAGAACCTATTATATATCGATGTTCATCCATTCACTCATGGGAACATTGTATGTCTCATAAATAGTTGTAGGTGCTCATTAAAGTGAAAATTATTCATTTGAGGAACACTCCATTGACAAAGAGTTATTTATGAAAAGGAAGGAATCCATATATGTTGTTGTGCATGTAATCTATAGTTTGTCTCTTGGTGATGACATGTTAATAAACTATAGCTTTCATACACCACCATTTTATCATCATAGACATATTGCACTGGGTCTACATTTAGATTCCCCTTCGAGTGTAAGAAAACACATTGAGTACTTGTGTTTTTGGATTTTCAATGGAATTAATGTAAATGTATCGCTTAATTAAACATTTGTTTTATAATGTGGTTACATGTGTACTATTGGAAAAAAAAATCATGCTTCTAATAAATCTTTGGTCTAATTTTTGAACATACTAAATGCATTATGTTTACTAAAATAATTGATTTAATGTTCAATATTTTTGCAATTAGGATTATGATGACAAGTTTCTTATTTACCATCTATTGTTGCACCTGAATATGATGCCAAATCGAGAGAATATTGTTAAACAAGAACAATTTGAAGAGAAAGCATACTAAGAATGGTTAGATTAACCACCTATTCAATTCCCACTACATCTCTAGTCACCAATTCAAAACATCAATAGTAACACTAGTTCTTCACATGTTGTGGATGGAGATAATAATATAGAGGTGGGTAGGGATGAATTATTATGGGATACCGATGCGATGGAGGGAATGTTGCTACATGCCAACAAGTTGAACTAGGGGATGATTATATTACCATAGATATCTTCTTCAAAATATGATGCAGGAGCGTCCACACCTCATCAAGCGAGCCAGCGCGTGGAGCAGGGAAAGACAGCTGGACAAGCCAGCAAATTTCTTTTTGAATTCTACCTTGATATTTGCTGCGTCAAACATTAATGAGCTAATGTAATGAAGCGCACTTGTATTTTATTATAGATAGAAAGGCATTTATTAGTTTTAATGTTGTTAGATAGGAATTAATTGTAGATTTGATAGTTGTAGATTTCGAGAGGTAAAACGGAATATAGGCACCCTCCTTTGTATCATTGTATTATTATTTAGAGTTATCGAAGCATTCAGAAGAGAAGAGCAGAGCAAAGAGATTGTGAAGAACACCCATGTACAGATTGAATTAATAGAAAAGAGTCTTTGATTCAGTTTCATGGTTTGTGTTGTGTCTCTGCATTAATATTATGCTCATGAGTGTTTTCTTTCTGTCATGCATTTTCTTTGAATATGCTATGCATGTGTTTTCAGAGATTTACTGAAGTCTAAAAGAGAAGAGAATGAGTTTCAATTGTTTCTCTGTTTGAGCCAAGAGATTCCTGCATAGAGTGCAGTCGAATTCATCCGCATAGAGTGCGTTGATGAGGCTCAACAATTAAGCTCTCATTCTCGTTCACCCAGAAGTTGATTGGGTTATTAAAGTCGTTCAGGTGAAGTGCAGGCCGTGAGCGAAGTCTCAGCAGCGAGTCTGAGCATAGGCTGACAGAGACTACTGTGGCTGCGAGTACACAGAGTCCGGGTGACTTCAAAACTTTGAGAGTCGTTGGAGGTCGAGCACAGGAAGCGTGCAAAAAGGTCTCTGAAAGAGTCAGAGTCGTTAAAGCTCAGGAGGGATAGTTCCTCGAGATTTCTGTGGGAACAGTCCCAGGAGGGATTCGAACAGAAATAGAGATTTGAAGCGAAGGAATTCACCAAGGTGAGAATAGACGGATGGGGTTTAGTAGAGGAGAGTAACGAAGTCCCGTGGACCTCCTGATCATGGAGAAGCTGCGGGGAAGTTAACCCATAGGAACAGGGAAGACCAATGCCATCGGAGTTCGGCATTCGGTGTTTGGCGAGGTAAGAGTTTCATGGTTGTAGAAATCGCGAGTCGCGATTTCCCGATTTAATGGGAGCCGTTGATCAGATTAACGACAGGTGGTGCACGATCCTGAGGAGTCGGAGAATCGAGATTCGGCATTCGGGGTTTTCGACAGCAGGGAAACTTACATTGTGGATTCGCGATCCGCGAAATCCCGAGGTGACGTGGCAGCGTGGGACCTCGGGAACTAGTGGAATACAGGTGGCGTTGTATCGGGGGAATCGGTACCTTGGTACTCGGGGTTTGAAAATATAGAGCATTGACATCGCGGATAGCGATTTCCCGATAGGTAAATCCCCGACGAGTGGAGACGTTGACCTTTGACCATCGGAGCTCAGGCTCGGGAAATTGAAGGGACGATATCGTGAGTGTTGAATTCGCGAACACGTGAGTTCTGATTTCCCGATTTGCGAAGGGGAGATTGCAGACAGAGACACCTGTGGGAAAGGAACTTCCGACGAGGGAGTTGGAAGAGTCTTGGACTCTTTGGGCCTTGCGGAAGAAGGTCCTGGTGGAAGCGGCTGCTGCCGAGAGCGGTTGCGTCAAAATACTACAATTTTCTTCCACCACCTCTCTCTTTAGAAATGGGTCAAGGTCTATCCAACTAGGGACAAAAATGTTATTGTACAGCTTGAAAGAAATGCACATTATTTCATATGGATCTTTCTTATCACAACTAAGGTAATTGACCATTATTTCCCCTATATATTGTTATGACCCAAGGGGAGCATATATAGGGATACATGTATATGATATGACCCCAAGGGGGGGAATATATGGGCTTAAATGTACATGTAATGTGTAAATATTTATGTAATAGGGTTGACATAATAGTAAAGGGGCCTCATGTGCAAGTGTGAATAAATGGAGACATGTGAATTGTGATGTATGAATGTATTTTTTTTATTTTGAGGAGGTTCTCCTATTATTTCAGAAGTTATTGTAYAAATTATTTATCTTGGAGTTGTGCTCCATGCTCACATTTTGTACATGGTGTGTAGTTTTGTTATGTTATGATATTTTTAAGCATTTGGATCATTACATTTGGTATCAAAGCACTAATCCTAGGTTTTTTCTTCCTCAATAAAGTCATCTTGGAATTTTTGATATAATTGTTTTTCGGAACCAATTCAAAAAGTGAAACTTGGATGAAGACTATAAGAAATGTCATTGTACCTGTGGTACAAATTTTATCTTCTGGTTCATTATACATTTGGAAATACACCCTGTGGAAGATAGGGTTTTTTACTAGTCTTATAACTAGTCTAAAACAAGTGTTCTAGGTAAAAAAATCATATCTTCTTCATAGAGGATATAAATTAAGTGAGAGTTTCATTGGAAAGAGGATAAGTTTTAGTATTTTGGGTGCAAACTTCAGAATCTTTTATTGAATATTGGATGTGTGGCATTCTATACAAGTTTGAGATCCCGGAATGGACAAAAATATGCAAGGTTTGGGAAAGTTACCCTAACTTTCACTTGGTACATCCAATTTAATTCATACACATGGCATTACAGAGAAGACATTTTAGGGTACTACAGGTCAAAATTCCATACACATAGGAACTAAAATTTCATAAATACATCATAATGAAGATTTTCTAGGAGGACAGACTCCAAATCAGGGTTCAAAGGTATGCTCACTTAAAACTATCATAACTTTTGATTGGAATGTCCAATTGAGCTGATTCAAAATCCATTTTAAAGAGAAAAAATATAAGATTATATTGGAATGAGGATTATAACTATTTGAGATCATTATTCCTAATATATCGAGGTTGTAAGTTGAGGTTTGGTTTATACCTAAATTAAGAATCAATGGAAATACCTAGTTTTAACGGAGATGAATATAAATATGAAAACAATCTTAGGGAATGGTTGAGGTGATAAAAGAAAATAATTTGAGTCCTTTGAAGGTATTATTTTACTTGAGGGGTGAATCATTTTATTGGTGGGATAGCCTTGATGAAGGTACTAAAAACTCCCCCACATGGGAAAATTTTGAAGAACTCTTCTCAAATAAATGGATTAAGGATACAAAAATGAAGGAAATATATAAAATTAAAGAGGAGTTAAAGGAATCAAAAGAAAATGTCTCCAAATAGAAAAAGTGTAAGGATCAACTAAGAAATTATATTACAAATAAAAATGATGAATTCATCAAGAGGCAATCCCTTAATGAATCACTCATTAAGGAGGTTAAGAACCTAAAGAAAGAAAATAGTAGTAAAGAAAAGTGGGAAAATGATGATTCAAGGGAAGAATCGAAAAATAAAGATGAAGAGGTATGTATATTATGAAACCATAATAAAAAAATATTGGATGAGGTTAAAATATTGAAAGAAGAAAATAATAGTTATAAAAATCAAGAAGAAATGAGAATATTGGATGAAGAATCTACCAAAAGACTTGAAGAGGAAAGTTGCAAGAAGGTTGATGAATCCCTAAATACTGAAGAGGTAAAATTATAAATACAATCCAAAATTGAAGAAGGATGTCATAATTTGATAGATGGGGTCACATTGCAGCTTCAAAAGGAGAAAGAAGACAAGACTCAATATGGTCAACATAAGATACTTTAAGAAGTCAAACTCCATATAGAGGATGTACATGCAAAATATGATGGTATTATCTCCAAGGATAGAGTAATCATAGACCAAGAAAAGATGATTGGGGATTCCTTTGTATCTGAAAATAAGATAGATGAAATGGGTGTATATAATGAAGAAAAACCGTCAAATGTCAAACCATATCGAGACCCTCATTATCAAGAAAGATTTCAAGGAAGAAAAAAAGATCAATATCAACATAATCAATGAAGAAGATGGAATATTCATCAATATTCATGGAATATGGCATCACAAAACCATTATTAAACAAGATATTATAATAGACCAACATCTATTACAAATTGAAGAAGCTTCAACAACGATACATGGAATCAAGGGAAAGGAAATTATGCAACAACCAAAAACCAAGGATTAGGACCAAAAATAATTTATTTTGGGTAGATGGATCATCATCAATGAAAGGAAGAAAGTAGGAACATAAGAAAATAATATTACTTGGTTTCATCACATGTGAAGCCTTTAATTGCAAAGCTTCGAGGACAAAGCCTTTTGAAGGAGGATACTATGTTATGACCCAAGGGGAGCATATATAGAGATAAATGTATACGATATGAACCCAAGGGGGGGAATATATGGGCCTAATTATACATGAAATGTGTAAATATATATGTAACAGGGTTAGCATAATAGTAAAGGGGCCTCATGTGCAAGTGTGGATAGGTATATATAGAGATCATGCATTCATTATTGGAGACATGCAAATTGTGATGTATGAATGTATTTGGTTATTTGGATGAGGTTCTCCTATTATTTCATAAGTTATTGTATAACTTATCTATCTTGGATTTGTGCTCCACGCTAACATTTTGTACATGGTGTGTACTTCTATTATGTTATGATATTTTTAAGCTTTTGGATCATTACATATATTAATGAATCTGGTCACACAATTATCAATGAAAAGGGAGTTTCATGCATTCTTGATGATAGTGTACATTCATATTTCCCATTAATTGTAAGTTACTAAAATACAAGGTACTTCCAAGTGATAATGTTGTCCTTGGTAGCTATGAAGAGGCAAAGTGATTGATGAAAATCTTGGGTGTTGAGTACATATCATATCACAGTTGTTTGTATGGTTGCATTATATACAAAGGTGAATACAAAAATAAAGGGATATGTCTATAATGTGGGCATGATGGGTACTGTAAATAAAAAAATAAAGGAAAGGCACATGGTCCTCCTCATAATATATTGAAACACATGTCTTTAATACAAAGGATTTAAAGGATCTTACATTGGAAATAATTTTTTGACACCTATGTTGACAAAAGGCCCATTGGGATGAAAAGGAATTATGTATTTTATGATCTTCCACACTTAGAGTATATTAATATTTCCCACTTACTTGATCTCATGCATATATCAAAAAATGTTTCACATTCTTTATGGAGGAGCACATCATAAAAAAAGGTGACACATTGGGTGTTGGGATATATATTATTGATTCAAATACTAAAAAGAAACATTGGTCAAGAAATAAAAGTTGAGGAGAGGTTGGTCCATCTTGGTATTTTAAAGAAGGTCGTGTTCTATGGATTTTGAAAAAAGATGATCTTTCTTTAGCAAATAATGTTATATTGGGTGTGAAGGTGCCTTGTTTATATGGGTCGACTCTACAACACTTCTTCACCATAGAATAAAATTTGTGGAGGTTGAAATCACATGACCATTTGAACCTTCTAAGGGTATGTATGTATATTACATGCTTAATTTGTCTGGAGGGTAGATTATAATATTCTATGCTCTTATAGTTTTATTCCAACTAATTTTGTATGTGTTTATTTGTTAGTGGCATTATCCTTTAATTATTCATGGTTGTGTGATCCATTCCTTCCCTTGAAGCATATAATGTACCATATATATGTTATTTGCATTTGTACAATGTATTACATCAAAGGAGATTTGCATGGCTAACATTCCATGGTGGTGATGAGAGATAGTTGAGATTGTTTGTATAGTTGAGAAGGAACTATCCACAGGTTTCATGGATTTGTAAGTCCATATTCTAATTAAACATGTGATATCATCCTTTACAACAATTTTATAGGTGCATTTTGATGATGCACGCTACCCCTCAACTCGCAGGTCGAAAGGTCCATGTCAACAGGATCTTTTCCTTTACACTAGCCCGAAGAGATTTCGGCAAATGCTCTTCTATTTCCCTTTCAGGAAATCTGCACCCACAACTAACTTCGAGAAATTCCCCCTTATACTTTGAGAGATCAGACTTTGCACTTTTGTGAATCTGGCGGTCAAGCACCTTGTCTCTCAATCTCCGAAAACCTGAAAACAGTCAACGCTGACCTTTCCTCTTTCTCTTTTGGATTTCTCCTTATTGCGATTTCGGCGGTCGCGATGTCGAGCAACTCATTCCCTCGATTCTCAAAACCCGATTTGCTGAAAATTCATTGCGCTCGCAAGATTTGACCTTTCAACGGCCCCTCACTCCATCGGGACTTCGGACTTCGCGATATCGCAAATCCTAATGAAAAGAATTCGGGTCTTTACCCCACGAAACCCCGAAATGGTCAATGGAGTTGACTCCGTGTCGATAGTGCACCACCTTTCCACCTTCCGATTCTATGGACCACACAATACTTTCGGCCCTCGGGACTTCACGTTTCGTGATTTCGTGATTCCCATTGCAAAGATTACGAGACTTCCACTCGAGAAAACCTGAAATAGAAGTTCATGGGTAAATCCAACTGCTCCTGTGGCTTGGATCTATAGTTCTACTCCTCCTGAGCTTAGAACCTTTAGGAATACTCATGGTAACTCCCCTGCTCTTTTGTGAGATCTAACGACTCACGGGACTTCGCGAATTCTCCTCAGAGAATTTCGACCGTCCATCTCTTTCCTTGAGAACTCGTCCTCCTGTGGTCTGGCGTCGCTATGCCTTCCTCCGATTCTTTAACGTGCTTGGTTTCTTGCCTTCCTTTGGCCCCTTCGAAGGTTAAAATCCTTCTAATATTTCCCACAACTCCGAGTCTTTCAGAAAACTCCTGCTCACACTCCTTGTGGTAGACCTTCCAACACTTTCAAGTGCTTGACTCCCTTCAACTCTGCGCACACCTGCAACAGCAGTCTCCCAATACTTCGATCAGGTTCACAACCCTGAGACTTTACTTGGCCTATGAACTCCTTGCACGGCTCCTATGCCCACTGCACTTCTGAGTGAATGAGAACAAAAGCTACTCTATCTGAGTTTTCAGGGACGAACCTCTGAACCCTTTATCAACGCACTCCTTGCTGACAATTCAACTGCACTCCTTGCAGGAACTCATGGTCAAATAGAGAAAAAATTGAAACTCATTTCCCTTACTCTCCCTCTCTCTCTCAGATTTTAGACATTCAACAAGAAATCATTCATACATAGCATAAAAGCAAATGTACAACAGGAAGAGTAAAATAACCATGAGCATAACATTCAAAGATGCATACACAGATAATATTTGAACACCATGAGTCTGAATCAAAACCTTCTTTGTATTAATCCAGAACTTCTGTACATGGAATTCCCACTATAGCTCTCTTCTTCTTCTCTATGCTCTCCTATATTCTCTTCTTCTATGTTACAATACACAATGAGGGTGTCTATATCCCGTTTCCCTCTTGCGCTCTAAAAACTGTCTAATCTAACATTCAATTCTATCTACCTTCATTAACTACTATAAATGCCTTCTACCTACTAAGGATGAGAGCGGATCTCTCAAGGTCCATTTACATTTTACAAGTGTGCTCCTTCTTAATTATCTCATTTAAGATTGGCGCATTAAGTTGAATTAACTTCAAGACAATTTCAAAATTTGCGCTGGCACTTGTCCAGTTGTCTTTTGCCTCCGCGCTGGCTCGCTTGAGATGCTCCTGCATCACATTTGATCCTATATATGTGGGAATACATACATCATTTTTGAACTAAGGATGATGATGATAGACTTGTCACACTAGACTATGGAGTGGAGGTCAAGTTCAACCAATCTATTCATGGTAGACACCATGATCATAGCCTAATAGAATATAAGTTAGGTTATGCCAAAAAGATATAAGAGATCATGTAAGTGGATTTCTCTTCTTTCCAATGTGTTATTTTGAGGTGCAAGTGTTGGTATTCCTTTGAATAGAGTAATATAAAGGGATATGGGGATAATGGATAATATGTGTCAACTCCAAAAATATAAGGGATTAAACTAAGGAGCCTTATGTTTTCTCAAAACACTACAAACAAGTATTTGTTTACCCGAATGTGTTGGATAGGAATTGGTGGTTTGTACTAAAATATGATGTGAGATCAAAACATATTTTTGAGAACAAGTATGTTACAATCACAAGTGATGAATATAATTGGGGAAATCATGACAAAGTGTGATATGTACATGTTTTATTTCAACATTTATATTATGAATATGTCAGTTTATTATGGTTATATATAATTGACCAATTACATTTTTTCTTCATTTGATGTATTATATTGATCCAATATTTATGTATTTTATTACTTTATCATTTATAAAAAATATATATGTTAATGGATCAAAATAAGTGAAGTGCATTTTACAATTCTATATTGAAGAGCTTGTAATGTATATTCCATGATGTCAATATATGTTAGTCCAATATAAAATATTAAATATTGAATAAAATATAATAATAATAAATATAATGTGGGGAAAATAATATTTAGTCATAAATGTGTATATACAGAAAAATAACATTGTTAAAATTAAATAATATAAACTACAAAGAAGAATTTGAGGTAATTGTGTTTAACCATTTTTTTCAATCCACAATATCAATGGTGAGTTGCATTATAGCACACACACAGACACACAAACACACACCGACACACACAAATGCATGCACACACACATTTAACACATAGCATAAATCCATCTTAACTTGGAATCTCATCAGAATAAAGAGTTTTTTTTTTAATCCTGACCCCCATTTAATTAAACTTATACTTCCTAATGAAAATATGGACTTAAATCATGTTCCAATAGTGTGAGTATTGGTTTACAAAAGTGTGATTATAAATTTTTAAAATTATGATTGTCGGTTTCTAGAAGTCTGATTATTGGTTTTCATGTGTGATTATTGGTTTTCGAAAGTGTGATTATAGGTTTCCAATAGTTTGATTATTAGTTTCCAATGGTGCAATTATCAGTTTCCAATAGTTTCATTATCAGTTTCCAATAGTGTCATTATCGTTTGGAGTTCATGAAAATGCAATTCTCTAATATGTCAAATTTATTTTAGTCTCTAACATAATGAACATAATTGTAAAAAAAAATTGAATTCAACATGGTGTGTGTATTCCCAAACTACTATGTAATTATCTAAATGCTTAAATTATCATAACATAACACAAGTACATAACATGTACAAAATGTGAGCATGGAACACAAATACAAGATTGATAAGTTACACAATAACTCCTTAAATAATAAGGGAACCCCCTCCAAATAACTAAATACCTTTATACATCAAAATTCCCATGTCACAATAACGAATACAGATTAGGAGGGATGTAATCCTAAATGTTATGATCCATTGAAGAATCTACGAAAGTATTGAAAGTAGCAGCCATGATAAGCATCACGTGTTCAGTTTGACTCTAGAAGATATCTTCTTTGAAAATAAGTCTTAAGTATCCTTGGTTGTCCATCTACATCCATGCTCCTATGATAAAAGGAAGAAGTTGGAATATTTAGAAAGGAAGGGAATGGAATCTATAGAATACTTGATGGACCGAAAAGATAAAGAGGAACATGAGGAAGAAAACGAATATTCCAAGAATGAAAGAAAATCCAGAAAAAGCAGTTATTATACAGAGAATCATAAGACTACCATCTTGGTTTGAACCCACTAGAAGCAATCAACCAGAAGAAATGGAAGTTGTGATGAAGAACAATGTATGTAAGAAAATGTGAAAAAGACATGAATGGAAGAATTATGAGATTCAAAACTAGAGGTTCTTCCAGAAGGAGGGAGAAGACTATGACGACAACTTGTTCCAGTAAACAAGATATACCTCTTTTAGTATCCATGGATTGAAATTTACATGTAAAAGACTATTCTTCCCAATAAATAAAAATGAGAAAGAATCTTATACCAAAAAGAGACCCATGTATAAAAATGGAAGAAGACCTTGTACGGATTCAAGAAACTTGATGCAGAGTATCTCATATCCAACAGAAGCATGGAGAAAACTTCCTATGACAAAGAAAGTGTATCATAATGGTTACTCAGAAGCCCAGGATGATGGATTGCAAATCTATGGCTAACTCCCATGATAACAAATTTGAAGAGGTTGAAGATATTCTAATCCAATAGACCCGTCCTTGTATTTAAAATTTGGCTTGTTAATGTATTTGGAGAATACTCAGTCGGATATTTGTTTTACGGGATGTTTAAATTATGACATGCAACTGCATGAATTTATCAATTCAGATTCGACAGGGAGTGTAGATGATAGAAGAAGTAATACTTGGATATGTTTTAGATTTATATTTTCCATGATTTCATGGGATAGAAGGAAACATAAGTCTATTACAATCAACACTATAGAAGCAGAGTATATTCCAGCTTGTGATGATTGTACAAAAGCAACGTGGCTCTTTAAGTTTATTTTTGGACCATCTGATCAGGTTTTGAATTCAACCATGATATATTGTAATGATCAGAGCTATGTGAATCTTTCATAGAAAGCATGTTCCATGAAAAATTGAAGTACATTGAGATCAAGCATTATATTCTTCGTGATAAAATCTAGAAGAGATAAGTGGTTCTATAGTATATATCCATAGATGAGAAGATAGAAGATATTTTGGTAAATCCTTTGTCCAAGATGAAAAGTTTGCGTACTCAAGAAACAATCTGGGGCTCATGGAGACAAATTCCTTATTGGAAAAGGAAGTGATTACTCCTAGGTTGGGAGGGAGAACTGATATGTTATTGATTTATGGACAGTCATTTTCCATTTCAGAAAATGGTCTAGGATGGGCAGTTCCTTTACATTTCAAAAAGTGGTTCGATATTTATGAGGGACAATCATTTTCCAGTTGGGAAAATGGTCCAGATAGGACAATAATTTTCGTAATGAAAATGGTCCGATATATTGTTGATGTACCATAGACAATGATCCCCCTTTTTTCCAGTGTGGGGGAATGGTCTAGGACAATCATTCTTCTTGGAAGTCACTTTGAGTAGTGGTCAAGTAGAATGGTCCTCCGTGTTGTGCAATAATTATTTTGAAGTTAAAAGTTGTGAGTAGTGTCATAGAATGGTACATTTTGGAGGTTGGTACAGGATACTCATTTCCATAGGAAATGGTCCGAACAGTGATTCCCTAGGGCAGAATCATTCTCTCCAGGTTTCACTGTGATTAGTGCCAGAAGAATGGCCTAGTTAGGTGAATGGTCCAGGTTCAACAATCAGGTACAAGAATTCACTAGGGTAGACTCATTCTCTCTAGGTTGCATTGTGATTAGTGCCAGAGAAATGGCTCAGTTAGGTGAATGGTCCAAGCTCAGAAATCAAGGACAATTACTCTTCTATGCTTGAGAAGAATAGGCCAAATATCCCATGGCTGATGTTTTACCTTTTGAGGTCAAATACTCTTCCAGATATCACAAACGTGAGTGGAAGAATGACCCAGATGACTCAATTTGTATCATGATATTGTTATGTAGGTTGATATCAGATGATATGATTTTTGTGGAGACTGTATGTCTATGGAATAGTTGTATTCCATTGTGGTGGATTTACTCCACTAGTTGTGACTATGTGTCATTGTTTAGTAGTCATGTGCTACTAGGTGTGGTTTTGTACCACTGGATAGTAGTTGTGTACAACCATGGATAGAGACAATTGTGTTATATTGAATGAAATTGTTCTGATTTCCATGGATACTATCACTAGAAGAATATTTCTTGTATCACTTTGTTGAGTGAGTAACCTATTCAACATCATGCCTAATTACCCAAATGGAGTATGGATTTGAGAGATGATGCATTTGATGATATAAAATGATACTTATAGTGGTGATGGTGCTCATTATTTGACCATGAGATAGCATGTGTGGCTATGACGATGCTACTGGTTGAATGGTTTGTTTGTGCTCAATACCATTTCCTTTAATACCTCCCTAGCTAGGAGGGAGTGTTGATATTATGGTATCTACGTGAGGTATTAACCTCTACATGTAACCCTCACAAGACTAGAATATTCTGGGAAGCAAGAGAAACCATAAAACATTGGATAATAACCCTAGGAGACACGTTGTCTCAAGAGTATATTTATTATTGAGTTATTAGCCTCCAGAAGTAGAAGTCAGACCAGTTAGGTCACTTAGAGGACTATAAATAAGAGGGCACTAGAGCTCATTTTTCACTCTCACTCTCACAACTGCATAAGACTAGTTCTACACAATTTTGGAGAGGATCTACAGCTACAACTGCTGCAACTAGAATTTTAGTTTTGGCTTGGCATTTATCTTTGTTTATGGTTTGGTCTTTTTTCCTGGTATGATAGCTCTGGAGAGAGTTACACTACCTTG
Organism: Picea glauca; assembly: GCA_000966675.3. NCBI lineage: Eukaryota > Viridiplantae > Streptophyta > Pinopsida > Pinales > Pinaceae > Picea > Picea glauca. Next base: position 3,992 of record JZKD02S2425488.1, on the reverse strand, counting down.
GTTGTTTATTGGTTCTAGAGTTCACTTCCGAAATCATTTTCTCTGTCAAGGTTTAGGTGCTCGAGGGTGGCCTTTGTGCCTATGGTTGGGTGAAAATATTGCTAAATTGTCTATGGTGAAACAATCACACCTATATTTCTAACAATATCAACCCCTTGTGTGGGATAAAAATTCATCCCTTTATGGGAGAAAGGATGTATCTGCCACCCATTTCCTTTCATTAATGGTGATGCATCATGCATGCATTCCCATCCACAATAGAAAGGTAGTAACAATTTCTTCCTAGCAATAATGAATGAGTGAGAATAGGGTTACATGGAAAAATATTCTACTCCCTGTTTAATAAGAATTTATGTAATAGGCTCAAGTTGGTATAGAGACAATCATCTACCATCAGTTTGAACTGACATATGACGGGTAGGATTTTGGGTGACTCTATGAATCTAACATTAGAATAAGAGAACCATATGGTGACTACATCAGATGATCAAAAGCTCAATATATTTCCCTCTACACTGAAGGAATCAACCTTGATATGGTTCACAAGCCTGTAAAGGAACAACATTAGTAGTTGGGACCAAATGAAGAAAATCTTCATTAACAAGTATAGGGACTATTGGAAATCTAGGGATACAAGAAATGTGATCTTCATAATGATCCAAGGAGATAATGAGTCCTTAGAAGACTATGAGGAAAGGTTCCAAATTAGCTACAAGAGATATCATAGCTATACATTGGATGAAAACTCATTGAAACTTGTCTTACTCATAGAGAGAAGAAATGAATTCATGGAGACCTTGATTCTCCTTGCAAATGGAGACATCTTCCAACTACAATATGAGGATATCATGGAAATAATCAATAAATACTCTATATCCACATAGAAAAAGGGTAGGAATGGTAAGAATATGTTAATAAAATTGGAAGGAAGAAAAAGGACTCCCCTACATTCAATGTGATAGGCCAACTAGAAGACGTTATGCTAGGCATATTGTTTGTCCCTAAGTACTTAGATCTAGAAGACCCTACGATAGACGTCTACGTTAATAAAAATCTCATCCACAACACTTTAATAGAGGTATGGGTAGCCATCAATGGCATGACAAAGGATTCCATGCTCAAATTAGGCCTTCAAGGATTGCTAGGATGTACACCTACCATACTCCAATTAGAAGATAAATCAACCATGAATCCCGAAGGAGTACTAGATGATCTAATGGTTTCCATTGATTCCTAAAAGTATCCAACTGATTTCATAGTTCTTTAGACAAAGTTCAAATTGAATGGATACCCTCTCATCCTAGGAATACCATGGATGGCTACAACAGATGCAACATATACATATACCATTTGTAGGAAAGGAAATATTATCATTACCAATGGCCAATCTCAAATGTATCTTTTCCTCTACCCCCCTGTCAAGCCATTAATTGAAGAACAAAATATCATGTGGGTAGAAGAATAAGAAGAAGAGGAAGAAGAATAGATACTTCATACCTTTATTTATCCTCTCCTAATCATTGATATATCCCTATCCAAGAAAAAATTATATGAATACACTTTCATCTCCGATTTTATACAAAATATGTACCTTGTAGCTGTAAAAATTGATGGTTTTGATGAAAAAGAACAACCACAAAAACCTAAAAATTATATTGATTTGAAAGAGTATTTATGGATATATTTTATCATGCTGCTAAGATTAACAAAAACAATAGTCAAAATAGTGGAAATATGCCCCTCAATCAACACTAGTTTGACTAATAAACAAGAATATAAATTGATGGATATCCTTAGGAATCATACTTCATATTTTGCATGGGATTACAAGGACATGAAATGAATTCATCCAAATATATGTACTCATCATATCTACATCAAGGATGATTGTATATCCATTAGGAAACCTCAAAGGAGAATGTACCCTACTCTAAAAGACATTGTCAAAGAAGAACTAAAGAGACTATTATATGCAAGATTCATTTATCCTATTATTAATAGTGAATGGGTCACCCTTGGTTATTATGCCTAATTAGAATGGAAAATGGAGAGTATGTGTGGATTACAAAGAACTCAAAAAATCCACTAGGAAATACCATTTCCCCTTTCCTTTCATTGACCAAGTACTAGATGTCCTAGCATAAAAAATGCATGTCTCATTATTATATGGGTTTAGTGGGTGTTATCAAATTCAAATCATCTCTGAAGACTAAAATAAAACCACCTTCAATTGTCCTCGGGGAAAATTTTCCTACAAGGTCCTTCCCTTTTTCTTTTCTAATTCTCTTGCAACCTTCTGAGGAACTCTGTTTATCTATTTTAAGATCTCATCCATGACACTATATAAATCTATATCGATGAATTTACACCTCATGGAAATTCCTTTCATGAATCCTTGACCAACCTTGATTAAGTACTAAAGAAGTGTGAATAAATGAACCTCTCACTCAACCATGAGAACTACAACATCCTTATGACTGAGGGGGTTGTCTTGGGTTACTATATCTCCTTTAGGGATATTTAAGTATACCAAAGAAAATTGAACATCGTTAAGTACATACCTATAACCCAAAATAAAAATATGTAAGGAGTTTTCTTGGAAATCCAGGATACTACAAGAGGTTCATACAATACTTTGAAAAACTAGCCTCCCCTTTGTTGAATTCATTTTCTAAGGATAGTGACTTCTACTGGACAACAACATACCAAAAATCATTTGAATTCATCAAGGAAAAAATCATAACTACCCCAATTTTATAAGGACCTAGATGGAACATCCCTTTCCATATTCATACTAATGCATCTAAAAAATTTATAAGGACCTAGGTGGAACATCCCATTCCATATTCATACTAATGCATCTAAAAAAGCCATAGAGGTAGTTTTGGGACAACAAGAAGAAAAAATTCCTTTTGCAATTTATTTTACTAGAAAAAGTTGATCTAGTGCAAAGATGAATTACATAGTTATAGAGAAAGAGTTCCTTGCATTAATTTATACCATTAACAAATTTAGGCACTACATCACTAGGTATCCAATTTTTGTGCATACATATCATGTTACCATTAGGTATTTAATGACCAAAATTGACATTAATGGTAGAATTATTATATGGATTTTATTACTCTTAGAATTTGATCTCACCATACTTAATAAGTGTAGCAAATAGAATGTTGTACAAATTTTATCAAGACTAACCAATATTGCAGATGATGAGGTGGTAGAAGAAAAAATTATACATGAGCATCTCTTTTCAATCTTATTGTAAACCCCCTATCTTTTTGATATACCCAACTATTTAGAAACATGAATGTTTCCTCAAAATTTATCCTATGGAGAACACTACAAAATCATCAGGAAAAGTTCCCCCTACACTTGGATTGTGAGCTACTAGTTCACTTAGGCCTAATTGGATATTGAGAAGATGCATGAGACAAGATGAAATCCATGCCATACTCCATGAATGCCATGATTATCCCTGTGTAGGTAACTATGCACAAAGAGGACAACTTACAAAATCTTGGAAGATGGCTACTATTGGCCTATCCTCCATAGAGATGCTCAACACTATGTCTCTCACTATGATGAATTTCAAACAATGGGAAAACCTACCAAAAGATATGAAATTAATTTACCACCTCATATTTCATTAGAACCTGTTGACAAGTGGGGCTTGGAATTTGTAGGCCCCATTGACCATCCTTAAAAAAAAAAAACATCTTAGTGTGCATTGATTACTCGAAAAAAATGGTTGAATTGAAGGCAATGTCGATTGTGAAAAAAGAAAAGGTTTCTCAATTATTATATGAAACGTCTTCTCAAGGTTTGGGGTCCCAAGAAAAATAGTCATAGACCAAGGATGATAGTTCACCTCAATTTTCATTGAACACATCATGCAATTGAATAAGATATGTCGTAGGAAATTTTCTACATATGACCCTCAAGTAAATGGACTAGTAGATGTGACCAACAAGGAATTAGAGAATATACTC
>JZKD02S2425477.1:0-15253 GCA_000966675.3 Picea glauca | reverse complement strand
TTTTAATAATTGTTTCTGGTCTTGGAGAAAATTCTAATTGTTTTGCGGCCCCTGCAGAAGAGCCTTCTCCTACCTCTAGTTCTTTATCTTGGGCACCCTCGACGATCACCTAGTGGTTGGATTTATTGGAGGCATTGTTCCTGCAATAAAAATCAATATTTTAGAGCTTGCGTACAGAGAAACACTGGATAAAATATATATATGGGAAGTGTAGACATGAAAAATCCACAGATTAGTACATACCTGTAAAGCTTGCTAAACATGGTTGTTTGATACTCACGGTATCTCGACTGCTTTTGAATTTATCATTTCTCTTCTCTGGATGCTTTGAAACTCCTTTGCATGCTGAATGGTTTCGTTTACAATGGTTCAAGAGAATTTAAAACGGGGAAGAACTTACCGTGTCGTATCAACCAATTAATTCGGGTGATGAGTGGAATTCAAACAAATCTTCCGCCGAATCTCTACAACTTGAATTCATCGTGGGTTGATGGCGGAGGCGCGGAGGGTGATGTTCTCTATCGGTAATTTCAAACGACCATTTTGATTCTCACATGAAGCAACAACTAATGCAGTATTTGGAATTAATTAGTCTCTTAAATACTCTGAATCTAATCGTATCTAGTGCTAAAATGTCCCATCGTGTCTCTGTCTTAGTGGGCGTATCAGGGATTGGGGATGTGCCATGAACATTTTCATTGATATTCTTCTGTGAAAAACCTCCGACACCAATCGATTTCATCGTCCGATGTTGGCGTGGAAAAACTGACTTGGAGGTGTGAATTGGACCTAAGGAACCAAGAATGACTCGGGGCTAATCTAGACCATACAGTTTCTCCAACATGGCAAAGACACGTGGCGCTGAAGACCGGTGACTTAATTCGCGTGTATTAGTTGGAGTCAGGACTTTCTTCAAGTTGTGTTCTAAACTAAACTTGGGCTCACCGATGCCAAAAATATATCATGGGTCGGTGATCAGGGATAAACCTGTGATGTGTTTTTCTTTGGATTAGCTTCTTCGAAAAATCCCAATGCCAAAACATTTCGGGAATCAGTGATCGGGGAAACTCTTTAGCATGGTCTAAATTTTCGTCGTGATTCGGTCTTCCCCGATTCCGACAAGCGCGTCGGGTATCGGCTATCAATGATATCATTTCTTTCATCCTTAACGTTTACTCCCTTTGCCTTTTACTGATGTTGAAGGGGATCGGCTATCGACGATGTCCATATGTGGTACTTGTCCTGAAACAAAATTTTATTTCGCTGATACTGGTAAGGATCGATGCTCGACGATTAAGGTTTTCTGAGTGATTATTTTTCACCTCTTAATTCCTTCTGATGCTGAATCTTAAGAACGTTGGGCTAAGTGTTTTGACTGATGATTTCTTCTTTAAGTGTTAATCCCTTTTGATTTATGGATTTTCATAAAGTTAAACAAACCTGAATAACTAATGAGTGTTAAGAGAACAAGAAAAGACAAAACATTTCTCAAAAGAAAATCGAATTCAGACAGTGCAAAGATTAAGTGGTACCCAAAAAGTGAAAAATTGACATAGGCATTTTAGGGTGTGTTGAGTGCTTAGCAACTGGTAGTTGGAAGTTCTCCTCAAGAGTTAATTAGGAGATGGGGAAGGGTACCCATATCTAAGGCTTCTAGGCATGACCACGAGTTGGGGATTCAGACCCACGCAACCTTGCTGAGGAAGGAAAGAAAGGAAGTAATTTGGGGACATAAGAGGATCTACAAGGAATCTGAGTAGAGAGAATGATGTTTAAAAGAGAAGAGAGCATTGTTCAACTCTGGAATTGAGAGGAAAAACTGAGAAGAAAGATCGTTTTGGATGTAAAAATCCATGGGAAGGGTTCGCTACAAGCTAATAAATGAGGCTGACAAGTGACTGTGGAAGTACTTGCATAGACCTCCTTGCTTGGTATAGAGAGGACCAGTTTCCAAGATCCTGTGAGAGGAGGAGATTAACCTCCATCGCTAACTGTCGTTGAGAAAGGAGAAGGAGTCTCTCTCAGAGCATCATGGTCTAGCTTGGGGGTGGCCAACGGTAAATCCGTTAGGAGTGGTTGTGCCTATGGTTGGGTGGAAACATGCACCCCTTTCAACAGTCTCTTCACGTTTTATAGTTCTGATAAGTATTTTAATATTTTGTGTAATACAATGGATGTGATGATTGAATGTCTTTGTTTATGGTTAATTTTTACAATGTTTGATCAGTTATTAGGAATACTCTTTTGCTTCTGTGAAATACTATATTTACATGGCCTTCTATTTTACCTTAGTCTAGACGCTAGAGAGTTATGGGATTTGAGTCTGCAAAAGAGTCGGGGAAGGATTAACTAAAACGTTTAAGTCTTAATGACCTTCTAATTCTACCTTAGTGGGAATGTCAATTTCAAACTTTGTAGAAGAAGGATGCTTCCTTCAGACCTTTCACCCATGTGACCGAGGGCTCACACCCACGAACTTAATCAAATATCAACTAAAATCTGAAGTGTAGCCCCTGAACCTTGATATGGTTCCATATGACCCAAGGTTGGAAACTCCTCGCTAAGACCAAAAGGAGTGAAGCTACTCTAGCTTTGGAACTCTGGTAATTCATAGCTACAGGACATATGACTTCACAACCCTCGAAAATGACTAAATGCCAGAGTCACAAAGTTAATATGGATCATTGAGAGTAGAGGGAGGTGTTTCCACATATCAACGTCTATCCATAGGTTCAACTATTTGGTGGTATAAATATGAGAATGTGAGAGTTTCCCCAAATATCTTGAAGCCATATTAAATCCTTCCCATGAACGCTAGGTGCATGTGGTGATAGATCAGGCGTGGTCCGAAGTTCAAAGATCCAGGAGGAAACTAGAAGTTACATGCCGAACTCCCGAATTTTGAATTTACAAAGTGACATGACCGTCGATCCTCAGATCCCTTGGGATCCCTCTCCACCGTCAATCTAAGAAATCCATTGAGAACCCCTCTTAACTTCCCAACCAACCAGGACACATCGTGAAGCAAGACGTGGCCCCCTCTTGTTCCCTGTCAAATGTCATCCGTTGGACCTGGGTCATTAGATGAGAGGCTATGTGGCAGGAGATATGATAGTCTGGATACTTGGTGCTATGGAGAAACTTATCCAAGAGTCTTCAAAGTGTGAAGACCCCCAAATTATCAAATGACAAAGTAAATCTCAACCATTGACAAGTAGAGGTCAACTGGCACCAGATCCAATAGTTTGGAGACTTGGCCTCCGGGGAATTTGAGATGTGATGAGTTGGTAAGTTCTGAAGCCCAGAGTAGTGAAGCAACGAGAGATGTGGATATATGGACCTACGTGGTCAGATATCGACCGTTATATCTGAAGGACATTAGAAGGTTGTTTGTCTGGGGTTGACACAGCTCACTGACGTCATCCAAGCTAACGTGGACCCACAACTAAGGTGCCACATATCACCGGGATATGAACGTTTTGGAGATTATTTATGCATATTAGAGGGTGACATGTGTCACCCCTTGACGAGGGAACATGTCACCCCTGACCCTGCTACATGTCATCCTCTCGTACATGCCTTCCTGGCCAACGTGGTTGGTGATTAGGACCAGGAGTTTGGGACTTTAGGACTCCAGAGGATTCGGGGTGTAGTGTCGTAGAGGGACCAAAAGATTGAAGGTCGGAGCCACGTGGAAATCTTACGAGACTTTGAGATTTCGAGACTGTGGGAGATCTTGTGTGCAGACAGAAAGAGGCACTCTGTGTTGAAGCACCAAACACCGAATTATCCCTAGGCGTATCCCTTAACGAGGAGGAATATTTGTCATCGAATTTAATGGGGGATGGATCTCCACCATAGATACAGGAGCATTGGGAGCTTCGAGACATCGAAGAATTCTGAATGAGATGTAATATATGGACCCACATGGATGCCACATGGCCCTCTACTAATAGTGCCCGAAGATCTTTGGGAGGCAATAAATTGCAAACCAGGACTCAGATTCCAGTATGGTGACGATTGTTGGAAATATCGTGGTGAGTAGGAGCCGGTGGATATCATGTAGTCAGGATTTGAGATATTTAAGGAAAAATGAAATTATGATTCCCCACCCTTTAAAAGAGTATTTAGGGGTCAGGTCTGTTACAAATTGGTATCATAGCATGGAAACAACACTTGGCCTACTTGGGCTCATGCACTAGTGTAACACCCAAGGTTTTGACCCCCATTTTAAATAATGTATTGTTACAATGTTGAGAGGCCTGAGTACCCAAACAATTATTAACGGGCCAGTATGCCCAAGAAATGTAATTTTTTGATCATTATTAAAGGATCTCAGTCATTGATCTGTTGAGAGCCACGCGTCACCAGATCCAGGGCTTTGGATAAAATCCAGTGGAGTCAGATAAGTTTTGAAGTTTGAGATTTCTGAAATCCGGAGTCTCAAAGTAAAACATAGCCGTCATATTAAGGAAGACACATGGTGTAGATTCATGGAATCCGGGTGAAGACTTGAAGTGAATCTTAGTTGTCTGATCCAGGAGGACACATGGCGACAGATTGGCCAATTTGGGAATTCAAAGTTAGGGAGGATTGGAAGTGTGCTAGTATGAAAACTCTCGAAGTCCCGAAGCCCGAAGAGTCAAAGTGATGGGGCACGATGATGTCACCTAGAGGTGATGTGGATCCTGGAATTCCTGAAGTGACCTGGCATGCAAACATCATCTAGGATGATGTGGACACATGGGATGTGTGCCACATGTCAGTAAGTTTTGAGCATTTGGAGTAGTGAAAAGTTAGTTAGAACGTGACACCTGGCACCCGCCTGATTGGGCCACTTGCCCGCTTCTAGTATTTCACCACGTAGCGACAGATCGTGCAGTCCAGAGACTGGGCACTCCAATGGGGAAAGATCTGATAGGTTGTGTTGGGTCGAAAAATCTCGAAGGCCTGAAAGCCAGAGTAGATATCGACCATTGATTCCAAAAGACACATGTCGAAGGATCGTCGACTTCGGGTGAAAGCACTCCGGGAGAAAGTGCAGGAGGGAAAACTTCTGAAGCCCGAAGAGCTGAAGCGATTCACAGTCATTGATCTGTGGGAGGACACACGTCGACAGATCATGAACTCCAGGTAAAATCATTCTGGGAGGAGACAAGCGAGTAAATTTGAGACTCCCTAAGTGCAGAGTCCCAAAGTGGATCTCGATCATTGATCATGAAAGAGGAAGAGGATCGTTGATTTGGTCCTAGCTGAAAGTTTCGAAGTCTCGAAGATCAGGACAAGCACTTTTTCAACTAAGCGCAGGGTCATGGTCATGGTCATATGCATAATGAGAGCTGAGGGAAGGAGGGATAAGGGTCGAATTGGTTGTCCTCGAGACAAAAAAGTGATAAGAGAGGATTTAGCCACGGGTTCTGTTCGTGGTCACCTAGGAAGTGGTTTGAAGGAAGCGCCTGTGCAGGATGAAATTCTGTGTCAGCCAAGGATAACAAGAAACTGTTATTTTTGGGAATGGGGATATGATCTCCATGAACAAAAAAAAAGAAAGAAACCTGTAGCATGGTTTGGAAATTTTGTTTATGATGTGCATAACTCTAACAAAATGGTCACTTGCACATTTTGAATAATTAAGGGGTTTAAACACATCAACTCACGATGCCTATTGAGGAAATGGAAGAGGGCGAGGGAGCCTCCAGTCGTGATAAGGAGGCTGAAGGACAGAATACCAGAGTTGGTAATGTAGAGACAGAGTCCAATGGACACAAGGGAAAAGGAGAGAAAGAAACATTAATAGAAATGGTAAGAAGCCTGAAGATGGAAGTGCAGAGCTACAAAGAAGACAATGAGAGGCTGATGAGAGAGAAAATTCAGATAAATGATTGAGTGTTGTAGAGATTAAATAAGTTGCAGAGGCGAACAAGGAAGGGATCAAACTCAAGGAAAAAGGAAGGAGGCAGGTTTCATGAAAGAAGAGATGCTCGTGGAAGAGATGGTTATTCCAGAAGTACTAGAAGATCTCATGGACACCACTCACCTCCTCACTCAGAAATAAATTTTGATGCATTGAATGATCCCATAAGCAGTACATAGGTGTCCCCTGTTAGAAAAAAAAGAAGGAAACAAGAGGTAGATAGTTTGCAATGAGAGTTGAGGAAGCTCAAGCCACCTTCCTTCGATGGTGAAAGAGAAAGGGAAGATAATGCCGAAGCATGGTTTCTTGGGCTCCAGAGATATTTTCAGTTGCATAACTATTCATCAAACTTGGAAGCCAGGATTACCACCTACCATTTACACAGGAAGGCTACGATGTGGTGGGACCAACTGAAGCAAGTGGAACATGTTAATGAAAGTAGGATCACTTGGAAACAGTTCAAGAAGTACTTCCATAAGGAGTACCTCTTAGAGCATTTTTATGACAAGAAAATAAAGGAGTTTTGTGAACTCAGGTTGGGAAGCATGATTATGACAGAGTAGGAGAAGAAGTTCTTGGGGTTGTTAAAATATGTCAAGTTCATTGGTGATGATAAAGTGAAAATACAGATATTTCTATGTGGATTTCCTTCCTTTTATAAGGAAAAGATCAAGTATGATGAACCCAGGACCTTGACTGAGGCCATCAAGAAGGCTAAATACCTATATGAGCAAGGCCAGGGAACTGAATCCCTGCAGAAATCCTGGAGGGACAAGAAGAATGAGAATTCCAATCAAAGGAGGAAATGATTCAAACCTCCCTTCAATAGGAATGAGCCTAATAGAAATTGACAAGATCAATATTCTAAGGGGGGATCCAAGAAAGAAGATTCCTTTGGAAAAAGGGGAAGACCACCAATCCAATGCTGGGGATGCAAAGAAGATCACTTGTACAAGGATTGCCCACACAAAAAAGACAGAGTGAAGACTGTGCACAACGTCCAAGAGGCTAAAACAATCAAAGATATGGGAATAATCTATGCAACTTTAAATGATCGACAAGCAGAGTACCAATCCAATATGATTGAGGTGGAAGGTAAGATCATAAATCATCCTGTTGCTATTTTAATTGATTCAAGAGCAAGTCATTGCTACATTGATCCTAAGATAGTGTATAGATTACATTTGGAGAAAAGTAAACTTGGAAAAGAAAGTTTGGTTCAGTTAGCCACTGGAACCAAAAGGAGAGTCCATGATATGGTCATAAGTTGTTCCATAAGTCTTAATGGCATGAATACTAGTACTGATCTAAATATCATGCCATTGGGGTCTTATGATGTTGTGATTGGGATGGATTGGTTGGAAAAGCATCATGCTGTCCTAGATTGTCATAACAAGACATTTACATGTCTTGATGGAAATGGAAAACAGAGCATTGTGAAAGGAGTTCCAAGACCCATCTCTATAAGGGATATTTCGGCCTTACAACTGAAAAGATGTTTTAGGACAGGATGTCAACTGTATGCAGCTCATGTGGAATATCTAGATAATACAAAGGGTCCAAGCATTGAATATTTCTCAGTACTACAGGAATTTGAAGATGTATTCCAATAAATACCTAGATTGCCACCAAGAAGGGAGATAGATTTCTCAATTGATTTAGGGCCAGGAGCTGCCTCGATGTCAAAAACACCTTACAGAATGAGGACACCAGAGATAAAAGAATTACAAATGCAGTTGGAGGAATTGTTGAAGAAAGGGTACATACATCCAAGTGTTTCACCTTAGGGAGCACCAATACTTTTCGTCAAAAAGAAGGATTGAACCTTGAGGTTGTGTATTGACTTTTCCGACAGCTGAAAAAGTACACTATAAAGAACAAGTATCATCTACCCTGAATTAATGACCTCTTTGATCAACTAAGAGGAGCAAAGATATTCTCAGGTAAGAATCAGGGAAGAAGACATTCATAAGACAACCTTTAGGACCAGGTATGGGCATTATGAATTTGTAGTGGTGCCATTTAGACTGACCAATGCACCAACTATATTCATGTGATTAATGATTGACATATTCAGAAATTATTTGTACAAGTTTGTCATAGTATTCATGGATGACATAATTATCTATTTTAATTCTGAAGAGGAGCATGAACATCACTTAAGACTGGTATTGAAAGTACTGAGAGAACATCAGTTGTATGCCAAGTTGAGTAAGTGTTATTTTTATCAAAAGCAGATCCATTACTTGGAACACATTATTTCAGAGCAGGGCATAACAGTAGATCCAGAGAAGATCCAAGCTATTAGAGGATGGCCAACACCCAGAAATGTGTTAGATGTCAGATATTTTATGGGATTAGCTGACTATTATAGAAGGTTCATAGTAGGGTTCTCTAAGATTTCTCATCTCATCACTTCTTTGCAAAAGAAGGGAACTAAATTTGAAAGGACACTCAAGTGTGAAAATAATTTTAATCTATTGAAGGAATTACTTACTAGTGCGCATGTGTTAAAGATGACTGACCCAAATGAAATTTTTGTGGTATATATAGACGAATGTAATCAAGGACTTGGGGGAGTCCTCACACAAAATGGACATGTCATTGGACATGAGTCCAGAAAGCTTAAGGAACATGAGAGGATCTATACCACGCATGACTTGGAACTTGCTTCCATTGTTCACGCCTTGAGGATGTGGAGGCATTATCTCATGGGGAAGAAATTTGAATTAAGAACAKACCACATTGGCCTGAAGTATCTTTTTGAACATCCAACCTTGAATKCTAGGMAAACAAGATGGMTRGAATTTTTAAGTGAGSATGACTTCAATATCAAGCATATCAAGGGGAAGGAGAATAAAGTTGTCGATGCACTTAGTAGGAGAGTGCATCTCATGCATGCTRCTTTTGTCAGTATGCATCAGTCAAACTTGAAGACGAGAATTTTAGATGGTCTTGTTACAGATTAGAATTACCTACAGGKAAGGGAAAAMTTACAAGAAGGAGATGTACAACAAAAAATAAAGGAGTATGAGATAAAGGAAGACAGATTACTCATGCATAAAAATAGAATCTATGTTCCTAGTTATGGAKAAATGAGGAATTTGGTACTGAAGGAAATGGATGATGTTCCTTATGCTGGACATCCCGGTTACCAGAAAACAATTACAACAGAAAGAATCCAATTCTTTTGGYCGGGAATGAAGAAGGATGTTGTTGATTACATCGCTTGATGTATGGAATGTCAGRAGGTGAAGGTTGAGCATAGGCACCCAATGGGTTGTTTTCAAACATTGCCAATTCCAGAGAATAAATGGGAAGTGATCACCATGGATTTCATCASAGGATTACCCAGAAYGAATAAGCAACATGATTCAATCATGGTGGTGGTTGACAAATTAAMAAAGGATTCTCATTTTGTGCCTGTGAAGAMAATGCATACAACGACTAATATTGCAGAAATTTTCATRAAGGAAATTGATAGGTTGCATGGGATACCTAGRACAATTGTCTCGGACATAGATACAAAGTTTAACTCCAATTTATGGAGGGTATTGTTTAAAGGATTTGGCACAAATCTAAACTTTAGCACTGCATATCATCCCCAGACARATGGGMAAAYAGAGAGARTYAATTGAATAATTGAAGACATGCTGAGAATGTATGTGATGGATAAGCCATCTAAGTGGGAAGATTACTTACACTTGGTTGAGTTTGCATATAATAATGRGTATCAATMTTCATTGAGAATGAGCCCATTTGAAGCCTTGTATGGGAGTAAATGAAATACTCCAGTGAGMTGGGAAAGMCGAGCAGATAGAGTGGTACTTGGGMTGGATTTKCTCAAGGACATGGAAGACCARGTGGTTAAGATCAAGCAAAATTTAAAGGMAGCTCATGATAGACATAAAGTTTATGMAGACAAGAACAATCKACAACTASAGAATTTAAAGTAGGGGAGCRTGTACTTTTGAAAGTGGATCCCAAGAAAAGCTCTTTGAAATTGGGTAGTYGTACAAAGCTGGCARCCAGATTCTATGGTCCATTTGAAATATTGGACAGAATAGGGCCAGTTGCATACATGCTTGCATTACCTGCTTCCATGAATGTGCATAATGTATTTCATGTATCTTTACTAAAGAAATGTGTACATGATCCTAACCATGTTATTGATTCGCGTCTGATTTAGGTAGAGACAGAGGGATATTTTCAGGTTCAGTCGGAGTATTGGACAGAAAAGTGAAAATGCTACAGAATCGAGTTATAGAGTTGGTAAAAGTTCAGTGGACCTGCTATGTTCCTGAAGATGCTACCTAGGAACATGAAGATGCCATGTGGGAAAAGTACCCACAAATTTTTGAATAAATTTGATATTTTGATCTCTATTTTGTATATGCATTGAGGACAGTGCCAAAATAAGGGGGAGGGTATGTAACACCCTAGGTTTTGAACCCCCATTTTAAATAATGTATTGTTACAATGTTGAGAGGCCTAAGTACCCAAACAATTATTAACGGGCGAGTATGCCCAATAAATGTAATGTTTTGATCATTATTAATAATAAACACATCGTTGGCTGCTATACAGACAATGACTAAAGTTATAGGGGGTTATGATTCCACAAGAGAGGGGGCTTGAGGGGATGAGTGTTTATTCCTATTCTGATTACCATTTTTATCTAAGGGAGGGGGGTCAGTTACGTGAGCTTCTTAGGGAAGGCCAGGAGGTTCTTGATTCCCCACGAAGTTACTTAAACCCACCTCTGGTCTGATGGGGGGGTTCGACTGATGGATTTTTCGTTGTTTTCATGTACATTCATTCTTTCCCTCACGCAATTCCATGCACTCACTTACCCATCCATTGATCCATCCTCACCTACGTCGTGGCCTGGTAAAAGGGAAAGGAGTTGCTGAGAATTAGCCATGGGATAGTTGGCTATAATGGTCGCTGGTACAATCCAACCATGACTTGGGGCCTACATGTTTGAGATGCGTTGTCCCCTGTTTTTCTCACAAATGCGAGTTCTGAGAGTTCCAGCATTGAGATTATGGACTAGTTGTGCTAGAGGCCCTAGTAAAAAGGAGGATTGCCTGAGGGACTGCGTGACAAAGAAGGGTGGAGGTCCATTCTCTTTGGAGATACAGGCTGGGTAGAAGAGATCTGGGTACTTGGATTGTTGTGGGTGTTGGGAAACCTCTGAGAGCTTGAAAGATCACTGGTTTGGGAACCCAAGTACACTCTAGAACCGTACTTGTGGATCCGTAGCCCTGGCTCATGGGTGACACTGTTGTTGAGATTTGGAGCAGTGGTGTCTATGGTTGGGTGGAATGTCCTTGGTCTGCAGCCAATTGGTGTCGCCTATTATAAAGATAAGTGCTCTCTATTGTGATATTATTATCTGTGTATGAATGTATTCCTCTCTGTATTTTAATTATCGTTTAACTAAATCTTAGATTATGCATTCTTGTTGGATATTGTTGTGCATGTCGTTAAATCTTGTATCTTATGCGTGATTATTAATTAAAGAAGGTATCAGTAAGAGTATGAATTCCAATGGTGGGCTTGAAGGTAGCATGCCCCGGCCTGTGGGTGGTTGGGGATGTTACAAAAAATCATATAAGAATATTATAAGAGGACTTTAAGGGTCAACATCCTACCTTAACCCCCTTCTATAAGAAACTTGTTTGAACCTCTACTGAAGAGAGGAATGAAACTTGCAACTGTTGATAGATGTTTTGGAAATATGCACTGTATGTTGCTAATGTTTCCAAATAAAGAAGTTGACTTCACTTTGCACTGATATGTGTTGTTCATGAATTGGTAGATCATTAACTAATAGAAAATGTTTTATCATCACTCAAGCAATTAGTGAACAAAAATAAAACTACAATGTAAGGGATGGTGACACACTATGATTTTGGGGAAATCTCCCACAATAGAGAGGAACAATCTGATTAAAGGAGGGTGGTGGAAACGCCTACATATTTGGCCGAAACTGTGATAAGCCTCATGGAAGAATTACATAGTTGTAAGGTTGACAATGAAATACTGAAAGGGAAGAAGAAATTGGATCCTTAAAGACATTATTTAATTTATTAGTTCTAAAATTAATAAGGGAACCTACAAACCCATGATTATTTACAAAAGTAAAAGAGTCATTAAATGATTGTTTCAACAATATTTTATCAAATAAACTTTCCAATTTAAAATTATCGTGTACATCATTGAAAACTTGTAATGTAGGTCAAGGATTAAAACTAACCAAATCAGAATGAATGGTATCATATTTATGCTCAGAAAATGGGAGAGAAAAATCAGTATGAAAATATGTTATAAATGAAGATGGAAGAATGTTATCATGTGTTTCATTTAATTCACTATCATTGGTATCATGATAGTCATCAAAAATCGCTTCCTTCTCTTGGAGTTCACAAAAATAATGAGAATCTTGAGCATTATGAAAAAGGATATGTAAATGGTTCTAAATTGATATCAGAAAACAATTTATCCTTTAGAAATTCATCTTAAGTTACATCAAAAGATACTTCATGATAAGATTTACTCTCTAAAGTTCTTAACTAGTGAAAGTCTCAACAAATTGGCCAATAGAATCATTATTGTGTAAATCAGATTCGGAAAACAAATCTGAATATAATAGAAAATGATAACGAGAAAATAAATGATAAGTTGTTTCCTTATGATCTTCATTATCAACATCTTTCTTTAAATTATCAAATAAACTCTGGTTTAAAAATCCATTCTCTGTTGGCAAAATGGAGACTAGTTCAAAAATTGTCCGAATAGAAGAATTATTATTATGATCATTAATTGAAGTTTTTTGTTCTATAAGATTTAATTCTAGTGAACCTTTCTTCATAATACAAGTATCAAGTGATATTACAGGATTACTTCCAAATCACAAATTTGTATAAGAATCATTTTCTGAATTTTGAATGTGTGTAAGACAGTGGTCCAAGGGATCAAAATATGCTCAAAAATAAAAGTGCTCGGATTTCTTCAAAACATACTCGTGCGTAGGCCTCGTCCTCACAATCCTAACACAACTTGAATAGGTTCAAATAGACGTCGTATGAGTGAGATATCATATTCTGTCCACTTTTCCAAACAGAGAAAATTTTGTTGATTGTACAGTCTATAAAGTGCTGACGTGGTATGGTCATATTGTTGACGTGGAATGTTCATATAATGTTGATGTGGCATGTCCATATTTCTGACGTGACAGGTGCTCGTACTGACACATGGCAAGGTGACATGGATTGTTGAATGGGCAGGCTGGCATGGCATGGTACCGCATTGACACATGGCAGGTGTTGAGTGTCAAGTGATGGCATGGCAGGTTTATGTGGAATTTTATGTGGACCAATGTATGTTCGACATGTGGCATTGAGAAAGAAAATGTAAAGGTTCCATGTGGCCCAACTAGGGGACACCATGTGGCACCCCGTTATTGGTTTAAGTGGTAAAATTTATGTGGAATCTTTGGAGATCAAACTCGGAACCTCCACCAAGGTTGGGATCTCTGCGCAGGCCAAGCTACCATCTCGCCTGCCTTTTTTTTCTTACCACTATATGAGTTTATAAATATTAAAGTTTGCATACACTATAGTTTGGCGGAATTTGGGTCGGGGCTTAGCCCCAACCCTTGGTTGCGACCATACCATGAGACCTTACCATAAACACTAGCGCGGGAAACTCTCTAGCTTTTAGCCCACAGTCACACCTCCCTTTACCACATCACCATGGCACGGACCTACCAACGGTTAGGCAGTTAGGTGCTACTTTTTTGGTCGACTTTTTTGGTCGACGTTTGGCCACATGGGCCACACAACCACTACCTCTACCGGGAAAAGGGGCCAGCGCACTAACGGTGCAGAATTTTGCCAGAATTTACGAGAAGGTGTGCATGCTAGTTTTTTGGCACGAGAAACAACTGTGAGCCAGGTTCAGTTAGTCTGGGTGTGTTTTGGCGAGCAGAGACAACAAAGAATTGGGAGAAACTTCCAGGGAGTGATTCCAACTCATTTTTTGGCCAAACCATGTGCAAGAAGAGCCCAACTAGGGATTTTGTACATTCTAAAGCCATTGAAGTGATCCATTTCTCATTCTAAGCATTGTAAATAACTTATTTTGACACTTTGATCATTAATGAAAATGATCCATTAGAATCTCGACCAGTAGATGTAGCCCTAGAGATGGGTGAACTCCTTTATCATTTTGATGTGTTAATGTGTGTATTTTGGTGGTTGTTTATGACTATTTATGCTGCTCATGATTAAGTAAAAAAACTCATTAATATTTGTGTGTTTGTAACTTGATCTTATTACCCAAGCACATATCATTTCACTTACAATTCTAAAGAGATTCAAGCCTTTTCATTTTCAGATCAAGTTGGTATCAGAGCATAGGTTTTTGAAGGTTTGATTGTTTGCAAGTGTTTGTTTTCTAATGCTTACAAGGTTGAATCTCACAAGAGGAGAAGGTCAAATTGTAGAGCCAAGTTCTCAACTGTCAAGAAGGAGAACTATACAATCACCTCAAGCTTCAAGGAGGTATTCACCAAGTATGGATCATGAGGAGAGTCATGAAACTCTTACTTTAGAGGATCAAAATTTCAGAAAAGATTTCTATGATATGACAAAGATGGTGAAAGTTTTATTTGAAGAAAGAAATGCAAGATTGCAAGGTGAAATCTCAAACCCTTCAAAGGGTAATGGATAAAGTGGTGATAAAACTCCAAAGGGAAATGGAGGGGATGGTGGTTCTCCACCTCCTTCACCTCCATCTTCCACCTCTTTTACCATTTCACAACCACCTCCAAATTCTCCAAAAGAACATGGTAAAAATCCTCTAAAAACTCATTTGATTAAGATTGATATTAAGTTTGAATTGTCTATGTACAATGGAGAGGTAAATGCTGAGAAATTGGATAACTGGATTCGTCAGATTGAAGTGTATTGTAGGATACAAAGGATCAAAGATGATGAAACTAAGATTCATCTTGCTTCTCTAATATTGGAAAGTGAAACACTCATTTGGTGGGAAGCCAAAAATCAAGAGGACATGAATAAACATGGTAAAGTTTTATCTCTTGGAATGATTTTATTGTTGCACTTAAAAAACTATTTTATCCATTAGCATACATGCAGAAATATATTATGGATTGGAAACACTTTAGACAAGCTAAAGGGAAAAGTGTTCAAAGTTACACTCAAGAATTTAGAAGAAGAGATTTGATTTTGGGTATAGATTTATCTTCTCAAGAAACTTTACTCAAATATATTGGAGGATTGCATAGCTACTTGAGGCACACAATACTTA
>JZKD02S2425466.1:0-21973 GCA_000966675.3 Picea glauca | reverse complement strand
GTAGAGCTCAATCAAGCTACCTCGTAATCTTTGTAAAAGTGTAACTCCCAAGTTCTTGGATTCCACCTCCCCAAACTCCTGAATTAAATTATTGGACAACAATCCACATGCATGTCTCATAACCTCATTATTGGACAACAATCTACATGCATGTCTCAAAACCCTAACGAGGGGTAATTCCCAAGATCCACAAACTCCCAAACTATCTGGCCAACCATCCATGTTGAGCTGTATCTACACTAGATCCATTCCTATCTTCAAAGTGCGAGCTTTTTAAAATGCATAGAATGCCCTTTCTTTAGTAAGATTATCACCCCTGTCGACATTCTGTGGATCTTCAACAATGGCTGCATTATCTACATATGGTCTGTCTTTGACTTTTCCCGTGAGAAGGTCATTGGCTTGAAATCTACAGTTCCAAGCTATGTGACCCATTTTCTTGCAAAAGTAACATTCCATCTCCCCTTTTTCTTTTGTTGATTTGCTACAATTATTTCTTGAGTATAATGCCATCTCAGGTTGAGAATCACCTTCAGTATCTCCTGCAATGGTTCTCTTTTCTTCAGCTAAGAGAGCAACGATCAGATCTTCTAGAGTTTGAGAAGGTAATTGGCTGAGAGTAAAGATTACATTAATGTATTGAGAAGGTAGACTGTTTAACATAATGGCTTTGGCATCTTATTCCTCTACCATAGCTTTGACTTCAGCTATCTGTCCAATGAGAGATCTCAGATTGTTTATGTGGCTAGACATAGTGACTTCGACAGACATCTTGAATCTAAATAATTGTAGCTTCAAAGAAAAAATTGCATTCACTACTTGTGCTTTAGATAGCTTATTTAGATTATTCCATATTACCTTGGATCATTTTTCCAGATCTATATGATGGAATTCTGAGTTTGAGAGAGCAAGGCCAATAATAGCTTTGGCTTTATCATCTCTATTCTGCCATTCCAATAATTTATTTGGATTTGTCAGTGATTTCTGAATCCCTTTTACAATTCCCCACAAGCTTTTGTTCATTAGTTGCATCTAGATTTTCACTTTCCAGGTGTGGAAATTGAATCCAAAATATTTTTCTAATGGCATATCTGTGTTTAACGTTCTAATCAGAGAAATCTGAAACTACTCTTTGCTTGATCTAGAAACCCAAGTCAACTAATTAGAAATTCCATTAGTGTACGACTGCATGCATGCTATATGACAATTGAAGGCGGTTATACTATTTTCGTGCAATAGTGCCTGTAATTTTTAAAAAACAATAGCTACTAGAAATTGTATGACGATTGGACATTAAAATCATACGGTGGCTGGAATTTCTGTACGGCTGCTCCTTCAAATGGTGGCTATAACACTTACACCTTCACACGAGTAATTGTGTCCTCTTTCACTCGATATATGCCCTCGCTCTCTTGGTTGATTCTCTTTCTAGGTGACATTGAAGTTGCAAGAGTGGAAACCTTGTCTTTCAAAGACTCGAGACTCTTGATACGACTTCCTACTCTGATACCATATTACAAAATGAGCTAGATCACTAAATGAGAAAAACCTAGATAGGGTTGAGTCATAACTGAGCTAAAGGGAAGATACTCACAATAATACAATATGATATTATCAATGAATAACTAGTGCATTTATTACAATGGAGTTTACCTCCATATTCTTCATTAAGCAAATCATTTCCACTTATGAAGGATAGACCGCCTTACACGAAAAGTGAAAATTAACATATTCTAAAGTCATAAATTTACTTTATTACATAGTGAGTCTTATATTCTAACATGTGCATGCCCTTGTAGATTCATCATATACATAAACCAATAGAGTTCGACACAATCATATGCAAATAAAACACAAATAAAACACAAGAAAACTGCAAATTTTATAATACGATGTACAATTATAAGACTTTATTACATAGTGAGTCTTATATTCTAACATGTGCATGTCCTTGTAGATTCATCATATACATAAACCAATAGAGTTTGACACAATCATATGCAAATAAAACACAAATAAAACACAAGAAAACTGCAAATTTTATAATAGGATGTACAATTATAAGAGCCCAAGTTCCATCCGTTAGTAAGCTTTTTAGTGGAACACTTAGATCTATTGGGTGGGAGTTTTAATCCCAGCTATCGCCTGCTAGAATTCTAGACTCTGACTGCTAACCTACTTTTTGAACTGGTAATTCTGAACCTCACTTAAGAGTGATTACATTGGCATTTGAATAATTTCCACTTTTTGTAGTGGGTATTTATACAGTGAGGTTGTTTTTTTAATAAGTGGCAGGTTATTTATTCGTATATATTAATTGTCAAAATAGTTATACGCTGTCAGGGAAGTCAGTCAAGAAACCCTCACATTGAATTCTCTATCATAGTCTGTCAAGTCCATTGGCTTGAATAATTTCAGATACAAAATTTGAAAAAGTTTGAGTATGTCTTGGTCCCTGGCCATTGTATCCTAGCAGAAACAAAACAAAATAGTACTGGGTATAGTTTGGCCCTTGGCCACTAAATCTTAATACAAACAAAACAGAACAGTCTTGGATAGATCTTGGGCTTTGGCCATTAAATCCTATGCTATCATGATTCACGACTGTAGAAATAAAACATATAAACTGAAGCCTTAGAGATAGAGGGAAACCAGGGATTCTATATGCTATTCATCCTCATCATCAAGGGAGATGAGGTGTTGGGAATCCTCTCTAGCCTGGTGGTCTTCCATTTCTCCCTTATCCCCGTCCTCTGGAGCAAGCTTTGGACCTTGCAGGGCTTTCAACAAGTAGTATTTGTCATTGAGCTGTTGCAGCTCTTCAATGATACCACTCAGTACGGGGTTGTTCTTCTCTGAGGCCAAATCCACGTGACAAGCTATCATTTCATATGTATGCCAGTATAGATCTAAGGTCAAAGAGTACTTGGTGGTTTTGCTTCTTGAAAGCCTTGTATCTGGGATGATGTGAGCCATTCCTTGTCTATTTGCTTGCTATTGGAGGAACGTTGTAGCCTGTACCCACAAACCTTCTCCTCTAGTTTGCCTATATTATGAACCGTGGTGGCTTTGTGTTGACCATCAAAACCTTGTGCTATATGTTGGGCCTTTGCGTTTATACTTCTAGTTCGGGTTCTTCTAGGGTGGCTTCCCGACAAGCCCTACACGTGGGTGGTCTTCCATTTCCTTTGTGCTTGGATTGTGTTGGGTCGGCCTCCCTCCTCTTTTGCTTCGTTTGGTGTTTCCTTGTCTCTGCTTCCTTTGCCTCTTTCTTGAGGTGTTATACCTCATAAACTAGAACTAGTACCCTATAATCCATGGTTATCTCGACATTCACAGTGCCTTCCTCTAGTTCTTTCCCTGCCCTTCCTGAGTTTGTTGTGCTTTGCTACCTGCTGCATAGACGCAGGGCGATGGGAAAGGCCATTTCATGCTATGTGGGGATCATCATGAGAAGATGTTGATCTAGAGTCGGATGACCGTAAACCCCATGACCATGGACGTGATGTCATGCCTTGGCAATCCATCATTCTGAAGCATATACTAGGAGCATCATTTCTTGTCATGTTCTTGTCCAAGGCATATTACCAAGTCCAAAGCTTCCAAATCCCATCGTTGATCTCCCCCCTCACCTTCTCGTTCGAAGCCTTCATCAACCAAGGGCATGTGGTAAATGCCATTCTTGTCATCCTCTACTGCTGGGTGGCTATCAATGCTGCCCTATAGTTGTGTGATGGGCATGACGTCTCGCGTCCTTCACATCCCATCTGGGTAATAATATGAGGTTGTTAATCAAGTACAACAATTTTCAATTATAGAGAATTGATTTTGGTTACAAGCATCGCAACGACCTTTGAAACCTACACTTGTGGTTATCACAGTGGTTGAATTGCCCATCGGTTAAAGGCTCTATCAATTGAGTTAAGTTAGTGTTGACTTTTGTTGAGTCAATGCCAATATTAAATCACTTAGTCAAATCAAAGTTTGGTTGTCAAATCACCAAGCTGTGTTAGAGCTAACTTGGATAGGGCTATTGAAGCCACCAAGCAGAGTGTGAGCTAACTTGGGTAAAGTTGTTTAGTCACCAAGCTAAGTCAAAGTCACCTTATAATGTTGTTGAATCGCCAAGTTGGGTTGACTTGCATTAAAGTAACTAACCCTAATTGAAGTTGACATGGGTAGAGATGTTGAATCACCAAGCCAAGTTGAAGTCATCTTGGGTAGAATAGCTGAATCACCAAGTTGAGTCGACTTGGGTAAAGTTCTTCAATCATCAACCTAAATAGAAGTTAACTTGGGTATCAAAGAAACTCACGAAGTTGACTAGTTGAGTTGTTGAATTGATAAAAAAAATCGAAGTTGTCTTGGGTTGAGTTGTTAAGTTTCCAAACAAAGTTGAAGTGAAATTGGATATAATTGTTAAATCACCAAGCTTAGTTGAAGTTGACTGGGATAGAATTGTTGAGTTGTCAAGACGAGTCAAGGTTGATCTAGGTTTCAAGTTGACTGCATTGAGTTGATATCAACCCACGAATGGATGAGGCCTCTCCCTTTTGAAGATGATGTCCCTCCATTATTCCTCCTTAAATGAGGAAATTCTCTTTGAAAATGTTTTCGTATGAGCCATGTTGCTTTAAATTGTGGGTCCTTATTGGTCGACTTGGTATGCTTTTTTAGTACCATTCCTTTTCTTCTTTTATCTAACTTGTAGTTTGGTGTCTCCCTCTAAAGGTCAAGGAATCAAGTTGGTTAGTTCATAAGGTCATTTTGATGCAATCTTCTTCATTAGGCATTGATGCCTTAAAGAGTAGCTTCTCCACACAAAATATGGGGTGGATGCCTAAGTATGTTGGCAAATCCTTGGAGGCCATTGCCATTGCTTTAACTGGGTCCTCCCAATGACTCCATTATTTGTTTGCTGAGGTTACACATCTTTTACAGTTAGTGGGCATCTTTATGGACAAGCTCTCCTTGTTTAGGTACACCCTGGATGGCCCTAGTCATCTCTTACCGAACAAGTAGGAGTTGAACATGATAATTAGGGAGGACATTTATAGATAGTACATTCAGGTCACTTGGGTAGATCCATCTTGTGGCCTCAAAACCAAGATGGCCTTCTATGCAGAGCATTTCACATATTTGAGAGATGACCTCATTGTTAGACTAGCCTATACACTTGATCATTGGATGCATGCTCTCGAGATCCCTCTCGGCTAATTCCGGGTTGGTTCTCATTAGCATCAGGTAGAAGTCGATCACCATATTCCACGAGTGGACAGGGCTTGTTGACTATGCCACTTACAGGAGAACGAGATGGAGGAGCATTTCATTTTACAATGCCCCATATATTATGAGATCCGAGTCAATACCATTGCCTTTTTAGAGTCCTAGAACACCCTTTCCATCTTCAAATATTTAGATCAGTGTTGCTTGGATTTATACACAAGGGAGGCTTTCGAGCTTTGATCGTCTATGCTTCAACCACGCCCAACATCTGACACTACTAGGATGATCACCTCCTTCTTCCTGGTGCTCACAGAGAGAGGCACCAAGAGGCAGACAAAGAGTAGTTCCACCTCAGTTTCCAGATTTGTGAGATCTCAGGGAGACCCTCGACCTCTGCTCATGAGACCCATATGAGAGTGTCTGGTTTGGGCTTATGATAGTTATTTCGCTCATAATAGACACCCCCCTTCCCACTCATCTAGATCTTAGTAGAGAGTGGTCTCTTCTAGGTAGCATGTTCTTCCTAGATCTTCCAATTCATCTGGACAGTCCTCCATCAAGGGTTTCTTCAGTTCGACCTCAGATGGTAGGAGAGTTCCC
The DNA here is from genome assembly GCA_000966675.3 of Picea glauca. Taxonomy (NCBI): domain Eukaryota; kingdom Viridiplantae; phylum Streptophyta; class Pinopsida; order Pinales; family Pinaceae; genus Picea; species Picea glauca. The sequence goes on along the minus strand of JZKD02S2425466.1, from coordinate 16,147 downwards.
CCTACTGCTAGTACAAGTTTGGAGGTTAGAAGCTTCTACTCCTCCTCCTCCTCATTGGTAGGGGATGTCTCATCCAAAACTTGAGCTCATTCTCCAAGCATCTCTGTCGAGACATTTCTCTTAGTTCTCAAGTTCTTGAGACTTGAGAGTGATCCTTTTCAATTTAGGACTCCCAACTTTGTATCTTTTTTAATTTAGGACTCCCAACTTTGTATCTCTCTATTTCTTAGATGATAGACTTTAGTTTCTAGGTCTTTGACCTTAGAGTTTAGATATGTTTTTATAGGAACTACACTTACACTCCCACTATGTATTGTACCCAATATACCTAACAGTCCTTTTGACCTATTTGTGGTCACTTGTTGGACATTAATAAAATTATCTTATCTTATCTTATCCCCCTTGTCTCACAATTTAAAATGGTCCATATTGAATTGGTTTGACTTGGTGTTGGTTGTGTTGCTCTTTTTTCTTCTAAGTTTTATGTAGAATTGCATCCATTATGACAAGAAAAAGAGAGGCCGAAATTCTCCAAGAGGGTCGAAATTGCAGTCCAAAGAGTAATATTATCAAGTGATGAGTTATGTCCAAGTGAAAAATGACTTGTCTCTATTTATAGAGGAAAACCCAAGTCATAGTTTGTCCACATTACAATTAAATCCTTATTTTTAGGCTAAAACCAAAGTTACAATGCTTAATTAGCAAATCGTTTTTCCCTTTTTGCCCACATAGGCTACAAAATGACCAAAAATAACCAAATGATGGCATATAAGCCCATAAAGCTCCTCTTCAAGGTGGCACGTGTGAAAGTAGGCCTCCATAGGCTAGGACCTCAAGCTAGGAAGGTGCCAGATCATCCCCAAATCAAGCTATAATGTGGGGCTTCAAGCCCACAACACCATCAAGTGCACCAAATGTGCCAAACATCCCCTCAAAAGTGTGATGTCATGCTACCCAAGAGGAACGTTTGGGCATAGGAGGGTGACGTCCTCTTCTATTCATGTTCTTGAGCCTTGTTCATGTGCTAGAGACATCATCCAAGGTGCAACATTCATCATCCTAGGCCTTCAATGTGTGGGGCACAACATCCATCTGGTGGGCTTTCATGCCCCTATGAAGGTCCAAGTGGTTTAGTCCCTTCATGAATGACTTTCACCGGGCAAGGTCCTGCAAAGACAAGCAAATACGCCCTCTAAGGGTCCACAAGTCATATGAATCATGCCAAGTAAGCCACATTTAATAAAAGAACCACCCAAACAAGTGCATTGAGTCCCCCCTTTTCAAATCAAACAAATGATCAAAGACCTTATAAACTTTGCCAAATTTAGATATGGGAGGGGTGTCATGGTGCCCTATTAGGTAGGCCAATCCCCAAGTCAAGGGATGTTTCCCGAGAAGACCCTCTCTAGACAATGTAATGGGTATGAGGTGGATTGGGGGCAATACTCTTGGGCTTGGGGTTCTTGACATATCAAGGGATCATATTGTCTCATTTATGGGTGCCTTTGTGGAGGGTGCACTGCATCCCTTTGTTTGCAATGCAACATTTTTCCAAGCCCTTTATTTGCCTTTCATTTTTTTGATGGTCCGAACATTGGGTGCTACATGCAATGGAAAGAAAAAGAGCACGCAATGTCACTTGAAGTTAGAACACATTGAGTGTCATATGCACTGGAAATTAAAGGACACCGCAATACAATCCCCCATCAAGCGAGACATTTTTATTTATTTTCTTTTTAAAAGTCCTTCATTTCTATGGAGAAGCATTTCATGGCTCTCAGGACCTTAGGGTGAGCACTTAGAAGGATAAATTATGACTTTTGACTTTTACGGTGCTAGCTACAACACCTCTGGGCCTTCAACCCCTTTTTCCCATGAAATGAGGTACAAGCCCTTCTTGGGGTCAATGAACCCCAAAATCCAATAGATGAGGAAACAAAGGGGAAGAAGTGTGGAAAGTGGTAAGTATGAGTGGGAATGGTATTGTGGTATGATGACCCTTTAAGGAGACCCCCTAGTATCAACCCTTTTCTCGAGGGTGACCAACTTACTAGGATACCATGTCAACCACCAAGGTGAAATAAGGCAAATGTATAATCTCCAAGCAAATGTTCCATAATCAAGAAAGGACCCTTTGCAACATGCTCAAATGCTTCAATTATTAAAGTGACACTTACCATGAGACTAGACTTGTTACCTCATGAGGCAAGACTTGCTATGCTCTGTGGGCCAAGCTGGTGTGGCGGACGTTGCTATGCTGTTGACGATGAGTGGTGATGTGTGGTGGAGAGGAAGGGCTTTGTTTGCACAACGTGGGCTCATCTGGTCACCTGGCTCTCAGCACTCCATGTCTACTACCTGTGGGCCTTGAGACATCATCTCCTTAGTTAGCCCTAGGCTGGGGGAGTAACAGGGCGGACTAGGAGGATCACCTCATACTTTCATTCCCTTCCGTCAGATTGGAACAACAAGCGACAAGTTGAGTTCCAGAGTACTTTAGACCGTAAAGTGGTGATACCTCAGGTCTCCATTTAGCCTCCCCCCTTGGGAGATCGATTGATATGTTTGAGACCAACTCAGAGGTGCTGGACCATACATCCGATTACACATCCTCATAGTGACAGAGGGTTCAACTCCAGACGGATNGATGTATGGTTGGGGGGTGGTGTGGTGTGGGGTTGGCTTAAGCATGGTAGAGATGTTAAACCACCAATATGAGTTGAAATGGTCCTCCATAGAATAGTTGAGTCGACTTGGGTAAAGTCTTTGGCTACCAAGCCGAAATGGAGTCGGCTTGGGAATCGAATTGACTCATTAATGTTGATGTTGATGTGAGTCAAGTTTTTGAATGACCAAGCAAATCTAAGTCATATTTGGTCAAGTTGTAGAGCCACGAAGCCAAGTGTTGAAGGTGACTTGGGTAGAATTGCTGAACCACCAATCCTAGTCGAAGCTAACTTGAGTAAGAATTGTTGAATTGCCAAGTGGAATCAAGGTCGACTGAATTGAGTTCTTGTTGATTGAGTTACAGATCACATCTTTATTTGTTTGAAAGAACAGTCCTTTCAATTTATTTCCTTATGGATTTGCCATGGCTAAAGATTCAAATATTTTAGGATAAAAAATTGCTTGGTCTTCCTCTCATTTTGATCTTTCCTTTTCAACTAGCATGCATCTGATCTGTGTAGTTTTGTTTTACCATGGAAATTGATGCAGTTTAATTTCCCATTCTTTTAACATAGCCTTCTAGTTTGGTCCACCAAATTTTAGATGTCCTTCTAACATTGATCAATCTGTAACCCTAGTTTGACTCTTTAGTGGATATTCTTTCATATTTACATGAACTGATATGTATCCACAGATAGAATTGCATTCAGTGTCTTGACAAAGTCGGGTTGGTCTGATAGTTCACGACAGATCAACTCATACTTGGTAACCTGTTTAAACTTTAATCCCACAGTATGACCATAGGGATCCATTGCTTTGAATATCTACTTGTTCAGGCAAGTGGGCCCTTTAACAGTTTGATCCATAGCATGGCATAAGATACATTTGTCTCAATTCTCACCTGCTAATAGTATTTTTTCATTTCTCTTACTTGTGATATCCTCCTTTCAAGGAAGTAAGATAATGCTAGACTACTGTAGGATTTATTGCAAAAACTATATCAAATTTAAGATGAAAACTCTAAAAAGATCTGTGATTTTTTGCTGCCAGGATTACTCAGCAGGCTCATCATTATATGGAGAACGAGCAAAGCCCAAGACTTTTGCTGCCCGTTTTGCATCATCTGATGGGTACTATTTAGAATGACAGTTTCCTGTCTAGTAAAGTTCTTTTCTTTCTTCAACAATTGATGACATATGGGTTTGATTTCTGTTATATAGTATATGCATTTGAGGAAAGGGTCAAGTCATCTGAAGCATTTTCAAATGCATTACACCCAAAGCCATGAAAGATCAGTGTATGCCTGTGTAACCTAGATATTTGAAATACCTTCTCTTCTCTTCTTGGTTATCATTTCTGTTAAGGCTGGCATTGACTACGAGATGAGGCTGCCTAATCTATACAATCCTATGTAGTAGTGCTAGGATTTGAAAACATTGTTTGAGCATTTGCAAGCAGAAGCATGTTTTACGTTCTTGACCCAAACTTTCTGTAGTTATTAAGCTATATTCAGTGGAGATCTCTTTCGTTTCTCAATTTCTTACGATTGCATTTTGCGGTTCTTGTGTGATGGGATCCAGGTCAGAAGTATTGAGTGTGGTGGTCCGACCTTCCACTCAGCTCAAATTGACTTTTTTGGAGGTTTGGAAAGACTTATACTTCTACATGTTACTTTGAATACTCATTTCCGGCTTCTTACTTTTTGAACTTATTTCAAATTGTTCCATGTTTAATTTAACGAAAACAGTGACTGGCTCAGTCCTATGCTGTCATGCATCCACCCTTCAGTTTTCCTATTAGGTTGGTGTAAACAAGCTGCCTACCAATGTGTGAACATTATCTCAAAATGTATTCACACTATGGTAGTCAGTGATGATACAGAAGCATTATAAGCTTGTAGTCAATAGATAGTATAAGACAGCTGTCCTGAAAATATAAAACTGTTACAACCTGAAGATTAGCACGAGATAATTAATGTTTCTAATTGGTACATTCTGAAGCCTGCAAACTATATACAATATAGATATTGAATGTTTTGCAGANTTTAGCCTCCCCCCTTGGGAGATCGATTGATATGTTTGAGACCAACTCAGAGGTGCTGGACCATACATCCGATTACACATCCTCATAGTGACAGAGGGTTCAACTCCAGACGGATCCAGAGCAGGGCATCTCACGCCCATGGCATTGCCTCCCAGCCCCACCGGAGTAGTCAGAGATCTATTTAGAGTTTCTTTCCTTCGACCTCAGATGGTAGGAGAATTGAGCTTCCTTGTTCTTACATCCCCCTAAGATCATACAACTGGATCCCCCTATGGTACTCGAGGACTTTGACAGCGAGCTAGTTCGACCCCTGTCGCCCCCCTTGCTATCAGTCATCATATCCAGGAGACCTTGACCTCGTTGGCTTCATCTTCAAATATTTCAATCTCTCCTTCTTGACTAGCATCGAGTTGTCCAACTCCTATCTTGGACACTCCCACTCTCACTTTGTAATGCCATACCTATAACACTGTTATATACACTTTATTTTTGGTCTTAGCTAGGCTTAGTGGTTAGCCTCATCGGATATTTACCTAGATTGTACTTTCGGTTTTCTTGTATCTTTCTCTCTCTCATTATATAGGAGCTGCTTCTGCACTCCTACATTGTATTCACACTGGATGTATCCTTTAGTCCCATTGACTTACTTTTGTGGTCATTTGTTGGACATTAATAAAATTATCTTATCTTATCTAACTCTGTAATGACAACTGAATAACACAATTCGGATGTTTGTAATTTCCAACTCAGCAATTGCTCATTCACAAATTTTCCATTCAGAATATGACCAAGTAATAACAAATGCAAAGCACTTAACTTGGGCACTGCGATATACATATACAATTGCTTATAGAGATGGTTGTAGCCAATTGGTAGTTACACATATATACAAAATTTACATACCCATACATATGGCTGTAGGTAACTAGCGGAACATAGGGTTTGAAGGAATGGATCACTGCATCGTGTTTTGAGGTAAAATGAATGGTTGTAGGTGGTATTCCTATGCCTAATACATAGCATATGTTGCGATTGGGTGCTCTAGCTCGAGGTTTACACAGAGCACAAGCAATAGTTTTTATACCAGCAAGTTACCAAGCCTGATGTTTATGTATATGCATATAATTAAAAAAAACCCAACGAATTAACAAATGTTTCAACATTGTACAAGCACACCAAATGATCCCAGGCAAGCTAGCGATTTGATTAAAAGTGAAGTGATGACTAAGTGTGAGAAGTCGAATTGTAGCTGTCCATTAATACAATGGAGAAGATATCTTTTAACCCAGTGATCCAACAATTGGTGATGGGGATTAATGGACAATAGAGCTAAAAAATTGTTGCAATTCTGGGACAGTGCTTGTGGCTTACACAGTGCCAACCAATAGATTTAAAACCATAGAAAACTCAAGGTTACATAAGCTCAATCACACCATAACAACAGAGACTTTTACCGTGGAAACTCAAATGGGAAAACTAGGTTTCGTGGGGATTCATTATGCTCTGGAAATCCATTACAAAGGGTGAGCTATGCATGCACAAAAATCTCATGCATTGTTACTCACTAGGAAAAAAAATTGTAGATGGCCATGGCTCAAAGACACCTTGCTCATCATGGACAGTCTCTTTGACACCTTCGTCTTCTGATCTTCAAGAAGGTTGCATTCTTCAATTTCTCATCTTTGCTACCACCCTTCAAGCTTCCCTAGTTCTCTTTGCATCTTCCTCCATTGATGTCCTTCTTCACCACAACCTTCATTTTTAATGGGCTGCCTTGGAAGGCCAACCATCATAATGGTTCGTTTCAAATTCCAAGTAAATTTTGGAAATTTTCTAAACTTTGCCAAAAACAATTAAATGCTTATTACAAAGTTTACAAAGAGTTTCTTTTGATTTTTTTTTTGGTGAAGATCCGACTCAGATCATTGAAGGGTCTATCAATTGAGTCCATCCAATGAGTTGAGTTAGTGGTAGCTATACTAAGTCAATATTGATATTAAATCTTTTAGGTGAATTGAAGTCAACCAAGGTCTAGTTGTTAAAGCACCAATTCAACTTGGAGTTGACTTGGGTGTTGAAGTCGCCCAGTTGAGTGGGAGTTGACAGGGGTGAAGTTGTCGATTCAAAGTTGTTTTGGGTTGAGTTGTTGATTCCCCAAGCCAAGTCGACTTGGATAAAGTTCTTGAAGTCACCAATCCAATTCGAAGTCAACTTGGGTAGATAAGATAATTTTATTAATGTCCAACAAATGACCACAAATAGGTAATGTCCAACAAATGACCACAAATAGGTCAATGGGACTACTAAGTAAAATAGTATCAATACAGTGTGGGAGTGCAAAGGGCTGCTTCTATATAAAAGATGGAAAGAGGATCTAATCTATGATCTAAAATCTAACAGCTAGATAAGAGAGTGCTAATGGAAAAACTAGAGCGATACATGTACTGCTGAGGGTGACCAATCAAAATGCCTTGGAGGGATGCCTCAAAGGAGGGTAAAAGGGGAAGGGAAGGAGCCTCAGTTCCCATTGGGACTGTTTGCTGATAATATTGTGGGGAATACTGCGCTTGTGCAGGCCATACACCTCTGTATATGTGTTTCTCCTACCATCCGAGGTCCAAGGGAAGAAGCTCGTGATAGAGGACTGTCCCGAAGTACTAGAAGAAGAGCTGATTTATGATATGTTTCGCCATCTCATGGGAGCAGCTTGCTTCTATTGTTTGGGAGCTGAGGATTCTCTATTGGAAGGGCGAGCCCTGTCCTTAGATTTGAGTTGGAAACTCGGTAAGGGTCTCAATGGGGGGGGGGGTGAGGTGGGTAGGAGGGCCCCCAGGGTCTCTTGGGTCTAGACTCTGTTGGAATGGTGCTGCTGGCTGCTAGACCCCCGGTGTCCCTGTCTGCTAGTAACACCGTAAAAAAAGGATGTAATTGTTCGAAGGATGTATGGTTGGGGGGTGGGGTGGTGTGGGGTTGGCCTAAGCATGGTAGAGATGTTAAACCACCAAGATGAGTTGAAATGGTCCTCCATAGAATAGTTGAATCACCAAGTTGAGTCGACTTGTATAAAGTCTTCGGCTACCAAGCTGAAATGGAATTGGCTTGGGAATCGAATTGACTCATTAATGTTGATGTTGATGTGAGTCAAGTTTTTGAATGACCAAGCAAATCTAAGTCATATTTGGTCAAGTTGTAGAGCCATGAAGCCAAGTTGAAGGTGACTTGGGTAGAATTGCTGAACCACCAATCCTAGTCGAAGCTAACTTGAGTAAGAATTGTTGAATTGCCAAGCGGAATCAAGGTCGACTGAATTGAGTTCTTGTTGATTGAGTTACAGATCACATCTTTATTTGTTTGAAAGAACAGTCCTTTCAATTTATTTCCTTATGGATTTGCCATGGGTAAAGATTCAAATATTATAGGATAAAAAATTGCTTGGTCTTCCTCTCATTTTGATCTTTCCTTTTCAACTAGCATGCATCTAATCTGTGTAGTTTTGTTTTACCATGGAAATTGATGCAGTTTAATTTCCCATTCTTTTAACATAGCCTTCTAGTTTGGTCCACCAAATTTTAGATGTCCTTCTAACATTGATCAATCTGTAACCCTAGTTTGACTCTTTAGTGGATATTCTTTCATATTTACATGAACTGATATGTATCCACAGATAGAATTGCATTCAGTGTCTTGACAAAGTCGGGTTGGTCTGATAGTTCACGACAGATCAACTCATACTTGGTAACCTGTTTAAACTTTAATCCCACAGTATGACCATAGGGATCCATTGCTTTGAATATCTACTTGTTCAGGCAAGTGGGCCCTTTAACAGTTTGATCCATAGCATGGCATAAGATACATTTGTCTCAATTCTCACCTGCTAATAGTATTTTTTCATTTCTCTTACTTGTGATATCCTCCTTTCAAGGAAGTAAGATAATGCTAGACTACTGTAGGATTTATTGCAAAAACTATATCAAATTTAAGATGAAAACTCTAAAAAGATCTGTGATTTTTTGCTGCCAGGATTACTCAGCAGGCTCATCATTATATGGAGAACGAGCAAAGCCCAAGACTTTTGCTGCCCGTTTTGCATCATCTGATGGGTACTATTTAGAATGACAGTTTCCTGTCTAGTAAAGTTCTTTTCTTTCTTCAACAATTGATGACATATGGGTTTGATTTCTGTTATATAGTATATGCATTTGAGGAAAGGGTCAAGTCATCTGAAGCATTTTCAAATGCATTACACCCAAAGCCATGAAAGATCAGTGTATGCCTGTGTAACCTAGATATTTGAAATACCTTCTCTTCTCTTCTTGGTTATCATTTCTGTTAAGGCTGGCATTGACTACGAGATGAGGCTGCCTAATCTATACAATCCTATGTAGTAGTGCTAGGATTTGAAAACATTGTTTGAGCATTTGCAAGCAGAAGCATGTTTTACGTTCTTGACCCAAACTTTCTGTAGTTATTAAGCTATATTCAGTGGAGATCTCTTTCGTTTCTCAATTTCTTACGATTGCATTTTGCGGTTCTTGTGTGATGGGATCCAGGTCAGAAGTATTGAGTGTGGTGGTCCGACCTTCCACTCAGCTCAAATTGACTTTTTTGGAGGTTTGGAAAGACTTATACTTCTACATGTTACTTTGAATACTCATTTCCGGCTTCTTACTTTTTGAACTTATTTCAAATTGTTCCATGTTTAATTTAACGAAAACAGTGACTGGCTCAGTCCTATGCTGTCATGCATCCACCCTTCAGTTTTCCTATTAGGTTGGTGTAAACAAGCTGCCTACCAATGTGTGAACATTATCTCAAAATGTATTCACACTATGGTAGTCAGTGATGATACAGAAGCATTATAAGCTTGTAGTCAATAGATAGTATAAGACAGCTGTCCTGAAAATATAAAACTGTTACAACCTGAAGATTAGCACGAGATAATTAATGTTTCTAATTGGTACATTCTGAAGCCTGCAAACTATATACAATATAGATATTGAATGTTTTGCAGAMTTTTACAATGACAGACAAAAGGAGACAAAAAGGTCCATGTAGAGTCTTGATATATCYMTTCCTGTATAAAATGGATGAAATATATGAAGAAGTGTACAAACTTACTGAGTTAATTTTATTACAATCTTAGAATCAATTGACAATTTTAAATAGCTTCCATCYTTTCTTTTTTWTAAGTAAAAAGAGGGAAGTTCCTGCTATATTAATTTGCAAAAATACAGTTGTTCCTGGACTGCCATCCGTTCCGCYACCTAAGCGGAAACCGAAACGGTGTCAGCCCTTGTCCAAAATAGACTAGTTTACCAACAGTCCTGCCCGTAGGAAACCAGGACTGATGGAGTTTCATTGTCTTAACTATGACTATTGTCTTACGGAGATTAACTATAATCATACACAAAGCTGTAAAAGTAAGATTGGAATCTTAAGCAAGACCATGATAGTTACCTGGTGGCGTCTGAGGTGGCATCCATATCCTGAGCATGTTCCTTAGCTGGAATGACAAAAAACTGCAAGCAAGTTGGCCATCTCCATCCCGGTGGCGAATTGGAGAAGGCATCAAAGAGCATGTCCAAATGCTGGCCCATGAGGGTGCCACGGTGGACATGGTCCGCCATCTGGCCCGGAGATCAAAACGCAAATCAAGGAGGTCCGGGTGGAGGAGAGGTGGCGGGACATGCCATTGATTCTGCATGGAAGAAATGGGAGGTGGCATGAAGACTGTGCCACACTCCTTTGTCGTGTCGCCTTGATGCATTTCCACGGGCTCGCTTGAAGCTGCTTCTCTATGCCACCCCAGGTCTGCTTCCCTACCAGCTCCCTCACTTCGTTCGCTTTCATCCAAGGTGGCTCCAGCTTTTGGGACTGCAGTCTGAGAGGCCGTTTCTTCTGGTATCTCCTCCTCAATGAAGCAAGTGGAGAATTCTTCCTGTGTCAGCTCATTTTCACCGTCATGTTGTTTCTTGGTGACAGGCATGGAGGCTTCCGCTCGAAAGTCACTTGGTGGCGCCCAATTGTTAGGCACCGTGAAGAGAAGATGCTCTAGAGGGACCTGAGTTGGCTCCTCCGGGATAACTTCTTCAACGTATGCCATTGGTGGCTCCACGATAGCTTCTGCAACCGACGACCTGGGAGGCGTTCTGAGCTCAATCCTTCTGTGCAGGATTTGGGTCCGAGCAATGGAGAGTGCTCTTTCCATCCTTTGCATCCGCCTCCGTCGGGCAGCAAAGGCGTACCAGGCTGAGCCATGTGATGGCTTCCCTCGTTCGCGGGGCATCAAGGTGAAGAAGAAGGTAAATGCTGTGCAAAGGGCGTAAAGGTCACTGCTCCGAGGCTTCCAGTTGCAGAGCTGGTGCAGAATGAGCCGGAAATGGAAGAAGACATGGCTTGGGCGCGTCAAGAGCAAGAGGGCCGACGGGATGTTCAACGCCATTAAGTCCCCCTCATAGGTGCGCTTCATAACTGGACTGCTCGCGCGAGGGGCGAGTCCTCTATCAGGTGGGCGGTAGCAGGAACTAGCTCCCATCCTTAATGCCGAGGGGATGGGAGTCGACCGGCCTCATTTATGGCCAGGCCTGGCTCCACTCCATGTGTCTCCGATGGTCTACGTGGCACCCCATCTGGGGAGCTTCCATCTTTTTTAAACAAACTCTGTTTTTCGGAATATAACTTACTGAATCAATTTCATTACAATCTTAGAATCAAACTATTCAATAATATCCACCCCTGTAAAATAAAAATGCCCTAATAAATAGTCAATGAAATGTCTTTGCCTACCAAAGGAAAGAATAATAAAATAAAAGAGACAGAGAATGCCGGATTTAATCCTTGCCTGTCTGTATCTCCTTAATGCAGTCTCCCATTTTGAAAAACAAAATGATTGCAAATGAAGATGTTTAAACGTTTTAAGATCAAGCTGAACCAATTATTCTTTCAATTTTAACATGTCACATATACTAGCATGCGAGACGTATTTGGTGATTACACAGTTATCCTTGGGTTTGGGTACAGGCCCAAGCCTCATTAAATATGCATTGCACTCTAGAACACTATGCTGTATAAGCTCTTAACACAAGGCCTAATTCAGAATAGTTGTGGATGAGACAAAAATAGCACTTAAGAATGGAATCATAAGAATCTCCCTTCATGATCTGACCTTCAAACATGGCTGATGGGATGCCAGTATTTATGTTGTTGCCTTTGTATCTGTTGGGATGTAGGTAAAATTGAAATCCAAATGGGCATCAGTTTCAAATGATTTGAAAAACTATGTTATGTTAGTGGTTTCATGATATGGTATTCAGCAGCAAACAATTTTAGCCCCATAAAAACATTAGAAAATCCCAAGTTGGAATGTTGAAAACCATATCAAAGAGCAGATGAAGGAGCTGAATCAAAAAAGTGTCATCTAAATGATAAGAGGTGTAAAATCAGCAGTATGAGAGAAATACAAATTTCTAAGCAAGAACTAGACATAAGAAATGAAGATCCACACCTCAAACATAAAAAACTCGAGGGAACAATGTCTTTTGATTGGCCAAAGATGGGATTATTGTAATATTTTATCTAACTACTTCCTAAATATGCCTAACTAATGCTAAGGGTCAGGGGACATGACCCCTATAACTTTAGACATCAGGACTGACTGAATTAAGACTATTATTGCAAAGAGCTGGGACTATTGCACTATTAAGAGTAACAACACAGGTCTAACAAAAAAACCTAAGTTGCACTGTTATGGATAGGGGAATGGATACGGATAGAATATCTGAAACGGAAACGACAAATTTTCAGAAAAGCTGGATATGAAATGGTTGGGAAATGACAAAAACCCTTGAGACAAAAAATCCGGAATGCCATTCATGACATTCAAATTTGGAAATACCATTCTACATATCATATTCAATGTTCAATTTCATAATACCATTCTACACCATATGCAATGTTCATTACCATGAATTTCAAATTTGGAAATACCCTAATGCACATTGAGGCTGTAAATGGCCTCTAGAGGCCAAATTTCATCATACTATAATCAAATCACCAGTGTTTGCATATTTATGTGGCTCATGGGGTGTAGAAGGTATGGTCTTTGATTCCATAAGTAGAAATCCTGAATGCTGAAGTACTGAAAAAGCTGTTAAGTACACTGGATGCTGAAAAACACTCCAAATTCTAATATCAATGTGTGAGGTCTAATGGGGTTGAATCCACCACCAAGCATCTTGCAATGGGGGTCCCACATTAACTTTTGATGTCAAAATTTAAGTTAGTCTTTTCTTTTTTCTTTTTTTTTTTTTTGTAATTTAGCGACTTATCTATTCATATTCACATGAAAAATACAAGCTTTTGGGGTGTTAGGCTAAGTTGTAGGAAACGCCTAGCTAGGCCACGTCCCAATACCTAAAGCGCCGAAATGGGTACGAAACAACTTGGAAACGCTGCTAGCCGTACCATATGGTGTTTCCAAATCTGGAAATGTTGTACAGTATGGCTGCCGACATTTCCAAGTCATTTTGGCCATTTCCAATGATGCTTTGTGCACTTTGTTGGAAGTTTCCAGGCCCACCAAAATGCTCGAGAGGGGTGTGGGATGTTGATTTTTCATAAGCTAGGTTAAGCATGTAGTTCATTTCAATTTCATCATGTCTTAACCATAAACAAGAGTGTTGCAGCAACCAAGATCACAAGAAGAAACACCATGCACAAGTACACAAGATATATCCTGGGAAACCCTTCTCAACAAGGGAGAAAACCCAGCCAAATCCTTTGCTATATTCTTCAAGAGAAAGACCTTTCACCACCAAGAATGACTTAGCACACAAGAGGGTGCTTAAGCTCTAGAAACCCTAGCGCCCAAGAGAGGTGCGCCACTTTTCCAAGTAGAAGTGCTTGCTGAAATTTCCAAACTCACAAGGAAGATATGATTCTACAATGGAGAATCATCTCTTACTTATATTAGATTTGACCACTCAACAAAGGCGTCTATTGGCTCAACAGGGCCGACCTCTCTAAGTCACTATATAATTTATTATTATTATTATTATAATAATTAATATTAATATTAATATTAATATCAATATCAATATTAATTATCTTTTACATTTATTATTAAACACATTAAGGTGGGGCCAACTGGTACCCTTTACATAATAACTAGGGTTACAGGTAGGTCTGACTCTTGAACAATATATAGCAAAGGATCTGATACACCCACTATTGCTCATCCACTAGGGGCACATCCATAGGGATGCCATGACTTTGATTCACTGCATTACACAGATGAATCGGGTCCTCACACGTTCACCTGTGCTCGTCCACTCTACAGATTTGCTTTCCCACTGCCACCAACAGGAGAATCATCTAGAGTTTTCTCGTCAACTCTGCTGCTCAGAGGAGGCCATCACATCATCTTTATTTCTGTTCACATGATGATGTGCCCAACACTTTTGGGATTTCCCATGTTCACCTTGTGCTCAACCACAGGCCCGTCTTAACTCAACAGATCACTTTTCCATCGGATAATCATCTGGAGTTCTTCTCACTCACATCATGGAGGAGGTCATCTCTACGTTCCCGACTTTGTCCCAGGCAAGAACCACAAACCCTTCATAGGGGCTTTCTCTCAGTTTTGTAAGCTGAGAGAAAGACTCACATGGCTGCTATGTTCCACATCTCACAGGTTTGTAAGCTGGAGGATGTCTCCCATAGCTGCATTCATCAACATGGGATCCATTGGAAAATATTTCCCTATCTATGCCAATCAATGTTATTAGAATTAGACTGGTCAACCCTAAAATCCTGGWCCGGGCAAAAATTGGTTGACCAAAAAATACATAAAATATTCAAATTTTGAAGAAAACATATATATTCATGTGCATACATATAAATCCAAACCATTATACACAAATATGCAAAGTTTCTCATGTATATAGCAAGGGTGCATATAACCAAAATACCACCGATTGCAATCCATCTCTGAACTAAAATACATCAACAAAGAGGCTCTAAATGGCCTCTAGAGTCCAAAAAAAATCACGCTCCAAGAAATAACTACACATCATCAAAATCATTGCCTATAATCGAATACTCATCATTAGTATCACCATCTAAGCATGAAAATAAGACAGAAAAAGCTTAACATGCCTAATCAATGATTTTGCTTGAGTGAAGGGTACATTTAACTAGGGTCTTGACAGAGGAGTTCAACAATCAATGCAATGAACATCAAGGTACATAGAAGGCTTGGTGCTCTTGATTAAATGCTAGTTCCATACCCTCATACATGATAGAATCCAGTGGAAACGTTGCAATCCTACCAATCTTGAAATCTTGAAAACTATCAAACCGATTGGTTCCGGTCTGGTTCTAATAACATTGGTGCCAATGACCCTTTAAGACAAAATAAAGATGGGGGATTGAGCTTTGAGGAGTTTGTCACCTTAGTAATTAATGGTAATATTAAATTCTTAAAGGAAAAGGACTTAAATTTTTAACATTATCATTAATTATTTCAGGATGTTTGAGTGGTTCCAACCTCATTTGACTTCATAGGGAGAAAGTAGAATTTCACATCCCATTCTGAATTCAACAGACTTAACAGTTTTCAGGATTTAAGGTTGGCAATATGGTAGCGTTTCCACCAGATTTTATCATGTATGAGGGACCTTGAAATAGCCTGCAATTTTGACTTTTAAAAAAAATCACGACTTTTTCATAAAGACTTATTCATAAAAATCGCTAGCCATTTAGTGGAAATCAAGGGGATAAAGCAGGTTTTTTGAGTTTTTTTTGTCATTTGTGTTTGTTGCTATTGGAGAAGGAAGGAGAAGGGCTCGACTCGGTCGAGTAGGTACTGGACCCCACCAACATGCAAGATTAAATTATTTTTAAAAGGGTTTGACCAAAAACACTGGCGATTAATGTTAATGTTTAAGAATAAAAGTTGACATTTCCTTTATCTTTCCTTTTACTTAAATTTTTAACATTACTTTTAATTGTTTTAGGATGTTTGAGAGTGGTTCCAACCTCATCAGACTTGATATGGAGAAAGTAGAATTTTATATCCCATTCAAAATCCAACAGACTTAACAGTTTTCAGGATTTCAGGATTGGTAGGATTGCAACATTTTCATTGGATTCTATTACACATGAGGGTATGTGATTGGCTTTTAATCAAGAGCACCAAGCCCTTTATGTACCTCGATGTTGGTGGTATTGATTGTTGAACTTCTCTGACATGGCCTTAGCAAAAATGTACCTTTCACTCAAACCAAAATCATTGATTAGGCATGTTAAGCTTGTTGATTTTTCATAAGCTAGGTTAAACATGAAGTTCATTCCATTTTTGCATTTCACTTAACCATAAACAATAATGTTGCAGCAACCAAGATCACAAGAAGAAACACCATGCACAAGAACACAAGAA
>JZKD02S2425444.1:13023-28081 GCA_000966675.3 Picea glauca | reverse complement strand
CCCCTTCAGATTGGAAAAGGGTGGAATGCAATTTACGTCTGCGGGGATTCAACAGAGAGCCCAAGGGAATGGAGAAACTTAGATGAGCAGAGACGCGAAAGGGCGGAGAGATGAGAAAGGGAGTGTAGAAGCGCAAATGCATTGATTAAGAATGAAAATGATAGCTTTATGGAAGAAAATAGGAAGCTTGTCCAAGTTGATGATGATCACCTTGAACAGAGATGACCCAGATCCTCGAACTAGAGAAATAGTGGGTTGCATCTTGGTGCTTACTAGACAAAAACCGACACTCGTAAGGGGAGGTCGCTAAGGGAATGTTAATAAGATAAGGGCTCCCTTGTGAAACATGAATAAAGTTGAGAAACTACATAATAAACCTGTAGACACCCAGAGCTATGTGGGAAGTGGCAACTTCTACTATGTGAGAGGGGGGAGAGTAACCTTCTCGGATCATCGCACACTTGGAGCCCTGCTGAGTCAATTTCCATGGTGGTATCATGGTTTGGATCGGGGGTGGCATGTTGTAGGAAGTGACACTACAACAAGGCCTAAGGTTGGGAGGAAAGGCGTCCTCTCTCAGTGAATTGGATTGGATCATTCATTTATCAGATAAGTGTTCATATGTATTGAACTAACTGTGAATGACTTATATGAATTCTTAATAATATAATAGTTATGTGTTAGTGCATATAAATGTTTAAATCCAAGGGATTGTTTGTATACTTATCATATATCTTGAATGCATTAGGATGAACCATGTTGTGATGTACACTAATGTTTGGTTAAATCGTAAAAATGAATGAGTGTAGAATGCTACATGTTCGAAAACCCTATATGTTCCCTGTATGGAGAGTTTGCAACAAATGTGAGGCCTTAACCTTAATTTTGATAGATAGTAGAAGCTCGAGACCATATAGAGTCCTCTAGAATCAGGAATCAAAGTCTAGTAAGACTTGGAAAATGGCTAAGTCTTTAGAGTGGATAGTATGACTCTGTAAACCCAATGTAGGTTAGTGAAGGTCCTCAACCGTTGATCCGAAGAGATCGTGACCGTTGATCGGTGGGAAGTCAGGGTTGTGGTGTCGGAGAGATCCCTCGGACGTTGTGGAAAAGGACTCTGAAAATAAATCTGTCGGACTGACACCTTTGGAAGAAAATCTCATGTACCGTGAGAATAAATCCAAAGAAAAGATCCCAAATTCCAGCCAGTATGGGTTGTATATCTATAAGCGGAGGGGATGAATTATCTGTCATTGATCATTTTAATTCCCATAAGTAAGTTGGAAGGGTGAGATCTGATGGGGAACATCGAGGCAAAGATGTACGTCAATAGTTGATTAGCTGAAGAGATTGAACATGAGCCTATCTGACCCAACATTGACTGCTTTCGAAGTACAATATTGATGGATTCGTAGAAATCCTTCGAAGGCCTAGATGTGTGAGTTTGATGGAGGAAAGATCTCAACCATAGATCTCAAAATGGAGAGAGGGCATGATAGTCATTGATTTTCTGTGAGCCATGTATAAGTTATGAGACAAAAGTTTAACTTCATGGCTAACATGGCTTGTCAATGGGGTAGGTGGAGTCATTTTAGAGTGATAAGTGTCACTTACCCATAAGTGGATAAGTTGAGTGGAGTATACCTTTAGGGCGAACCTTAGGCTCCAAATTAATCCCAACGATCTATTGGGTGATTGTGACTTACGCTCATGATCGTCCATTAGGGAGAGGGGTATATTCCTCGATACCTTGGTCTCGGAGTAAGGAAATTGCTCGAGTCGTTCTAGCTCCAAACAGATGGAATTGAAGGGGAATATTCTTTGATACCATATCCATCGGAGGTAGGTCATGAGAGTACTAGTAAAGAGTCCGAACAATAGCTTTGATGGTTCTGTGTGGAGCGGACTCACTTGGTGGAATAATTTTACATGCACCATGTAGGTGCAACGTAGTCATCATGTAAGACGACGAATGTGTCGAGGTGTCACGTCAATACCACGTGTCAACAGTATATAAGTCGAAGATCAAGGAACTTTAGAAAATCCATAACTTTTGATTTAGGACTCAATTTTGAGCAAAATAACCATTGTTGGAAAGCTCTTGATGAGAAAAAGACAATGAAGTTGTAAGAGAGGGGAAAAAGTGATAATTACAATACCCCATCCCTTAAAGGGACACATAGGGGGTCGAGTGTGTTACATCGATACCCCGAGGGATCAACGGTTGTCCTTAACTCAGGCTTAAAATATGGGTTATCCTTCGATTAGCAATTCGATTCAGAACTTAAACTCTGAATAATTTCTTCCAAGTTCTTTCCAAGGCTTATCATGCTTTCAAGAACTCTCACCTTGCTTTGAAAACCACTAAGGCATTCCCTCTTCGGCACTTAGGTGGAGGTTTGTGTTCCACAAGTTGTCCATACGAGGACTGGGGATTCCACAAAAAAATTAAGGCTCTTTGAATTACATAGAGACCTCCCTTAGGCATTGAGACATTCCAATACCTATCTTGGGGTACCTATGCCCACTCCTTCTAGTAAGGGTTTAAATCCTGTGACCATTCAAGGACTTAGAGTCATCACTTTCTCCAAGCCCAAGAGATATCTCAGTCTTAAAATCCCTCCCTAGCCTCCCTCGGGCCACTATTATAATTAAGGTATTGTCCCTTCAAGGATGAATATTATAACACTTCCTTCCTCTCAAACCTCTCATTTATCTCTTAGTTTATATGTCTGGTTATCTTATCACATGTAAAACACTGCAATCATTATTACGCCACTACTCAATCAGGAGGAACAAGCATACAATTATATACATAAATACATTCACAGGATGGAACCATTTGTACAGTGAATTAAGCATTCAAGGTAAGATGCAGGGTCCTCTTGCTCTAGGGATGATTTTAGGGGCTAAAGTTCACTCATGGGCTAATTTTCCATGGTATTTCCAAAAATGAGATTCACTATTTTAAAAACGATTCACCCAAATTCTATAGGATAAAATTATTTTACCTTAAAAATCTCCAAAATTTTATAAAAACTATATAAAATCCTTAGAAATTTGAATATTTTTACAAAAATATCACCAATCATTTATAGTTGGCATATGAAGGATTACTAAGATTCGGCAAGGTTTCTACATTTTAAAATAAATTTCCATCCTTAAAATCATCCCTGTCTTGCTCATGTATGCAACACACATGAGATTCCATATAGATAGATTTCATACAAGTACAAAGGTCTCCCAATGGTGGCATAACCAAGCCCATAAGTCTGGCATTCATATTCATAATTACAATATAGACATCCACCATATAATTTATTTATATTACACAGAGTATATGAGTTTCTTATCTATTCAAAGAAGAAGTTAATCAGTCAACTGACTGTGGGTGTTTTCCTTTCCTCCCAACCATAGGCTCTACTTGCTCAGTGACTTCGGCAACAAGCCACCCCTATTCCAAGCCATGATACCACCAGGGAATCTTTCTCAAGTTCTCGGGAAGATTTACATGTGAAGGTCACTCTCCTTCACACCACAAACTCTCATTTCATATGTCTCTTATCCCTCTCCTTTTGTTGTCTGCACTCATTTGTTTCTCTTGCAAGATCCACACAGGAAGGTTCTCGACCTGTCCCCCTTTCTTCTATTAGAAGGAAACGTGTGGGTCAATAGTAGGGACTCGTGGTGATCTTTCCTACTATCCTTTGGCCGACATATTTTCTATCACTTCAATCAACCCTCCATATTTCCATTCATTGAGGGTGGTTGGTTGCTCAACCACCAATCCTCCTTCATTATTTAATTTTCCTTGAAATCAGGATAAAGGGAAATAATTTATTATTTACAAATCAAATATTTCAACAAGAAGGATTGTGTCATATTAGCATGATGATCCCCTTCTCTAGTTTCCCTCACTCTTTCCTCTAGTGGTATCATGGCCATTACTTTTAAGGCTTCACCCATCAGTCAACTAGTTGACATTTCAATAAAAAAAAATACAATAACAATATTTGTATGCCATGGTTTAGTGATCATCAATATGATTAATTACATATTGGAGAGAACAAGGGTCTTACAAAATGGTAGGCGTCATGGAAACAAGAGCTACAATTTAAATATTTTGGGCCGAGAAACTGTCGAGTTGACTTTGCTCATGTCATTATTTTTTCTAGGAAATTCTCAAGGACTCTCTTCGGCACAAATTTGTTTATGACTATTGATCATGTGATATTTTTCCACTATTAAATAACATAAAAAATATGATCTTGATTTCATCACTATTACTAACCTCTTAACTTTCAAGAAGGCACTATGCAACACAATGACCCAATTATCGATCCTAATCCAAAATACATCCCTTGACGTGTGGCTTACATGCACACATTCTCATGATGTGTGGCTAAGTACTCATCATGCAAATTCATTGAATTAGCTAAGTACGCGCCATGAAAATTTGTTGAATTAGCTAACTTGGTTGGAGTTGTTGTACCAGGAGGAAAGGTGGAGGCTCCAGAGCTAGGTGCGGAGATAGAAGCATCTTCAATTCCATCTTTCTTAAGCATGTAAAATCCTAATTTTAGTTGAAAGAAATTGTTAGGTGAGGAAAAAGAAAGGAAAGAAAAGGTGCAAAGTATGAGATAACTGTAATCAGACCATGTGTTTAGTCTAAAATTTTTGTTGGCAATATTGAATTGCCTTCTGCTGACAAGGGCAGGTCCTGAGTTCGATTCTCAACATGTTCGCTTTCACTTTAGGTTGTAAAATGCTACTCAGATGGAGAGTGGAGTCGTGAATATGAGATTTTTGAAGGTATGGAATCGACTTGAGTTCAATTAAAAAAATAAAAAACAATTTTTGATGCCAGAGATGTTGTTGATGATGGGTACGTATTGGTGCATCATTTTCTTCACATGCTTAGCTTATCTATTGGAGAGCCCTGGAATCAAATCCCACTATGTTTAACATTTTCAATATTGGCTACAGAATAATTTTCGTGCACAAAATATGAGCAAGTCTCGAGTTCCAATCCCATTCTTACAACACGAGTATATTGTGTATCAATGGAGTACACTTCTTAACTCTCTCTAACCATTCAACACCCAACCGCTCATGTGACTGATAGACAATCATCCACAACAACGAGCAAGAAATAAGAAAATAATAGATCACATGATCATTGTCAGGCTTTGAATCGTGCAAGCTACAAACTAGTCTTTTGTACTATATCAATATTGAAAGGAACGAAGAAATTTCTCTTCATAAAATAAATATATGTATGTGACCGAATTGCAAAATATTCCAAAAGCAAAACCACTGTGCCACTTAAAAAACTTACAAAGCAAAAAAAATTGACATCGAAGTTCAGAACAACTCGAGGGAGAAGTCATTTTGTTTTCTTAACAATGTTTTCATTCCCACTACTCACCGCAGGAGACCACATCCTTTATGGGATCGATATCCTTAATTGCAAGAAGTCATACAGTAGATTTGATGGTCTGGCCGCAGGTCTTATTCCAAAATTTTAGTAGCTATATTTTTTGAAACTACGAATTCCTAAAAAGGAGAAAAATCTCATCTATGAGAAATTCCTAAACATCTTCAACAATGGTGTTGCATTGGTGAAAAAGTACAATAATACCAATCATTTTAATGTTTCCCAGAACCTCAGTTATGCTCCTCAAATCCATTAGTTGGAGAAGGTGATCACTAACTTCGTTCGGTACCAGATGCTTGTCAAATTAAGTCTTGATGTTACGAATTTCATAGAAGAGCTAAAGAGCTTATCTCTCATCGTGAGAAATGGGATTAGTGGATGAGAGGAAGGTAAATGAAACAATTGTTTTTAAGCTCACCAATGATCCGCAGAAGAATGTTCTGATGCTACAACAAATGGGCTCAAATGATATGTTTGATGGAGGTTACGAAGGCGGTGAAAGAAATGTAGAAGGAAGTTGAAGAATGTTGTGGTGCAGAAGATGCAAAGGGGGTGAGCTATTGAAGGTAATATCTTTAATTGATGTCAAACTCATAGTTGGCCATATCTTTACTTGAGGTCAAACTCATAGTTGGTCATATCTCTAATTCATGTCAGACTCATAATTGGTAATATTTTTATTGATGTTGGACTCATAATCGATAATCTGTTTATTAGGGTAATATCTCAAAGTAGTATTTTGTATTTTACTTGACAAATGAGTATTTTACCTGTTATGGTAATATCTCTTAGTAGTATTATTATTTTTTTTTTTTAGTGTGACAGGTAGATACAAGGTGGCTTTGGCTGGTTGATAGGTTTATAAATATATAGAAATAAATTTGTTTAATTATTAATATAAAATATTTAAAAAAAAATAAATTATAATATTATTAATAATTAATATATATATATAATCCAACAAGCTAAATCTAAATACCAACCAACTTTCATATGAAAATTTAAAAAAATGAAAATAATTTTTTTTATATTGAATTACACAATCATTGAAATTTATAATTAATTCGTTTATAATAAAAAAAAAAAACCTATAATCTATAGATATTTTTTAAGTAAATAAAAAATATTTAGACTCATGGAAAACTCTTTTTATGTCAACGACAACTCCAATTTGTATGTTATCTCTTTAGTACATCTCTCCAATGATGCTTTTATCTTCATGATATGATTTTTAACTTTTTATTGAAATTAATCAAATTTTTAACTTGATTAATACTTACTATTAAAATATTATATTTATCTTTATATGCCTTGGTGATGTATAACTTCCCATCTTTAATTAAGAGGTATTGGTTTTCTCTTGAAGTGAAAAATATTAAAACGTTTTATTTAAAGATAAAAAAAACTTTCAACACTAATGTGAAAATCTAGCGTCGGGTGGCATATAATAAACAAGTGTTGCATGGCAGCATAGTCCCTGCCAGGTTGGTATGGGAGTAAATGTGACCTAGTACAGGCAGGTTGCTAGAAAGTTGAAATACATGTGGTTTGCATGTAGACCATAGTATTCCCGAATTAGTTCTTCTTGAAAAAATATAAAAAATTATCAATGTTTGAATGGTTGTTGGACACAAAAAATTTAGCATTACCGAATTGGTTATTTTTAAAACTAGGACATAGAAAGTCATCATAAATAAATAAATTATACATACGAAATATGTATTTGTAGAAAGGAGGTTAGAAAGCAAATTTTGAAAAATGGGGTCGAAGTGTAAATGAAACGAAGTGTTTGGTGCAAAATGTATATGAGGGAAATGTTGTGTGCAAGGTGCATATTTTGAACGATGGGGCAAAAGTAAATGATGGTTGGCAGGTCGAGCACTATCTAATTTTGGAAAGTATATAGAAAACATTTTATTTTTTTGAAAGTATATAAGAAAGTAAAAAATTTGTTGACAGTGCAAGATTAAATTTGGAAATTTAAATGCATTTTCAATGTRGACTGGTRAAAGATAAAAATATATGATGACATAAAATTAATAGGAGATAAGAAATATAAAAAWTTTAATGTATTTGTGAACATTTKCCATAAATGCATTTGTTATAGAGAGTGYTGAAAGATAAGAGTAGAGTCTTTAGGATATAAAAATTTAGATGCMTTTTTATTTGAAATCTGTCAGAAAATAGAAGTTTGTTACATACCACTGCAAATKTTGAAATATACAAAAAAAAACAAAGTGTGTTACATATAAAMCRKAATTTCAATRHGTTTGTCATGTAGRMTGGGATTGGGGCTCCCRCAAACCATTMGWGAAATATTTACAAGAAACAKGATTGTGGAAAGAAGATAGAGTGYAACARYTRCAAAAKAAAATAAATKGAAAGGTATAAGTGYTTKMCTATACATGTTTATTTAARAAAGCRGAATAACTGGGTTSAGAAACAAAGAAAGATGGGATRAGTAAACTKACAGTGAGGGTACATAWGAGCRCTTTGGCTATTTGCTTGYGGCTKCCCTTTCATTGATGTCRGCGACGACTACGGTTTCAAGGATGTTCTCCACGACTGCTGGAATGYTGRCAAYTGCCTGTTGTCTTTCRTTGGCRGCMTGTTTCAWTTGCCTTTCGACCCATTCTTCAATGTAYGCTCTCATTGGGGCGACGTTSWTCTCATTCYGGATCTTGATGTTGAAAAGATCRTTTTYTAATTCCTGGAAGTCGATAGAAAGATTAGAGAGAGCYTGATGAATTTCCTCATTCTGTACTGCATATTTGACTAGCCAGTCATGGACGTGAGATTGATCAAATTGAAGGATGTTGTAAAACTTTTCCAGAGAGAAGGTCTTCAACATAGCAACATGTTTATTGAACTCTTCTCTAGTTAAGGGAAAGGAGTTTTCAATTAAGAGGGGGTCTTGGAAGTTGTTTGTTTTCCCGGCTAAGTCTATATTTGACATCTTTGTGAATAATTTATCTTTCTTTGATATGACTTGTTCACACGACTGAACAATGAGACGCAGGTTGCTTACTTTTTCTTTCCAACATGCATTCAATTGGCTGATCCGGTTTTTGGATGGAAGATCTTCTTCTCTTCTTTTTGTTTCTGTCATATTATTGACATACTTGCCAAAAGGGATGACCGTTTTTAAGAAGAAATTTTCTTCATCTTTTAATTCGGCTTGCAAAAGCTCGAGCAAGCTATGTGACCTGGTTCCAATGGAAGCGATGGTTTGTTATATTTTCCAGGCATCGGTAACCAGTTCCATTCTTTTTGTGATATTGTTTTCCACATATCCTTTATAGGATGCGAGAAGGGTGGAGGGTGCTTTTACATTAGGTGCAGGGGTGCCAGGCATGGCTATTGCCAAAGGATCGACAAGCAATGGCATAGGAAAGAAGGTGTCTTCCAATTCCTTGACTCGGTCCTTCAATCTGGCATTGTGGGTCTCCATGCATTCAATGGAGTCATGAAGCGCTTCTCCAGTCGCGGTGTAAATTTGACAGATTTGGGATGGTTGCATGTTGGCAACGTCAACCTCTGAACAAGATTTGCCTTTGATATTTTTAACAAATTTTTTTTTTCTGAAATATCAAATTTTTTTTCCGGCTATCAAAAACAACACTCTGGAACATGAAGGATTCATCTTCGTCAAAATTTTGGGCAACAGATATGTCCATTGGATGGCTATGGTGGATGGCGTCCTCGAGTTGATCAAAGAAGGGGAACATGGCATCCAGATCAGTGTCAATTTCCATGTTCTTAGTTTGAATTTCCGGGTCTTCTGCCTGCCCCACATTTTTTTTTCTCTTCTTCTCCAATGGAAGCTTGTGAGAACTATCAATTTTAAAGTGAGGGTCGTTATTTCCTCCTCCGTTTGAAGAATTCTGGGTTTCTTTGTTGCTGTGATGGGCCACTCGATTGAACACTCTAGGATGTCATACTTTTTTTAGTGGTATTTGCAGATTGAACACTCTTGTCGCTGGGGTCTTTCCCCTATTGCATGTACAATTTGATGCAGCTTTGCACTGTCTCTACGTCATCGGCATCAGAGGCAGGCCTGTGACTGTCTCTATTTTTGGGCAGGTGTTTATTTACAAAACAATCGCTGAGGCCAAGTGAATGTAAATGTTGTCTAAAAATATCATAGGGGTCGAATCCTTTTATGTGTTCAGCATATCTAAGGTTGGAGATACTAAAATGTGTTGCGCAATCATCAAATTTGTTGACATTTTTCAACACGAACTCCCCTATTTTCTAAGGCATAGGAATGAACTGGTTTTTTTTTCTTCCTTCGGAACAAATGGAACCAGTAGCTGTATTGACGTGCTACTTCTGCAATAAAAATTGTGTCTGTAATGTGACATGGAAGGAGAGTAGATTTTTCTATGGAGCCAAAAATTCTTATGATAGTGTAATTATCCAAATGTTGGACTGTTCCCTTTTTGTCCAAAAAATTAGTTGGTTGTTCAGATAAGCGGGGAGAATTTTCTCCTAACAAGAAAAGTTTGAAAATAGAGAGGAAGCCATTAAAAACCTCATAAAAAGAGTGGGAAGCCTTGTGCTTCCACAAGGCCTGGTACCAGAACGTTACTGGGTGGAAATCACAGTTGACAATCTTGGACAAAGACAGTTGCGAAAATTGACAGGAATGTGCTATTGCAAAAACTAAATAGGATGACATATAAAATTTATTTCCCCTTTTATAGCTTGACAATTGGGAAGATATTTCATAAGAAGTTATCCTTCCCCAATAAAAAATGGCTTGTTCGTTGACTGTGAAATAAAAAATGTAAAGAGCCATGCGGGAAACAACAACTGTGGATTCCTGTCCCGTTATTCTTGTAAACAGACAGGCAATTTCACGAAAAGGATTTTTAAATGAACTAACCTGCATGCTTGTAATATCTTCAGGAACTGGATCCGGGTTTTCCAAAAAAATGGGCAAGAGGTCCAATCCGTTATTATGCTTTGCTAGGCACTATTTGCAATCTTCTCCTTTGAACGTCAATGTTGGCTTGAGCAATTTCAGCATCTACCGGAAGAGCTAAGGTGACAAAGAAACAGAAGAGTGGTCGTGCAGTGGAATAATTCTTTTCTCTGCAATAAATTTATCGACGCACCAAGAGACCAAGTCCTTACAGTCAAAAACCTTAGGAACACAGTCTGCATGATCAATCCTAGAGGTCCAAATTACTTGGTTCTCTGCGGTAGAGGTTGAGTAATAAGAAAATGCCCTGGACCAGTGGAAGTTATGGTCGTGACGGACGAAGATGTTCATTGTATCTCCACAGAACTGATGCAGAACTGATTCCATAGGTTTATGAGAAGGTTGTTTTGCTACAGATGATGGTTTAAATGAACAGTCACAACGAATAATGTAACTTTTTGCTAAATATTGGTTAAATGATTATGAATGGGAAAGCTCCTCGAGCCTTTCGTTGATGAATGACAATCGGTATTGGTGGTGCATGATGAACTGTTAGGAGTAAATTTTATTTATTGCATATTTAGAAATGCGAAGGTGGCGGGTATGGCGAAGAGAAATTAAGGAATGGAGGTTTCTTGAACGTGTGAAGGCCACGCGATGTGAAAGGGATTTCATGATTTTAAAATGAACACTCGGAAGGGACAATATAATCTCCCCGCAAATTTTGGTTTAATGCACATGAATACGAGATTTCCTCGACCCTTTCGCCCATCAATGAAAATATATACAGTTTCTATATGATGGCCTGTTAGAATTAAATGCCAGTAATTCCATATTTAGAAACAAGATATGTCTATATATATAAAAAACATTATATTTTCTTTTATTGTAGAGAAGTGTGAAGGTGACGGAGACGGCGAAGTGCAAGAAAAGAATGGAAAGTTCTGAAAAGCGGTTGGACGTGATTCAAAAAAGCGTTATAGGGATATTCAGGAAGAGATCATGAAGTGGGAGTTCAGCGACCGGTTTGTATATTTGCAGAATTTCGACAAAATGGATAAGTATGGAATAGGGAAATTGTTAATTGCATGCGTAGAAATAAGATCTTATATATAATTGCCAACTTCTAATTCCAAAAGGATGCCACACAGGAAACAACGACTACGAACTGAATATTTCTTCAACCCGACAAAGGGATGATTCCCTAAAGAAATTTGAACAAATGGCGAAGTATGGAAAGCAAACAGATGGGCTTCAAAACAGGTTGACAATAGTTCCAATAAATATGTGAGGAAGCGGTGGTTAAATTGTATTTCTTGAAAGTTTTCAGTGAAAAAAATGTGCATCACGAAAAAGGGCATGATAGGTGGACCGTAATACGAAAAAGGGTAAAATTTCATGTTTCGGAATTTTTGAGTGCAAAATGTGTAAAACGAAAGAGATCATGAAAAGGGAATGATAGGTCAACCGTAATACGGAAAAGGGCATGATCTAAGAACGATTGCAAATTTGTATATCTGTCAATTTGTATATCGCAGAGCTACGAATGTTGTTTGGAGGTCCTGGGAAAGTAGAGATGCAATGTTGATGCAGCCAGCGGGGTCTTCCTGTCAATTTCTATATGGCGGAACTCTGGGTGGCAGTTGTGGGACAGGGAACAATAGAGGGTCAATTTAAAGAAAGGGCAAGCGGTGGTTGGAAACGTGTGAATTGGGAAAATAGAAAGGCGAAAGACATTTTTTGTAAGTGCGAATTGGTTTCAAAGAATCCCCATTGTTGCAAAATCATGATCTACTAGTTATCAGGAAATGCGTTGTTGAAGATTACATTTTATTGCAATGTGCGCACGCAGTTATGTTCTTGATACATTATTCCATGGCTGTAACATACCACCTGAAGTAGTGAACTTTGTTTTGTACTAATTAGCATTAAAACTTAATAATTGCATCTCTAGAAACAAGAAGAACGATTTTGTTGGAACATTTTACATTGGTATTAGTAAACAGAAGATCAAAGAAGTACGAGAGCACCGAAGTATGGCAATTATAACATGCGTGAAACCCAGAAAAGTGGCAGAGACGAAGAGTCCAAGGCCAAAATTTTGTAATAGCAAATCCATTTAAAAAAATAAGAAAAGTACTGAGTACTGCACATCTATGCTTAGAAATTGGATCCACTTCTTCGATTGAAAACATTGAAGGTATCTATGACAAACACAGGCACGGGTTCCACAGTATGCAAGATCCTTGGAGTTTTCTCCTCGATTAATCATCCTCTTCTGAAATTGATATTTTTCAGAAGCTTTTCCTGAGAAAGAAGACGAAAATGGTTGCAGGGAAAGTGGAATAGCCCTTAATTGAAACTGTCTCTTCATAGTCGAAAAAAACTTAGTAGTACAGCTTACACGTGCAATTACAGAGGCCCAAATTAGTCCATCTGGGCAGAAGGAGATGACTAGTAGGAAAATGCGTTGTAGCAGCAAAAGTTTTGCACCTGACACCCGAAAATGTTAAACAAATCTTTTTTGGCTTGAAATATATCTTGGGAAGCATCTACATATGATTTCTTTACAGTCAAACTCTTCCGCCCAGAAAGGACTAATTTGGAACTCTGAAATTTTTACTTTGGTAGTGCAAAGTGGCAGTTGCGTTCAGTGTCTGATTTTTTTTCTGAAACTCCTTTTGTTGTTGTCATGACTGCGATCACCGAGCCGGGAAGGTCCATTCATTATGGTTCATTTCAATTTGGGCCCAGGAGTGCGAATATTTTTTGCATTGCCATCATCCATTGCCATATCATCGTCCATCAGATCATCTTATTCTGGCTTGGAATTCATGGCATAAAGTTCTGCAACATGCATGACCGCAAGTGGGCAGGTTCTCTGAGCAGCCAAGGTTGGCATCGAATTTTTTTGGCTTGAAATATATCTCTCGGTGTACCAAGGGACCATCTTGTTTTTTGCTCATAGCCGGAGAGAGATGAATAGTAAGAATATTCCCTGGAATAGTGGGACCTGTGGCCATTATGCCCCAATGTGTTTACTGTGTGTGGAGAGAACTGTCGCTAGAAGTTATTAAGAATTTTTGTTTGCGAGAGATAATGTTTCAAATGAAAATCGGGGAGGGATAATATAAGCCTCCGCAAACTCTGGTTTAATCTGTATCAATGGAATATCTCCTTAAGCCTTTCACTAATCAATGACAATTTTCAGGGGTCGTGTGTAATGAGTTGTGACCGTCACAGCTCACTAATTTCACAATTAGAAAAAAGTGTGAAGGTGGCGGTAACAGCGAAAAGACATTAAGAAACGAAAATTTCTTAAAAACACCAACCTGTCGGCGGACTAAAAAAAAAATATTGCGTCGCCTTTTAAATGAATACTTGGAAAGGATAACATGCTTGTACGCAAATCTTAGTTTAATTCATACTAATGACAAATCTTCTCTGAAATTCTGAACATTAATGACAACTGTAACGGTTGTTGCAGGATGGCTACCAGAATTAAATATTAATTATTGCATATGGAAAGCGGTCAGGCGGGTTACAAAAGAAAAATGGAAGAAGATATACCTAGGAGACGTGAAGGCCCAATGGTCCTCTACCTGGGGGATGGGTTCTTGGCCTAGCGGGCTGAAAATTGAGCCTCTATTGTTCTGTGTCTTACAAATAGCACCTACACTTCCGCGAGATACAAAATGGTAGGCGGAGTTGCGGGTTGGTTGGTTCAACATTGTTGATTGGTTGGTTAAACATGTACTTTTATAAAGTATGGACGTCAGATTGTATAGAACATATCTGAATCCGTGATTCCATACTTGGGCACTTTTTGTTTCGCGCATTTGCAGCCTGGCGGGCTGAAAATTGAGTATCTATTGTTTTGTGCCCTACAAATAGCACCCACAGTTCCGCGATATACAAATTGACAGCGACAGTTGCAGAGATGAGTTTCTATATAAAGTATAGACAAGAGATTTTATACAGCATATGTGGATCGCTTATTCCATACTTAGGCACTTTTTTTATCGCGGGTTCGCGGCCTAATGGACTGAAAAAATACTAAATATTGTTCTGTGTCCTACAAATAGCATGCAGATTTTTGTGATATACAAATTGACAGCACGACCTACAGGTTGCTTGGTTGAACATTGCATTTGTATTGTTCTAGAACATATGTGGATTCTTCGTTCCCTCTACTACAAATAGCAACCAAATTTTCGTGATACACAAATTGACAAGAGGACCTACGGGTTGCTTGACTGAACATTGTATTTGTATTGTTCTACAACATATGCGAATTCCTCATTCCATACTTGGGCACTTTTTGGATCGCGGGTTCGCGGCTTGGCGGGCTGAAAATTAAGTATCTATTGTTCTGTTTCCTACAAATAGCACCTACACTTCCGCGATATACAAATTTACAAGCAGGATTTTGGACATAGTCTTTATATAAAGTATGGAATGAGAAATCCGCATATGCGCGAGACACTTGGACGGTTCTGACAGCCTTAAATGTTTACCTACATGCTTCAGAGCCTTAAATGTTTACTTAACATGTATATCACGGAACAGACTAGACATGAAAAATAAAAATAAATTTGAATAATTAATTGAATAAAATTTAACAAAACACTATCACATATTAATAATTAATACTATATTTAATATTAATATTAATATTACACGATAGATATCAT
>JZKD02S2425433.1:0-16788 GCA_000966675.3 Picea glauca | reverse complement strand
GAATTCCAAAAACCCTAGACATCCAAAAACCTAACCCTAGGAGATGAAGCGCCAAAAGTCATGTGGGCCCCGTTTGGGTAAGTTAGTACATCAACTTCCCGGGGTCTTAACTTTTTCATACGATCTTTGTTTTAGGCGTGTGATAGCCCGTTCGAAAGGTATTGTCGAGGAGATTAATTTTTTGGGATCAATAATTCCTTTGGATATTATTGATGAGATCTATACCGAAAAACCTTCATTTAGGCCCTAAAAATGGCCCCGGAAGTAAAAACTGCTAAAAATAGTAAATTGCCAAAAATGTTAGAAAGTTGTTTTGAGCCAGTTGGAAAAGGTGGGTGGCCAACGATATCCATATGGATCATATCCAGTGAAAATTCATGGGAGATTCAATCTCACTAATGTATTGGAACTTGAGGGGGACCACCATGATTACCTACTAGGATACTATGAATTTGAGCAAATTCCTGGAAGTTACGCAAAAAATGTATTTAAGCGGGTTCAAATTTTTTTTATTTATTTGTGACACCTTTGAAACATGATGTGCATATCCTTCAGATGTTGGGATCATTTCTTGTACTGATCTATGAGGTTTTCCAGGTATGCAAGGATGAGGTAGGAAATATCATGAAAGATATAATTCATCTCCCACTAAAAAATGGATCTAGCATTTTTTAGACCAAAGGGCATGAAGCTATATGCGAAAGTGCCCCATGGTTTGGTGAATGCAGTATTGTATTGGTTTGCATGGTTAAGTTGTATCTTTTTGTATCTAGAGAATCCATCCATAAATGATAGGGCTTCATGTCCAACACAAGAATAGACCACTTGATCAATTAAAGAAGTGGGAAAATTTTCCTTGGGACAAGCTTACTTTAGGTCTTGAAATTTTGTACAAACATAAAGGGTTCACTACTTTTTGTTGAAAAGGATGGGGTTAGAGACCCATGATGTATACTCAATGGGATAAATGAAACCGACTTTGAGAAGATTTTCTATTACTTCTTTGATAGCCATTTCCTTAAGGGATGAAGGGACCACTACTTTTATAAAATGGGTGCAACATTAGGTCAAGTGTCGATAGGGCGTTCTATAGTGGTAGGGTTGAGACCAGACATTTCAATATATGACCAAGAAAAAATATCCCAATACTCTTGAAAAATAACCTTGTATGCAAAGAATTATTCTAGGGAACATGTGGCATTGAGGATGATGTCCTCAGTGATTCCTGGTTTGATGGAAATGTCCACCTTGATGGTCGAGGAAATGTTGTCCACGTTCCCTTATTCAAAATAATTGGGGGTTGGATTCAGTTGTTGAACCAATATGTATTCCCAAGAGGAAAGAATTCCCTAGTTTCAACTGCACAAACATTGGCGTTAGTTGTAGGTTGAAAAGTGTCATGAGGTAGGAAGAATGATCGATGGTGCATTGCATCCCAAGGATAGTTAGGTGTCTTCATGGCCTCTAGAATGTCTTTGTCTAAGTGAAAGAGATATGATGGGAAAAATGAGACATGTCATAGAAATGAATCAGCAAGGTCACCATGATGGGGCCAAACATCACACAGGAGAGTGACATATCATTCAGTGCTAAATTATCAACATAGTTTGAGGTATTTCAAATAGAACAGGCTTGTGGTTGAATGGTGTTTATGAGTCTTCTAGGAGATGGTAGACAGGTTCTAGCCTCAATATATGTTGATTATTTAACTGAAGGTACTGACCCTTTGGTCGAGCAAATGTAACACATATGCACACACACACACACACACACACACACACACACACACA
Source organism: Picea glauca (assembly GCA_000966675.3). Lineage (NCBI taxonomy): Eukaryota > Viridiplantae > Streptophyta > Pinopsida > Pinales > Pinaceae > Picea > Picea glauca. The sequence continues at coordinate 14,998 of JZKD02S2425433.1, read as the reverse complement.
CGTGTGTGTGTGTGTGTGTGTGTCTGTGTGTGTCATGGTATTCTAGTGGAGGGAGAATTTCTTTCCAAGGGATTCCTAGAAAATTAGGTGGGTAGGAGTAAGGGAATCCTACCATGTCCATATAGAAGAAGCTATTGGGGAAATAGGTATGGATGTCTTGCCCTAGGTAGGTGTGTTAGAAGCACCTTGGGGGGTGGCTACAATACAAAGGGACCTTGTGGAGTGGGAGGTATATCCAAGATTTCAAATTATTTGGTGAGTGTGGTATTCAATAATAAATGGACACATGTATGTGAAGTTTTCCAATTGACTATATAATGTGCATGGGAAAGTACGACATGGATTCACTAAAGTGGATACGTAATAAATTCTAGAGTGATTGAACTCTATGGAAATGGATGGTTGTGATATGAAATGAGTACACTCTAACATGGTTGTTTTATGAAACACTCCAGTGTGTCTCAAAATTAGGGGAGATCAGAACAGTGATGAGTGTAGTGGTTGTATTGGAAACATATACCACACATGAAGTTGGTACATAATTTTTTATCACATGGAGGGGACTCTGTGTTGGTTCTGTGGACGTTCCTACTGGGGTGGGAAACATAGGTTCTACCCTAGGTAGATGCAGGAGGTTCTTCAAATCTATAAGAGTGAGACACAGGTTTGTAGGGTGACTTGGTGCTTCACAGAGTGTGCACAAAGGTTATATTCAAGGTGTTTCCTGATTATTTCCCTAAAAATTATTCTTATTTCCCCTACTGTTGGTATTGTTTCCCCCAACTATGTGACCAAGTTGTGGAAATAATGGATCGATTGGGGTCTACATGGGTAATTCATTTGTGTGAGGTGGAAGTGAAGGTACCAGTGCCATAGATGGTGGGTCAAGATACCAAAAAGGTATTTCTAACACCATGTTAGGAAGCATGAGTGTACCAACTAACTAGTTCATTGAAAATCCTTATTGAGGGTAGAAGAAAGATATTTGGTTGAGGGGATGAGTGGTGGTCTAAAAATACATGGTTTTTCCATTTGTGGGTGGAATATCAAGGGTAGACTAGGAAACTATTTCTTCTATGTTAGAAGTGATGGTGCATAGTTGGGAAAATTGTGGGGGTGGTATGTAGGGTGATTCACCCTAGTATGTTCCAAGGAGTGATGGGTCTTGAAATATATTGAGACCCATTTCCATGAATGGTGAATGTTCTAGTTGTTCCCCAATGAGGAGAAGAATATTATCCAAATTCATGTTGGGGCGAGGTTCATAATGTGTTAACTGATCGACCATGATGACCTTCTCGTTATCAGGGAAAATCATGGTGTCAAAAAAATATGAGGAAACTTCCTCCATTGCATACATGTAGCTACATCCAAGAAGGATGTTGTAATCCAATGGGGTTTCGATGACCTTCATTTTGATCAAGGCCATTTTTCTTGCTATCTCTATGAGGAAATTTTGAAAAATACCTTCCAGTTTGCATGGGTGGCCATCATAAGCCCGAAGGGTAATAGTAGAAGGGATTAGTTCTAGGGATCCTAGNGGATTTGCGCGAAACTATCCATCATCTCGTTCCTCTGTTGCGTGAGGGATTACTCAATCAACAGTTTTAAAGGATCTCCTGTCCCATCATCTTTCTCTTTTCTCCTACCATGGGATGTCACTTGGGCATGCGAAATCTTCTATCCTCAATAGAAACAAGCTCGAGACCCAACTCTTTGTACTCCGACCTCGTTGGGGACATGCATTAAGACGACAAGGAGCAGATCGCTCTGATACCACTGATCTAGATTTTATGAGCAGAAAAAAATGAATACAGATTATTAACAGGTGCTTAACACAAAATAACAGAGATACAGTAAAACTAGTTTTCTATTCAATAACGAAATAAGTTGAAACTGTAAAATGCAGCAGAAACAAGCTTGTTGGAATGGTGGCGGCTTATCTCTGAGAAGAGATGTGACGGAAGCGTGCATTCACAATAAGAAGGTTACAATGAGGCTCTGAAGGAATTTTAACAATAAGAAAGAATTCCAAAAACCCTATACATCCAAAAACCTAACCCTAGGAGATGAAGCGCCAAAAGTCATGTGGGCCCCGTTTGGGTAAGCTAGTATATCAACTTCCCGGGGTCTTAACTTTTTCATACGATCTATGTTTTAGGCGTGTGATAGCCCGTTGGAAAGGTATTGTCGAGGAGATTAATTTTTTGGGATCAATAATGCCTTTGGATATTATTGATGATATCTATACCGAAAAACCTTCATTTAGGCCCTAAAAATGGCCCCGGAAGTAAAAACTGCTAAAAATAGTAAATTGCCAAAAATGTTAGAAAATTGTTTTGAGCCAGTTGGAAAAGGTGGGAGGCCAAAGATATCCATATGGATCATATCCAGTGAAAATTCATGGGAGATTCAATCTCACTAATGTATTGTAACTTGAGGGGGACCACCGTGATTACCTACTAGGATACTATGAATTTGAGCAAATTCCTGGAAGTTACGCAAAAAATGTATTTAAGCGGGTTCAAACAAATTTTTTTATTTGTGACACCTTTGAAACATTATGTGCATATCCTTCATATGTTGGGATCATTTCTTGTACTGATCTATGAGTTTTTCCAGGTATGCAAGGATGAGGTAGGAAATATCATGAAAGATATAATTCATCTCCCACTAAAAAATGGATCTAGCATTTTTTAGACCAAAGGGCATGAAGCTATATGTGAAAGTGCCCCATGGTTTGGTGAATGTAGTATTGTATTGGTTTGAATGGTTAAGTTCTATCTTTTTGTATCTAGAGAATCCATCCATAAATGACAGGGCTTCATGTCCAACACAAGAATAGACCACTTGATCAATTAAAGAAGTGGGAAAATTTTCCTTGGAACAAGCTTACTTTAGGTCTTGAAATTTTGTACAAACATAAAGGGTTCACTACTTTTTGTTGAAAAGGATGGGGTTAGATACCCATGATGTATACTCAATGGGATAAATGAAACCAACTTTGAGAAGATTTTCTATTACTTCTTTGATATCCATTTCCTTAAGGGATGAAGGGACCACTACTTTTATAAAATGGGTGCAACATTAGGTCAAGTGTCGATAGGGCGTTCTATAGTGGTAGGGTTGAGACCAGACATTTCAATATATGACCAAGAAAAAATATCCCAATACTCTTGAAAAATAACCTTGTATGCAAAGAATTATTCTAGGGAACATGTGGCATTGAGGATGATGTCCTCAGTGATTCCTGGTTTGATGGAAATGTCCACCTTGATGGTCGAGGAAATGTTGTCCACGTTCCCTTATTCAAAATAATTGGGGGTTGGATTCAGTTGTTGAACCAATATGTATTCCCAAGAGGAAAGAATTCCCTAGTTTCAACTGCACAAACATTGGCGTTAGTTGTAGGTTGAAAAGTGTCATGAGGTAGGAAGAATGATCGATGGTGCATTGCATCCCAAGGATAGTTAGGTGTCTTCATGGCCTCTAGAATGTCTTTGTCTAAGTGAAAGAGATATGATGGGAAAAATGAGACATGTCATAGAAATGAATCAGCAAGGTCACCATGATGGGGCCAAACATCACACAGGAGAGTGACATATCATTCAGTGCTAAATTATCAACATAGTTTGAGGTATTTCAAATAGAACAGGCTTGTGGTTGAATGGTGTTTATGAGTCTTCTAGGAGATGGTAGACAGGTTCTAGCCTCAATATATGTTGATTATTTAACTGAAGGTACTGACCCTTTGGTCGAGCAAATGTAACACATATGCACACACACACACACACACACACACACACACACACACACGTGTGTGTGTGTGTGTGTGTGTCTGTGTGTGTCATGGTATTCTAGTGGAGGGAGAATTTCTTTCCAAGGGATTCCTAGAAAATTAGGTGGGTAGGAGTAAGGGAATCCTACCATGTCCATATAGAAGAAGCTATTGGGGAAATAGGTATGGATGTCTTGCCCTAGGTAGGTGTGTTAGAAGCACCTTGGGGGGTGGCTACAATACAAAGGGACCTTGTGGAGTGGGAGGTATATCCAAGATTTCAAATTATTTGGTGAGTGTGGTATTCAATAATAAATGGACACATGTATGTGAAGTTTTCCAATTGACTATATAATGTGCATGGGAAAGTACGACATGGATTCACTAAAGTGGATACGTAATAAATTCTAGAGTGATTGAACTCTATGGAAATGGATGGTTGTGATATGAAATGAGTACACTCTAACATGGTTGTTTTATGAAACACTCCAGTGTGTCTCAAAATTAGGGGAGATCAGAACAGTGATGAGTGTAGTGGTTGTATTGGAAACATATACCACACATGAAGTTGGTACATAATTTTTTATCACATGGAGGGGACTCTGTGTTGGTTCTGTGGACGTTCCTACTGGGGTGGGAAACATAGGTTCTACCCTAGGTAGATGCAGGAGGTTCTTCAAATCTATAAGAGTGAGACACAGGTTTGTAGGGTGACTTGGTGCTTCACAGAGTGTGCACAAAGGTTATATTCAAGGTGTTTCCTGATTATTTCCCTAAAAATTATTCTTATTTCCCCTACTGTTGGTATTGTTTCCCCCAACTATGTGACCAAGTTGTGGAAATAATGGATCGATTGGGGTCTACATGGGTAATTCATTTGTGTGAGGTGGAAGTGAAGGTACCAGTGCCATAGATGGTGGGTCAAGATACCAAAAAGGTATTTCTAACACCATGTTAGGAAGCATGAGTGTACCAACTAACTAGTTCATTGAAAATCCTTATTGAGGGTAGAAGAAAGATATTTGGTTGAGGGGATGAGTGGTGGTCTAAAAATACATGGTTTTTCCATTTGTGGGTGGAATATCAAGGGTAGACTAGGAAACTATTTCTTCTATGTTAGAAGTGATGGTGCATAGTTGGGAAAATTGTGGGGGTGGTATGTAGGGTGATTCACCCTAGTATGTTCCAAGGAGTGATGGGTCTTGAAATATATTGAGACCCATTTCCATGAATGGTGAATGTTCTAGTTGTTCCCCAATGAGGAGAAGAATATTATCCAAATTCATGTTGGGGCGAGGTTCATAATGTGTTAACTGATCGACCATGATGACCTTCTCGTTATCAGGGAAAATCATGGTGTCAAAAAAATATGAGGAAACTTCCTCCATTGCATACATGTAGCTACATCCAAGAAGGATGTTGTAATCCAATGGGGTTTCGATGACCTTCATTTTGATCAAGGCCATTTTTCTTGCTATCTCTATGAGGAAATTTTGAAAAATACCTTCCAGTTTGCATGGGTGGCCATCATAAGCCCGAAGGGTAATAGTAGAAGGGATTAGTTCTAGGGATCCTAGCTTCTGCCAAATGTTTTTGGACATAATGCATGTGGATTCCCCCTCATTAATGACACATCAGTGAATGGTTATGTTTCAAACCATCACGGGGATTTGTAAGATGACCAAGGAGGAGAGCCAAGGTTCTTAGTTGTCTAAATCGAAATTAATAAAGCATGAGTTAGAAGGGTCAACTGTCTCTAGGGAAAAACTTGTGGGCTAAATTTTTTCAAGGTAGAGACATTTATGGCATCTTTAAGATATAGAGATCTATTATTATGCACATAATCCCACGTTCGGGGAGTCATACATGAAGGAAATACTAGTGGTTATTAAACGCACATATGTTGGCCACCTTTGTAACCCCTTTGAGTGGTAGTGCATCAAACAACACTTGTATATGGATTGGCCTAGGCATCATGAATCCCTCTATAGATAAATCGATCCATCACCTAACTTCTATAGTGTCACCGAGAATAGCACTCAGGAAGTGACTCTCTAGCACCTGGGTAGTTGAGTAGTATGACTAAGGGTATTGTCTAGCCTCCTTAGTTGGTGCCCTGAGATATTGGGTTGAGTACTATTGTTGGACCCCGCACGTATATAAGAGATATATAGCATAGGGAAAACCCTTAACTATAGATTACCTGCAAACCCTAACCCTTGGGAACATACCAGAGAAAGAAAAGACAAGATCTATTGCAGTGAAACCTTGTCATCTGCATTGGGGTTGAAAAATTACTACATCTTTTGTCTTGTTAAGAATTTGGGCATTCCTCCTCTGTAGTATTATTACGTTCAGAGTAAATAAAATAAAATAAAAGTTTGGGCCTGTCAACACCCTTATTTTTGACCTAGCCCATTGCATTCCTCTCTTCATTCTGATCGCAGTGGTACCCTTCAATTTTAATCCTTTTTTTCCCTACGGACCTAACCCCCTATGGGACGCCTTTCTTGAGACCTATCACATTGGATTCCTCACTTGATCTTGATCACCCATGTATCTATCACTTTTAATCCCATTTTTTCCATTATGACACCTCTAGTGCTACCTAATCCTTCACCATGCCTATCACTCACTCCCAGTCCCAATAAACTTTGGAGGATAGAATGTCCCACCTAGAAAAACAAATTGATGACAACATGGCTTCCCTTCGCATTAAGTTCACCACAACCCTGGAATAGAAAGTCAACAAATTGGTGCAACTCTTCCAGGGTAAGAATGTTGAGGGAAACCTAGAATAACTTTTGTCTTCTCATTATGAACATACTCAGTCCTCTTGCTCCCCTTGGGGTTCTCCACCTTCTTGGAATAAGATGCCCAAATTTAACATACATAAATTTGATGGTTCCAACCCAGTCGGGTGGGTTTCTCAAATGGAACAATACTTCTCCCTTCATGATATTCAAGACGATGAGACCAAATTCCATGTAGGGGTTTTGTACTTGGATCAAGAATTATCGAAGTGGTGGCAGTGGCATAAGAAATGTCATCCAGGACCTCCCAATTGGAACATGTTCTCGAAAGAAGTTTGTTCTTGTTTTTATAGGGAATCACAATTTTTGGGTTGAATCACTAAGTTACGCCAAACTGGGTCTGTCACAGACTTCATCACATCATTTGAAAAATTGGCTATCCATACCAAGGGATTATCTGATGAATTTTACCTTGAATTTTTTATCAGTGATCTAAGAGAAGCTATCAATTCTAACGTGAACATGCATCATCCTACTACCTGGTTGCAGGCATGTCAATTAGCCAGGGAAGTAGAGACTGTCCTCCAGGAACCATCCCTAAAGGCCCCATTTACCACCTATTCTCACCTAGTGGATACCCCTACTCTGACCCAACTTTAAAGGTCCAAAAGGTCTCTCTGCTAAAATGGAGAAATGTCGCAAGTAAGGCCTTTGCTACTATTGTGATGAAAAGTATGCACCAGGGAATAAATGTAGAGAAATAAAATTCTTCTAGATTGATGCCTCAGCTTCCTCTTCCTATGAATACATCCCATCAGATGAGGTTTCATACCAAGAGGAGGCTCATCCAAGTGATNATGTTAGGAAGCATGAGTGTACCAACTAACTAGTTCATTGAAAATCCTTATTGAGGGTAGAAGAAAGATATTTGGTTGAGGGCATGAGTGGTGGTCTAAAAATACATGGTTTGGCCATTTGTGGGTGGAATATCAAGGGTATACTAGGAAACTATTTCTTCTATGTTAGAAGTGATGGTGCATAGTTGGGAAAATTGTGGGGGTGGTATGTAGGGTGATTCACCCTAGTATGTTCCAAGGAGTGATGGGTATTGAAATATATTTATACCCATTTCCATGAATGGTGAATGTTCTAGTTGTTCCCCAATGAGGGGAAGAATATTATCTAAATTCATGTTGGGGCGAGGTTCATAATGTGTTAACTAATCGACCATGATGACCTTCTCATTATCAGGGAAAATCATGGTGTCAAACACATATGAGGAAACTTCCTCCATTGCATACATGTAGCTACATCCAAGAAGGATGTTGTAATCCAATGGGGTGTCGATGACCTTCATTTTGATCAAGACCATTTTTCTTGCTATCTCTATGAGGAAATTTTGAAAAATACCTTCCAGTTTGCATGGGTGGCCATCATAAGCCCGAAGGGTAATAGTAGAAGGGATTAGTTCTAGGGATCCTAGCTTCTGCCAAATGTTTTTGGACATAATGCATGTGGATTCCCCCTCATTAATGACACATCAGTGAATGGTTATGTTTCAAACCATCACGGGGATTTGTAAGATGACCAAGGAGGAGAGCCAAGGTTCTTAGTTGTCTAAATCGAAATTAATAAAGCATGAGTTAGAAGGGTCAACTGTCTCTAGGGAAAAACTTGTGGGCTAAATTTTTTCAAGGTAGAGACATTTATGGCATCTTTAAGATATAGAGATCTATTATTATGCACATAATCCCACGTTCGGGGAGTCATACATGAAGGAAATACTAGTGGTTATTAAACGCACATATGTTGGCCACCTTTGTAACCCCTTTGAGTGGTAGTGCATCAAACAACACTTGTATATGGATTGGCCTAGGCATCATGAATCCCTCTATAGATAAATCGATCCATCACCTAACTTCTATAGTGTCACCGAGAATAGCACTCAGGAAGTGACTCTCTAGCACCTGGGTAGTTGAGTAGTATGACTAAGGGTATTGTCTAGCCTCCTTAGTTGGTGCCCTGAGATATTGGGTTGAGTACTATTGTTGGACCCCGCACGTATATAAGAGATATATAGCATAGGGAAAACCCTTAACTATAGATTACCTGCAAACCCTAACCCTTGGGAACATACCAGAGAAAGAAAAGACAAGATCTATTGCAGTGAAACCTTGTCATCTGCATTGGGGTTGAAAAATTACTACATCTTTTGTCTTGTTAAGAATTTGGGCATTCCTCCTCTGTAGTATTATTACGTTCAGAGTAAATAAAATAAAATAAAAGTTTGGGCCTGTCAACACCCTTATTTTTGACCTAGCCCATTGCATTCCTCTCTTCATTCTGATCGCAGTGGTACCCTTCAATTTTAATCCTTTTTTTCCCTACGGACCTAACCCCCTATGGGACGCCTTTCTTGAGACCTATCACATTGGATTCCTCACTTGATCTTGATCACCCATGTATCTATCACTTTTAATCCCATTTTTTCCATTATGACACCTCTAGTGCTACCTAATCCTTCACCATGCCTATCACTCACTCCCAGTCCCAATAAACTTTGGAGGATAGAATGTCCCACCTAGAAAAACAAATTGATGACAACATGGCTTCCCTTCGCATTAAGTTCACCACAACCCTGGAATAGAAAGTCAACAAATTGGTGCAACTCTTCCAGGGTAAGAATGTTGAGGGAAACCTAGAATAACTTTTGTCTTCTCATTATGAACATACTCAGTCCTCTTGCTCCCCTTGGGGTTCTCCACCTTCTTGGAATAAGATGCCCAAATTTAACATACATAAATTTGATGGTTCCAACCCAGTCGGGTGGGTTTCTCAAATGGAACAATACTTCTCCCTTCATGATATTCAAGACGATGAGACCAAATTCCATGTAGGGGTTTTGTACTTGGATCAAGAATTATCGAAGTGGTGGCAGTGGCATAAGAAATGTCATCCAGGACCTCCCAATTGGAACATGTTCTCGAAAGAAGTTTGTTCTTGTTTTTATAGGGAATCACAATTTTTGGGTTGAATCACTAAGTTACGCCAAACTGGGTCTGTCACAGACTTCATCACATCATTTGAAAAATTGGCTATCCATACCAAGGGATTATCTGATGAATTTTACCTTGAATTTTTTATCAGTGATCTAAGAGAAGCTATCAATTCTAACGTGAACATGCATCATCCTACTACCTGGTTGCAGGCATGTCAATTAGCCAGGGAAGTAGAGACTGTCCTCCAGGAACCATCCCTAAAGGCCCCATTTACCACCTATTCTCACCTAGTGGATACCCCTACTCTGACCCAACTTTAAAGGTCCAAAAGGTCTCTCTGCTAAAATGGAGAAATGTCGCAAGTAAGGCCTTTGCTACTATTGTGATGAAAAGTATGCACCAGGGAATAAATGTAGAGAAATAAAATTCTTCTAGATTGATGCCTCAGCTTCCTCTTCCTATGAATACATCCCATCAGATGAGGTTTCATACCAAGAGGAGGCTCATCCAAGTGATCATGTTGAAGATCCAGTTTTCATGCCGATGGACTCCGTGCACCCGGTCATCTCGCTTCATGAGCTCTCAGGTATTTTGGCCCCACATACACAGAAGATCAAGGGATACATTAAACATAGGTTGGTTGTGGTGTTTATTGATAGTGGTAGCACCCATAATTTTATTCATCACAGGCTCGTTGATGAGACATTGATTTGTACACCCTATTTCTAATTTTCAAATCCTCAACGCTAATGGTGGTACTATGAAGTGTGGGGGGCGTTATTAGAATGTCAAAATCTAAATCAATGATTACCATATAAAAACCCACATGTTCTCTATTTCCATGGGTGGTTTTGATATTGTACCGGGTGTGTAATGGCTTCACACTTTGGGGTCGATCAAAATGGATTATCAAGAAGTATATATGAGCTTCACCTAAGAAGCTCACCCCTATACTCTTAGGGTTCTCCAAGCAGGCCCTCCTAAAATCATTAACTCTCATAAGATGTAAAAACTCTTGAAGAAAGGCCACCATGGTGTGATTTCTCAATTTAATGCCATCTAGGTCACTAAACAAGCCTCTAAGGTAGTTCCTCCTTGCCTGCAACTCATCTTGGAAAAGTACCCCAATATATTTGAGATTCCTACAACCTTACCTCCTTCGAGGGGTGAGCATGATCATAGAATCCCTCTCCTTCTGGGAAGTCAACCCACCAATGTACATTGCTACAAATATCCTTTTCTCAGAAAAATGAAATAGAAAATATGGTATAGGAATTAATGGAGGAAGGGGTAATTCTCCCTAGTAATATCCCATATTCTTCCCCACTAGTGATGGTTTTAAAGAAAGAAGGTACTTGGTACACGTGTCTTGATTTTTGTGCCCTAAATAAACTAACCATCAAAGATAAATTTCCCATTCTTGTCATTGATTATTTCCTGGATGAACTACAAGGTTCCTGTGTATTCACCAAATTAGACCTTCTCTCTAGTTATCACCAAATCCGAATGAAGGAGGTAGATATTTTGAAGACTTCTTTTAGAAGTCATGAGGGACATTATGAATTATTGGTCATGCCTTTTGGCCTTTGCAATGCTCCATCAACCTTCCAAAGTATCATGAATAATCTGTTGGACAACTGAGAGGGGGGGGGGGTGAATCAGTTGTTACCGTGCTTAAACAATATGCTTATTTTAAACTCTTTGCAGAAAAACGGAATGATGATCACAATAATGCAGGGAAATAAACAATGGGACATTCATCATCAGTCACATATATGAGAAACACAGAGACAAATATTTCCTGAGGAAACCCATACAAGGTAAAAACCTCTTTTTCTTTATACGATAAGTAATAGTTACATTCTTTACATTATCATACATATGAGCACCAACTCATAATGAGGCTACAACCTCTGTTNCCATTTTTCTTGCTATCTCTATGAGGAAATTTTGAAAAATACCTTCCAGTTTGCATGGGTGGCCATCATAAGCCCGAAGGGTAATAGTAGAAGGGATTAGTTCTAGGGATCCTAGCTTCTGCCAAATGTTTTTGGACATAATGCATGTGGATTCCCCCTCATTAATGACACATCAGTGAATGGTTATGTTTCAAACCATCACGGGGATTTGTAAGATGACCAAGGAGGAGAGCCAAGGTTCTTAGTTGTCTAAATCGAAATTAATAAAGCATGAGTTAGAAGGGTCAACTGTCTCTAGGGAAAAACTTGTGGGCTAAATTTTTTCAAGGTAGAGACATTTATGGCATCTTTAAGATATAGAGATCTATTATTATGCACATAATCCCACGTTCGGGGAGTCATACATGAAGGAAATACTAGTGGTTATTAAACGCACATATGTTGGCCACCTTTGTAACCCCTTTGAGTGGTAGTGCATCAAACAACACTTGTATATGGATTGGCCTAGGCATCATGAATCCCTCTATAGATAAATCGATCCATCACCTAACTTCTATAGTGTCACCGAGAATAGCACTCAGGAAGTGACTCTCTAGCACCTGGGTAGTTGAGTAGTATGACTAAGGGTATTGTCTAGCCTCCTTAGTTGGTGCCCTGAGATATTGGGTTGAGTACTATTGTTGGACCCCGCACGTATATAAGAGATATATAGCATAGGGAAAACCCTTAACTATAGATTACCTGCAAACCCTAACCCTTGGGAACATACCAGAGAAAGAAAAGACAAGATCTATTGCAGTGAAACCTTGTCATCTGCATTGGGGTTGAAAAATTACTACATCTTTTGTCTTGTTAAGAATTTGGGCATTCCTCCTCTGTAGTATTATTACGTTCAGAGTAAATAAAATAAAATAAAAGTTTGGGCCTGTCAACACCCTTATTTTTGACCTAGCCCATTGCATTCCTCTCTTCATTCTGATCGCAGTGGTACCCTTCAATTTTAATCCTTTTTTTCCCTACGGACCTAACCCCCTATGGGACGCCTTTCTTGAGACCTATCACATTGGATTCCTCACTTGATCTTGATCACCCATGTATCTATCACTTTTAATCCCATTTTTTCCATTATGACACCTCTAGTGCTACCTAATCCTTCACCATGCCTATCACTCACTCCCAGTCCCAATAAACTTTGGAGGATAGAATGTCCCACCTAGAAAAACAAATTGATGACAACATGGCTTCCCTTCGCATTAAGTTCACCACAACCCTGGAATAGAAAGTCAACAAATTGGTGCAACTCTTCCAGGGTAAGAATGTTGAGGGAAACCTAGAATAACTTTTGTCTTCTCATTATGAACATACTCAGTCCTCTTGCTCCCCTTGGGGTTCTCCACCTTCTTGGAATAAGATGCCCAAATTTAACATACATAAATTTGATGGTTCCAACCCAGTCGGGTGGGTTTCTCAAATGGAACAATACTTCTCCCTTCATGATATTCAAGACGATGAGACCAAATTCCATGTAGGGGTTTTGTACTTGGATCAAGAATTATCGAAGTGGTGGCAGTGGCATAAGAAATGTCATCCAGGACCTCCCAATTGGAACATGTTCTCGAAAGAAGTTTGTTCTTGTTTTTATAGGGAATCACAATTTTTGGGTTGAATCACTAAGTTACGCCAAACTGGGTCTGTCACAGACTTCATCACATCATTTGAAAAATTGGCTATCCATACCAAGGGATTATCTGATGAATTTTACCTTGAATTTTTTATCAGTGATCTAAGAGAAGCTATCAATTCTAACGTGAACATGCATCATCCTACTACCTGGTTGCAGGCATGTCAATTAGCCAGGGAAGTAGAGACTGTCCTCCAGGAACCATCCCTAAAGGCCCCATTTACCACCTATTCTCACCTAGTGGATACCCCTACTCTGACCCAACTTTAAAGGTCCAAAAGGTCTCTCTGCTAAAATGGAGAAATGTCGCAAGTAAGGCCTTTGCTACTATTGTGATGAAAAGTATGCACCAGGGAATAAATGTAGAGAAATAAAATTCTTCTAGATTGATGCCTCAGCTTCCTCTTCCTATGAATACATCCCATCAGATGAGGTTTCATACCAAGAGGAGGCTCATCCAAGTGATGATGTTGAAGATCCAGTTTTCATGCCGATGGACTCCGTGCACCCGGTCATCTTGCTTCATGAGCTCTCAGGTATTTTGTCCCCACATACATAGAAGATCAAGGGCTACATTAAACATAGGTTGGTTGTGGTGTTTATTGATAGTGGTAGCACCCATAATTTTATTCATCACAGGCTCATTGATGAGACATTGATTTGTACACCCTATTTCTAATTTTCAAATCCTCAACGCTAATGGTGGTACTATGAAGTGTGGGGGGCATTATTAGAATGTCAAAATCTAAATCAATGATTACCATATAAAAACCCACATGTTCTCTATTTCCATGGGTGGTTTTGATATTGTACCGGGTGTGGAATGGCTTCACACTTTGGGGTCGATCAAAATGGATTATCAAGAAGTATATATGAGCTTCACCTAAGAAGCTCACCCCTATACTCTTAGGGTTGTCCAAGCAGGCCCTCCTAAAATCATTAACTCTCATAAGATGGAAAAACTCTTGAAGAAAGGCCACCATGGTGTGATTTCTCAATTTAATGCCATCTAGGTCACTAAACAAGCCTCTAAGGTAGTTCCTCCTTGCCTGCAACTCATCTTGGAAAAGTACCCCAATATATTTGAGATTCCTACAACCTTACCTCCTTCGAGGGGTGAGCATGATCATAGAATCCCTCTCCTTCTGGGAAGTCAACCCACCAATGTACATTGCTACAAATATCCTTTTCTCAGAAAAATGAAATAGAAAATATGGTATAGGAATTAATGGAGGAAGGGGTAATTCTCCCTAGTAATATCCCATATTCTTCCCCACTAGTGATGGTTTTAAAGAAAGAAGGTACTTGGTACACGTGTCTTGATTTTTGTGCCCTAAATAAACTAACCATCAAAGATAAATTTCCCATTCTTGTCATTGATTATTTCCTGGATGAACTACAAGGTTCCTGTGTATTCACCAAATTAGACCTTCTCTCTAGTTATCACCAAATCCGAATGAAGGAGGTAGATATTTTGAAGACTTCTTTTAGAAGTCATGAGGGACATTATGAATTATTGGTCATGCCTTTTGGCCTTTGCAATGCTCCATCAACCTTCCAAAGTATCATGAATAATCTGTTGGACAACTGAGAGGGGGGGGGGGTGAATCAGTTGTTACCGTGCTTAAACAATATGCTTATTTTAAACTCTTTGCAGAAAAACGGAATGATGATCACAATAATGCAGGGAAATAAACAATGGGACATTCATCATCAGTCACATATATGAGAAACACAGAGACAAATATTTCCTGAGGAAACCCATACAAGGTAAAAACCTCTTTTTCTTTATACGATAAGTAATAGTTACATTCTTTACATTATCATACATATGAGCACCAACTCATAATGAGGCTACAACCTCTGTT
>JZKD02S2425422.1:8798-28082 GCA_000966675.3 Picea glauca | reverse complement strand
AACGCTCCCAGAAAGGTCCCTAGAAGCGCCAGCGCTTCAAAGTTGGATAGCGCTCCTGCAAAGGGGTGGAAAAGCGTTATAACGCTTCTCAGCCATGGTGGAGGGGCGTCGGCGCCCCTCAGGTAGTGTTGGAGGAGCGTTCCCCTTCCAAAACCTTGATTTTGAAGCTTTCTAAGGTGTCAAGAGATGTTTGACTTCAGTAGACCAACTTTCTTCCTTCAAACTGAGTAAATGAGGTGTTTCAAGTGTCTTTGTGATGTCATCATTACGGTGACATGATCCAACAGTATTTACGACACCCTTATAACCAACTTGTGACCTTTGCGACAAGTTGTATAGGAGTTGCGACACTTGCGACAAGCGAGAGGTATGTGCGACACTTATCCAGTTGAGTGATTTGGATGTGTAACAACTACGGGTTGGATATGGTGATTCAAAATCATATGTCCTTGGATCAATATTGCCAACTCAAGTTAAAAAATAAGCCTAGGACGAAGCATAGGAACAAATTTGAGTTTGAACGAAGAGCAGGAAAGATAGAGATCCCTTACTTTGATGGTATGGCCAAGATGACAGCACAGGCATGGGTGTAGAAGATGGATACCTATCTGCAACTCAACCCCATGAGGGAGATGGAAGCCATCAAGTTTGCCATTATGTACTTGGATGTCAAGGCTCATGTTTGGTGGTATCATGGACTCACCACTCTTAGCCACAATCAGATAGTGTCTTACATAGAGTTCACTCAGAGGCTCATTGACAGGTTTGATCAAGAAGATCCTGAGCTACATTTCCAGGAGCTCAGACAACTCAAGCAAACTGGTACAACTGAAGCATATATTGATGAATTTCAAAGGTTGGCAGTGATGGTGCAGGACATGTCTTCGACTAGGCTCATGATTCTCTTCACAGAGGGGTTGATGGAACCATTGAAGGGTTGGGTCAAGGATTTCAAGCCTACCAACCTACAGGAGGCTATCTGGAAGACAAGGGATCTAGGACTAGCAACTAAGCCTAAATTTATACCTAGACCATCTCTTAACAATGGAGGAAGATACCAAAGACCTCCAATGAACCAGGGAGGACGTGATCCAAGGGGTTTTGATAGGGGCCATGGCAAAGTGGAGGAGAACACCGAGAGGGAGTTAAGAAGGAAGAAACTTTGCTTCACTTGCAAAGAACTGTGGAATCCAACACACAAATGCATGGGCCGTGGTCAAGTGCACTACATTGAGGTCACTTCAGACAACGAGGAGGAAGAAGAGATCAGCTAGATACAGAACATGGAGGCCGAAACCATTGAGGAAACAGAAGAACAGATCATAGGGAAGGACAGTATGGCCACTTTGCACCTATCAGTGGAGTGTCCAAGTATAACACCTTTCGAATGAGGAGGGTCTTGCAGGGACAGAGAGTTTTAGTTTTGATTGATGGGGGATCTTCTCACAACTTCATTGGTTTAGAATTACTTAAAGGAAGGCACATACCCATAGTAGAATTTGAAGGTTTCAAAGTGGAGGTAGCAGGTGGAAGCGCTATGCCCTGTGACAGATACATTCTGGGCATGAAGCTTACCTTGGGTAGGCATGAGCTGATACAGGACGTCTATGTCATGGACCTTCGAGATAACAACATCATCCTAGGATTTTAGTGGCTCAGTACGTTGGGGCCTATCACCACCAACTACAAAACCATAGAGATATCATTCACAAAGGAGGGTGGACGAAAGGTAGTGCTTCGGGGCATGATAGGGAATGCTGCAAAGGTAGTCATGGCCAAGAGGATGGAGGCCATCTTCTGGAGAGAGGAGATAGTATACGTAGCAGAATGCAGGGTTGCAACATGTATGGATGAGCAGGGAAAGGTTCACTACACCCTGGAGATCAAAGAAATCCTTGACAGGCATCACAAGGTGTTTGGTCCTATTCCTCCAGGTGTGCCACGAAACAGGGGGTTTGAGCACACCATTGAACTAAAGGCAGGAGCTAAACCAATTATCACCACACCCTATAGACATCCAAAGAAGTATAAAGATGAGATAGAGAAGGCCATCAGGGAACTTCTATACATGGGACACATCAGGCCAAGCTCTATCCCTTTTGCTTCTTCAGTAGTCTTGGTCAAGAAGAAGGATGGGACGATGAGGATGTGCATTGACTTCTAGGCCTTGAACAAAAAGATGATCAAAAAAAGGTATTCTATACCTAGGATTGATGAGTTGCTTGATGAGCTGCATGGAGCTATTTACTTCACAAAAATTGACCTTCATTCGGGCTACCATTAAATCAAGATGAGGGAGGAGGATATCTCAAAAACAACTTTCAGGTGTCACTACGGCCATTATGAGTTCTTGGTGATGCTCTTTGGGCTAACCAATTCCCCAGCCACGTTTCAGTCTTGCATGAACTATGTGTTCAACAAACAACTGAGGAAATACTTGCTAGTATTCTTTGATGACTTGCTCATTTACAACAAGATGTGGGACGAACACCACCGACATGTGGACCAAATCCTGTTGATCATGGAGGAACAGTCGTTATATGCTAAAGAATCCAAGTGTGAGTTTGGGATGTCAGAGGTGCTTTACTTGGGACACATCATAGGAGTAAAAGGGGTACAGGTACATTAGGAAAAAATAACAGTTATTAGGGAGTGGCCTACTCCTAAGACACTCACAGAGCTAAGAGGATTCCTGGGCATATGCACATACTATAGAAAATTTGTCAAGGGGTTTTATCAATTATGTGCACCCTTGACCGATCTGACCAAAAAGGGGGCCTTCAAATGGAGTGAAGAGGCTCAAGCCACCATGGAGAAGATGAAAGAGGTAATGAGCACCTGCCCCATACTAGCCCTTCTAGATTTTGGCCTACCTTTCACCTTGGAGTGTGATGCCTCAGGGGAAGGTATAGGGGTCGTGTTGATGCAGAATAGGCACCCTTTGGCCTACAAGAGCTGGAAACTCAGGGGCCCTGAACTGCTTTACAACATTTATGACAAAGAAATGTTGGCTATCATGCATGCACTGGCCAAATTTCGGCAATATTTGGTAGGAGCAAGGTTTATGGTCAAATCCGATCATAACAGTCTTAAATACCTATTGGAGCAGAAGGATCTGAATGAAAGGCAACAAAAATGGGTAAGAAAAATACAAGCCTACGACTTTGACATTGAATTTGTCAAGGGAAAGAACAACACAGTAGCAGATGCTTTATCTAGGAGGCCATCCATTTTTGCCATGTCAGGTATGTTAGTTGAATGGAAGGATCACTTGATGGTATAATATGCAAAGGATTAGTTTGCTTGTCAGCTATTGGATGGACAGATACAGGATGATAACTTTAGAGTCATGAAGGACCTCATTTATTACAAAGGCCAAATTTTCTTGTTTCCTGGATTGGATTTCAAAGCCAAGGTATTACATGCATGTCATAACTCATCTGTGGTAGGGCACCAAGGAATTGGTAAGACATATAGATAGGTGAGAGAGAGGTTCGCATGGAAGGGCCTAAAATAAGATGTGATTAAACATGTCAAAGAATGCACTACATGCCAAGAGAACAAGGATGAGCACACCCACCCTGCAGGACTACTGCAACCTTTGCCCATTCCATTGCACAAGTGGGAGATCATATCCATGGATTTCATCACCAGCTTGCCCAAAGCGCAGGGTAAAGACTGCATTTTCATAGTAGTGGACAGGTTGACGAAGTTTGCACACTTCTTTTCCATAGCCACAGACTTCAGCGCAACACAGGTGGACGAACTATTTTTCAGAGAGGTATTCATATTACATGGCCTACCAAAGACCATTGTCAGTGACAGGGATAGTAGGTTCATGAGTACATTTTGGCAGGAGTTGTTCAGACTAGTTGGAACGACATTGACTCCCAGCACCAGTTATCACTCTCAGACGGATGGCCAGACCGAAATAGTCAACAAATGGGTGGAAGGCTACTTCAAAAATTATGTAGCTAGTCAACAAAAGGCCTGGGTCAGATGGTTTCACTTGGGGGAATACTGCTACAACACCACCCATCATGTATCCATAGGCATGACACCATTCAGAGCTTTATATAGCTATGACCCAATCTCCTTTATGGAGATTGCCTTTGGGGATAGGAGGGCACCGATGGTGCAGGATTGGGTACAACAGAGCCAAGACATCCTTCGAGAGTTGAAGGATCATTTACAGAGAGCACAGAACCAACAGAAGGTCCAAGAAGATAAGCACAAAGTGGAGTGTACTTTTTAGGTTGGTGACTTAGTCTATTTAAGGCTCCAACCCTACCAACAAGCTTCTATTAAAAGAAGTGGAGCAGAAAAGTTACATCTGCACTTCTTTGGGCCCTACAAGATCAACAAAATGATAGGGGCCATAACTTATGAGCTAGAACTTCCACAGGGAATCCGAATACGCAATGTCTTCCATGTATCCTGCCTAAAGAAAGCCATTGGCCAACACATCATTCCCATTGAGATACTACCTCCCATGGACAAAGAAGGGTAGCTTGTGTTAATTCCAGAAGAGATACTAGAGGCTCGAGAGAAAAAGCTCTGGAAGAGAAGCATTAAGGAGTATTTGATTAGATGGAAAGACTTACCCATTGAGGATGCCACATGGGAGAATGACCAGTTGGTGTAGGAAACAGGTTTGGAATCACTTGAGGACAAGCAATTTCAAGCAGGGGAGACTGTAATGTCTCCCACCTCTTGAGGAAGAGGTTTGGAAGAATCAGTGGTCTAGGTGTCCCCACTAGACCATAGTCTCATACTGAGGGGAAAAGTCAACTAAACTAAGGTTATATTATTAAGTTGACTTGATAAAAAGGTAAAAAAGGAGCTAAAAGATAACTCAACTGAGAAATAGAAGACTTGGAGTTGGAGTTAGGTTTATCTCTAAGAGTTAAGTTAACTCAACTAGAAGATAGAAGGATAATTATAAAGAGAGGGCAAGGGCACACTTCTTGGGTATTCTAGATTTGGTATTTGCTTGTTATTTCTCTTGAGCATATAGTTTGGGGGTTTTTCTATACAAACTCTTGTGAGCAACTCAGTGGAAAAAGATCCACTCACTTGTTCTGCATCTTGGTCTCGGGGATGAAAGAATCCACCCACACTATTCTACACTCAGCACACTTCCATCTATCACTTCAGAAAATCTATAGGGCCATACTATTCATGAGTTTCCAGCAAGGGCGCATCAATATCCAAAGAAGGGTTTGATCCAGCTGATCAAGAGAGCCCTTGGTCATTCCGACAATTGGGTTTTATTTGCAGGGTCTCAACCATCATTTTGAGGGATTTTTTAGAGAGTTATCACCATCAGTTATTTAGCTTCAGATTGGGATGGCTTGGAGGCAAGAGGACGTCCTATGATTCAGTATTTTCCATATCTAGGGATATCCACTTGGAATCTGGGTTTGAAACTTCTCATATGGGTTTCCCATAACCCGATCTACATTCCTAGATATTTTTAGAGAATTTGGAGGTCTCCTTCATCAAGGCCGAGTTATCTAGGGTTTTAGGCATCTAGGAGGGCGCAACTTCTTTGAGGATTCTGTGGTTTGGAGGGATTTTCCTTAGCCTTTCATCTTGAGACTTCAGGAGGGGGTCACTGGCATCCAGATCTATCATTTGGCAGAGTTTGGACTCATTTGGAGTCTTCCTACAACTGGGCCGAATTATTGAGGGTTTCAGCTATCTGCTAGAGCGTGGAATCTTCCAGACTGAGGAGCTTGGGATTCATATGGCCTGGGTCTACTTGTATTAGTCTTCATCTCTCATCCAACCTTTGGAGGCTTCTTTTGTATTGACGGGAGCATTTTGTAGCAACTCGTATTTCTTATCTATTGGGCCATCTGAGGATTATTCCAGATCTGCTCTCTATTGTATCTGATTCCTGCTTCTTATAATAAAAGGTCAGATCTATGCTTGTGTTTTCTATATCTTGAGTATATTTTGATCTTCATGTGTTGGATAAATCTTGTATAAACACCACTTAATAACTGAACAACTTCAATAGTCACCTGCACATCAAACACAACAGTGGTAGTTAGTGGTTTCAAGCAAAAAATTAGGCTTGGGATCATTACAAGCTAAAGAAAAACATGAGGAAGAACATGAAATAATCCAAGAAAGAAAGAGAAGCCAGAACAACCAGTCATTAAATTAAGAATCACAATATTACCAGCCTGATATGAACTCACTAAAAGCAATCAATCAAAGGAACTGAAAGTTATGATGAAGAAAAATGTATATATGCAAGCATTGCAAGATCCATAACTAGAGGTTCTCCCAAATGGAGGGAGAAGACTGTGATGATTACTTGTTCTAGTAAACCAAGCATACCTCTACATGAGTCTTTATATCATCTGTAATATCCATGGGTTGGATTTCTACATCAGATGAATGCAAAGATTGTTCTCTAGAGAAATTGAATAAAGAGCATATGAAGAGCAAAC
The DNA here is from genome assembly GCA_000966675.3 of Picea glauca. Lineage (NCBI taxonomy): Eukaryota > Viridiplantae > Streptophyta > Pinopsida > Pinales > Pinaceae > Picea > Picea glauca. The sequence continues at coordinate 21,618 of JZKD02S2425422.1, read as the reverse complement.
TCAAGACTTTGAGGCATACCAGAAAGAGACCCTTGCATGCAGATGGAAGAACATAACTTGGTGGAGAGCCTCCAGTGCACAGCAGAAGCGTGGTGAAGATTTTCTATAATAGAGATATTGTATCAAGATTATTACTCAGAAGATCAGATCTCATGATGAAAAAAGAAGTGCCACATGGATATGTTCCGGTTTGACCCTTTCCATGATGTTGTGAGCTAGTAGGAACCAAAGAAGAATCCAACAAAGATATACTTTATTGATCAGAGCTATATGAAGTCTTCAGAGAAAAACCAGTGTTCCAGACCGAAATACATTTGATATCAAGCATTACATTATCCATGATGAAGTCCAGAAAGGAGAAAGTGGTTCTCAAATATATATCTCCACAGATGAGTAGATAAGAAAACATTTTGGTAAAGCTTCTATCCAAGATGAAAGAGTTTGCGTACTCAAGCTAGAGATCTTGGAGATGACTTCCTTATTGAAAAAGGAAGAGATGACTCCCAGGTTGGGAGGGAGAACTTATGTATTATTGATTGATGGATAGTCATTTTTCAGTTTGAAAAATGGTTCAGGATGAGCAGTTTCCTTCCAGTTCAGAAAGTGGATTGAGATTTCTGATGGACAGACATTTTCCAGTTCAGAAAATGGTCCAGATTGTTGATGTACCATAGACAACGACTTCACATTGTGGTTAACATGGGAAGTGGTCTAGGGAAGTCTCTATTCTTGAGGGTTACTCAAGAATACTGGCCCGCCTTGCCGAACAATGATTTCCCATTGTGGTTAACATGAGGAATGGTCTATTTTGGAGGTTGGTGCAGGACAATCATTTCCTTTGGAAATGGTCCAGACAGTCATTCCTTAGGTCGGATTCATTCTCTCTAGGTTTCACTTTGTTTAGTGTCGGAAGAATGGCCCAGGGTGGGGAATGGTCCAGGTTCAACAATCAGGGACAGGCATTCCTTAGGGAAGATTCATTCTCTCCAGGTTGCACTTTGTTTAGTGTTGGAGGAATGGTCCAGGCTCAGAAATCAGGAAAATTATTCTTCCTTGCTTGAGAAGAATAGTCCAGATAGCTCATCATTGATATCTTACCTTTTGAGGGCATATATTCTTCCAAGATCTCACATATGTGAGTGGAAGAATGGCCTAGATGATTCAGTTTATATCATAACATTGTTTCTATGCAGGTTGATATTATATGATCATTATGAAGACCGTATGTCTCTAAACAGTAGATGTATACTACTATGGTGGATGTGTTCCACTATTTGATCAAGTACCTATGTGCTACTTGGTGTGGTGGTGTACCACTAGATTGTAGTTGTGTACTACTATGGATAGACACAATTTTGCTCTATTGAATTATATTGTTCTAATTGCCTTGAAGACTATCAACAATGTTGAAAATGATGATCAACTAGATGGATAATGGAAAGAGATTTCCTATATTAGAAGAATGGTTCTTGTGTCACTCTATGGAGTGAGTGACTTATCCAACATCATGTTTGATTACTCAGATAGAGTATGGTTTTGAGAGATGATGAAGTTGATGGCATTAATAGTGATAATGGTGCTCATGATCCAGTCATGAGATAGTCTATACAAATATGTTGATGCTACTAGGTGAATGGTATGTTTGTGCTCAAGACCATTACCTGTAATACCTCCCTAGCTAGGAGGGAGTGTTGATATTATGGTAGCTGCAGGATCTATTTACCTCCACGTGTAAACCTGATGAGAATAGAATATTCCAGGAAGCAAGAAGAAACCCTAATGAGTTGGCTAATAACCCTAGAAGACATGTCAGCTCAAGAAGATAACTTGTATTAGGTTATTAGCCTCCAAGAGAAGAAGTCGGCTAGAAGAAATAATATATACTGAAAAGACAAATACCCATAATGAGAAGTTGGCCCAGATAGTTAGCCATAATTACTATAAATACAGGAGGTCAGTCTTGATTCTGGTAGGCAGTCTTAGAATTACAGAGCAACACTTGTGCGCACTACAGTGCCCAGTTTTGTATGCAGGTTTGGAGGAGAGTTGTCATTGCAACTGTTGTAGCTAGCAGATCACGTTTGGATTGGACTATCTGTTGGCTAGGGTTTGGACTATTTGATCAGTTCTTGTTCGGTGTGCTATCCTTGGGGAAAGGTGTGCTACCCTTTGTCTGGCTATCTCGCCTAGGGTTTGCTTCTAGAATGATTCTCTGTCAAGGTTAAGGTGCTCGGAGGGTGGCTTTGGCCTATGGCTGGGTGACAATAGTAATATTGTCAATGGTAAAATGAGCACATCCATTATATTCTAACAAGACGACCTCAAGAATGTCTCACGAAGTTGCAATCATCAAAACTACCTATCAGCAAGAGGGACATTCTCTGTCACACCAAGTTTATCATGAAAGTACACTAAATTCGACCTGGCAAGGGGCTTGGTGAGAACATATGTGATCTACTCATCTGTAGGAAGGTATTCCACTCGAACTACCTTCCTTTGCACCATATCACGAATATAGTGATACTTGATCTCAACATGTTTGGTACTATCATGAGATACTGGATTCTCTGAGAGCTTCACACAGCTCTAGTTGTCACAATGTATCATGGTGGGATCCAACATATGACCAAACAATATTGCAAGGAGATTGTGAAGACACACTGCTTCACGTATTGTCATACATACTGCAATGTACTCGGCTTATACGGTACTCAGGGCCACTGAAGTTTGCTTCCTGCTACACCAGGAAACCATGGCAGATCCTAGGCCGAAGAAACATTTGAAGGTGCTCTTTCTGCCAATTGTTCTTTCAACCCAATATAAATCAGTATATCCATACAATATCATGTCAATACTAGAATCATATCTAAGGCCATATCCAAATTTTCCTCGTAAGTATCTCAACACATGATTCACAGTCACCCAATGTATCTGTCTCGGCTGACTCATGAACTGGCTAAGTGCATTCGTTGCATATAAAATATCATGTCTGGTATTAACCAGATACATCAGTGATCCAATCACTTGTTGATATATAGTCGGATAAATCAAGTTTGAATCAGAAGAAGACTCAGTCAGCTTCTTCATATTCGTCACCATCAGTGTGGTCATGGACTTACAATCTATCATGCCAAATCTCCTCAAGATATCAACAGTGTACTTCCCTTGAATCAGGAAGATATCATCAGTTCTCTACCATACCTCAAGTCCCAAGAAGTAATGCATCATTTTGATATCTTTCATCTCAAATTCAGAAGCCAATTCATGCTTGCACCAAGTAATGAGATGCTCTGCTCCAGTGAGGAATAAATCATTAATGTACAAGATCAGAATCATGGATTCACCATTATCAACTTTATAGTATAGGTTGGCGTCATCAATACTTTTATTGAAACCTAGACTCATCAGGTATCCATCAATCCTCGCATACCAAGCACGAGGGGGATGCTTGAGTCCATATAGAGCTTTCTTCAACCTACACACATGGGACTCCTTCCCATGAATCACAAAGCCATCTGGTTTCTCGATATACACTTCTTCCTCAATCTCGCCATTGAGAAAGGATGTCTTCACATCCATCTGATGTAGTCTCCAACCCAAGGCTGAAGCAAGTGCAATAATCATCTGAATGGAGGTATATCGAGAAACATGAGAAAAGGTCTCCTCATAGTCAATTCCCTTCACCTGAGAGAATCCCCTGGCCACAAATATCTCTTTGTGTTTCTCAATTCTCCCATCAGCTGCATGTTTTATCTTATAAATCCACTTGGAAGTCACAACAAACCTCCCTTTAGGGCTTGGAACAATGTCCCACACATCATTCTTCATGATGGATCGATACTCCTCCATCATGGCATCCCTCCATACTGGCTCACTAGATGCCTCCTCATAACTGGAAGGCTCATAATCAATGATGTGGCTTATGGCTACTATATAACTTGAGAATCACCGGGGTCTCTTACTTTCTCTAAAAGTACCATGAGGAGCTACATGTTCCTCTGCCTCTTGCAAAGTGTGACGAGCTCAAGAAGGTATTTTCCGACCCACTATAATTTCTCTAGGAACATCAATAGGATGTATGGGCTCAATGGGATCAACAGGATCAATAATCTCTATTGTCTCATCTAGCTCTCTCTGTACTGTTGAGGTGTGATGTGGGGAAGACACCATCTCTTCCTCTCTCTCACTGTCAATATCTATGTGAGACTTTCTCGATTTTCTGAAGCAAACTTCCTCCTCAAACGAAAAATATCGACTCACTCTAATCTATCTCTGACTTGAGATGTAGATCCAATATGCCTTTGATGATTTACTGTACCCAAAAAATATGCCCTTCATGGCAGAAGCTTATAGTTTTGATCTTTTCTCCTTGGGTACATGAATGTAGACTAGACACCCAAATATCCTGAAGTGTCCTACTTCATGATTAGCTCCGGTGAAGGCCTCTTTGGGAGTCATGTTATTCAAAATCTTGTGAGGACTTCTATTCTGGACATATACTGTGGTCATGGATGCTTCTACCCAAAGAAACATTGGTAAACTATGATCATGGATCATTGCCTTATTTTCTTCCACAAGAGACATGTTCTTTCTTTCTACAACTCCATTTTGCTAAGGGTTGTAAGGAACAATGTACTCCCTCTTGATCCCTGCCTCAATGCATAAATCGATGAAGCACTTGGAGGTATATTCTCCTCCATTATCTTATCTCAAGGTCTTGATCTTACTTCCAGTCAGGTTGTCAATCTAAGCTTTAAATTCCTGAAATATGTCAAGGACTTCTTCTGACTCCTTGGATTCCAAGAATTAAATCCATGTCTTCCTTGAGTAATCATCAATGAAAATCGCATAGTATAAGTATTCACTCAAAGAAGCAACTGTCATAGATCCACACAAATCTGAATGTATTAGATACAAGATTCCTTTGGATCTATTGTCACTACTCGAAAACATCCCCTTGACATTCTTTCCAAGAGAACAACCTCTCCAAAAGTTATCATGCTCAACATGAAGTGGTGGAAGTCTGATTACCATCTTCCCCATAGCGGGAAGAGATATGTAGTGTAAGTGAGCAATTCTTCTGTGCCAAAGCTCACTCAGACTAATAGAATCGTGTACAAGAGCTTGAATTGGATGAACTCTCAATCTATACAAGTTGTCTTCTCAAACACCAATTACATTGGTTGAATCCATACTAGAATTCTTGTGTCATGCAAGAAATTTTCCATCAGAGAAAGAAACCTTGTATCCTTTGTCCTCTAAGGATGAAATAGAGACAATGTTCCTTCTCATCCCTGGTAAAAATAATACATCACTCAAATGAAGTGAAATACCTGAGTCTAGTTGAAGGGAAGTGGTTCTAATTTCATTGACAACATATCTAGCATCATCACCAAGTAAAACATGTAATCGAGAGTCCTTCTCTACTAGTCCAGTGAGATGTTCTTTATATCAAGTCATATTTATGGAAGCTCCATTGTCAATCAACCAGATATTATTGCTAGTAGGAATTGTACTTGAGAGGGTTGAGATGAAGAAGAATTCTTCAACGAGATCTGATCTAGTGTGAGGTGGATCTTCATCAATGTTGGTAGTGGTTGCATGCCTCCTTACTTTCTTTCGTATAAGACAGTCTCTAGCATAGTGTCAATATTTATCACATCTGTAACACTACTTTTGACATGTCTTTGTGTTCATGAGCCTAATGTGGCTTTTGTTTCCTCTAAAGTATTTCCTTACCTTTTCCTCTTCCTCTGCATGTCCTTGCATGAGAGATGAGTGCATGAATTTCATTATGATGGGAACTATGTGCACCTCTCACTCCAAGTCTTGTTTCCTCCTAAGTGCAGTATGCCCATAAGCGATCAAACTTAGGCAATTTGGATCGTCTACTGATACTCTGGATGAATGGATCCCAATGACTTGGAAGGGCATTAAGGGTTAGCATTACCATCTCTCTTTCTGATATGCTTTCTCCAATGGTGCTTAATTGATCTCTGATCTCAACAATTTTCATGAAGAAGGTGCAATTGTATCTGCCTTGGTCATTTTATTATTCTAAAGTTGGTGCTTCAAGAAAATGGCTATGTTGGTGTTCTTACTTTCAAACAACTTCTTCAAAGATTTTATTGGATAAATCGGTAAATGCAGACATAAACTGATCTCCCTAGATCCACCTAGATCTAGAACAAAACAAGGCATGACATGGTGCTTTCCCTAAGTTATAGTCATCGAATTTACTATCAAAGAAGGAATGAGTGACATACCTTTGAATATCGCTTCCTTTTATATTTGTTTTCCTTTCTTTACTCCAGTGCTCTCGTGATATTGGATATGCAATGACACAAACCAACCAAAGTGAAAGCAATAATAGTATATTCAATGAGAACTTATACATGTGATCAAAGAGTCATGTAATAAAATGAGAATGATTTTATGGGAAAGAAACATGCCACTGTATCATATTAAGTAAAAGTGGAAGATACAACCAAACAACCTTGATGTTGCAAGGTCCCCTTTTAGTGGCCCTTTGTTCCAACACACACACTTGCTCCGAATTTGCATGAAGATGATCCACAATATCTTGATGGGAAAATGGAGACCTCAAGCATCAATTGAAATAGGATTCCTCACATAGTCTTCAGCCTATTCCTTCATTAATTCTTTGCTTAATCTTGATTATCTTTGCTTAACCTTTTCCATGAGAAACCCATCATTATATAGGAGAAGGAGAAATGGTTAAAGAGATTAGGATGATCCCACCAAATAAGAGAAGCTAGTAGGATCCCAACCATATGGATGCCCACTCCTATTCTAGAAGATTCCCTTCTAGAACCTTCGTGAACTTCGTCTCCTTTCTTAGTCTTAAAACACTGCTGCACCATGTCTTTAGAGTAGCCTGCGGAAATTCCGCAAGCTAGGTTAAGGGCAGCCTGCAGAAATTAGGAATTTCCGCACTTTTTATTATATGCAGCCTGTGACGTCCTTCTAAAAAAAAGTTTTGTAGAGGGAGAAACCAGTTACTTTTCTCATGCAAAAGATCCTTTTGAGAGCTTGAACGCATGCTTGTAGAAACATCACCAGGGTGACCAAATTAATGTTGAACAAAATGCCCTCCAAAGTATGAGGCTGGAACTCGTGACAGCCAAAATACTTTGTAAAATGCATGTGTGTGTCGGGAACAAGGAGCGCACCAATCGGGCTCCTGCAAACAACTAAGAATTTGCACAATATTATACCATTTATGAGGTAGGAATTCCCATGCTCAGACTACAAGTAATTCAAGTTAGTCATGGCCACCAAGCATACACCGTGGATCCATGTCATCAAGATTTTACATAGCCACCAAGAATACACTATGGATCTATGTACTAGAAAGCTCAAATTCAGACATAGACACTAGACATACAAAGTGGATCTATGTGTCAATATAAATCATAAATACTCCATCGCAACCTGGACAAAAAATTATGAGATCCAGGGTCTTCAATCCCATCGTTCGTAAGTATGAATTTAGCCATGCGATTAAAGGTGTTGAAGTCGAACATGGTGGAAACTACTTGATTACCAGTCATTGATGAAAATAGTTAACAAGTGTGAGGGAAATCACCATTGATGTCAATGAATCCCAAGGTACCTTAGTAAAATCCATCGAATGTGAATAAATGAACTGAGGTTGAACACTCGATGGAATCTCTCGATTAGGGGTCAATGATATGAAAAGAGAAGAAACCTTCCATTGAGGCATGCAGGCTCTAAGGAACTAAATGATTTCTAAGTCTTGTTCTCGGAGGATGAGTCAAAGTCGATAGGAAAAGACTCATCACATGAGGGCCTTGATGTATCCCCCACCAATGACATGAAATAAGTAGTAGATTTAGGGTATATCAAATAATGAAAATTATTTTAAACTGACACAGGGAAGGTCGACATGGTAGGAATTGATAACTGCAGATGGTCGACGCAATAGAGGGCTTGTTTGGACTTGTCTTGAACATATGAACAACACGACAATGGTTTTGGAAGCATTGACTCAAGGACGACCCAAGATATGAACTTGCAGAAGGTTAGATGAGAAACAAATGGATTTCCCAACCTGGATATAATGATAAAGTGGGTGTCATGTTCAAGAGTGACTATTACTGCCACTAACACAAATACAAAGACACATTTATTTCCCAAAATTTCCCCCACCATTTCTGGAAAGTACCTTTTTATTTTTACGCAAGCTTGAGGAGGATAACATATGCTTATTGATGTAAGCTCATCCTTTGGACGAGTCCCTCAAAGTATGTTTAACGAACCCTAAGAAGGAGTGGTTCGATCCCATATGGGTCTTTCGATGTTTGTTTAACAAGTCCAAAGAGAGAAAACTCGAGCGTTTTTCATGTTTAGAGAGTCTGAAAAAACCTTAAAGAGAACTCTCTCAGTTCCTTTTTCATAAATTATTTCGACAAGACTAAAAAAGTGATAACCTACCACCCTTTGAACATTTTCTTCAAATACTTTTACGAGTGTGAGAAGAATAAGGTCGCTCGACAATCTTTTCATTTTTATGGAGCGTGAAAAAATCTTAAAGGATACTCCATGAGTTTCACTTTTCGTGTTACCATGATGAGCATGAAAAGATGACAAAAGTATACTCGGTTGCATTCTCATTGATTTACGAGAGCGAGAACGAAAAAAGACTGAGCTTGAGGTTTTTCCTCAAAAACCTAAAAAGTATTTGTACATGTGACAAATGAAAAACAAATTAATTAAAGTATATGTACTTCATCATTCAGGCTCCTAGATAATTTATCTGCGAAAGAAAACAACACTCGCAATGTCATTAGAACATTAGGTTTTAGGTAAAATGAATAAAATAATATAAAAAAAATTCAAAAGAAAAAGTAAAAAGTGAATAAATATAGGAAAAACCTCTTTTTACCATTCTATTGTTATTTCACCCAAAACTTGTCTAGAAAACCCTTTTTAACTCAAACTTCCTCTGTCAATTGTGGGAAGCACGAGAAACTATTCAGTGAACAGACTCCGCCAAAGAGGTAATCTTCACATTCTTTGTCTTTTCCATGGATTAATTTTCTTTTTCACTGGTTAAAAAATAGTTTTTGAGTCAGTTTTTAGGTCGGTAGGTGCGCGCTGGCGCCATCGTAGGTGGCATATATTGGGCCCTATGGAAACCATAGGTTTCTGTAAGTGGCCTTCAGTTCACCTGTGGAAATTCTGCACTGCGTAAAAACTCCACCTGCGGTGGGCGAAACTCAAAATTTCATACGCATGCTTAACCAATTAAAAATTACCAAGGATGTGAAATAAAGATGTTAACTTTCTTCTTATGGCTCCACTGCAGGTTTTGACCATCGGGATGTTGGAGTGGAGGGAAAGAGAACACGAACATGATTATTTCATTGCCAGGAATGACCCGGGCATAGTTAATGCCCTCCGGCAATGCGGGCTCCTGAAGTTCTTTAAAATCCAGTGCATGAGGGACCAACTCAGGTTGGTCGAGTACTTGGTCCACATGTGGGATGTGGATCAACAGGTGTTCCATGTGGGATTCCACACGCTCGCTCTAGATATCAAGGATATCTATTTTTTGACAGGATTATCACGTCGTGGATCCCACGTAACATTGACAAGAGGTAGAGGTGGCAGTCTACCAATGAGTGAGTATGTTCGCTTGTACTGTGATCCCGAGGCCGAGAGATGTAAGGGCAAGGTTGCAATTAGGGGTGTCTGGGATTTACCCCTACGGACAATCTTGTTCACTATCACATGTATGGCAGGGAGTGCATCTCCTCACATGGCCCTCCATAGTTACTTTCAGTACACAGTGGAGTGCACAGAACCTCGGGTATTTAACTGGTCTAATGGGGTTCTTCGTAGTATGAAGACACAACTAACAAAGTGCAAGAAAGGTGACCTGGAATAATTCAGGTACAGATCTATTTTGGTGTCCTTCTTCCTCGAGAGGGTTCCACACTTGCATCTACAGTTAGAGTGGGGCCTGCTAGCCCCATGGGATCCAAGGATGAAAATATGGTGTGACCTCATGGCTCGGCATGTGGCAAGCCCCATCATCAAATACAATGATGTGTTCTTCGATTGTTTGAGGCCTCAACTACTGATGGTAGAAAATTATGCGTATGTCGGCTTGGATTTCAAAGGCGACCCAGACTTGGTTCTACCTGAATATTCTCAGTGGGGGGATCTAGGTAAGAATTACATTTTGGTTTTATAATGTTTTTGTAAATTTTAATATATGAAATGTTTTTTATGTTTTTAATCCGAGGACTAATCAAAAATTATTTTGACAACATAGATGTAGGACCACAATGGCCTCTAGGTACATCCCCCATCCAAAGATGAGGGGAAGCAGCCAAGGTGGTAGGATGGGTTGCTGGTGACTACGAGGCGATCGAGCAAAACCTAGAGGGGTTGACAATAGATGTCCCAGATATCTCTATCAATGATATTCCGAGACATTATCAGCGTCATACTGTGGGAGTATCTGGTTCTATCAGTCGACTGCTCCATAGGGTAGCATGAGCAGTTGTGTGTTATCGTGAGCGGCATCCTTGATGCTATTTTGTATATGAAACCACGTGCTTCACATTTTTGATATTTTCGTCTTCAGACAAAACACTTTTTGTAAAAACTTTTATCATTATATATATACATGAGGCTTATACCAGATTACCTTGCTTTATATACAAAATGTGATTGGATTTAAATGACGTTCCAAGAGGCAAATTCGTAAATATACCCTTAACAAAGTAGGACTTCGAATAGCATAGACATTACCTAATTGTAGTTTTACTAGATGTGAATCAATTCGTACAACAAAGTGACAGATTCCAAGTGAAATAGCATTGGTCAACAATTCAATGATTGCACTGTATTCTGTGATATTGTTAGTTTCACAACTGAGGCAAGCACCGTGTAGACTGATTAATTTGTTCGTAGGTGCATATATTTCCCAAGCAGCAGATGCTAAGTTTTGAGTACTATGATTAGTGCCATAGACGAAGCCAATGTAGGGTAGTGAAGACACCGATATTTGGAAACCAAGCACAATGCAAGGTAAGTAGTTGGGGGTCGAAACCAAACAACAAAAAAACACACGAAAGTAGAACACAACAATATGATACAGTAAAAATACAAGTACTCATGCAAAAATGACTTAAGCATAGTAATTCTTCAAGTAAATCCCATTTCTGGGTTCACTCAAAGGAATGCCATCATAATCTACTAACTCATAAGCTCCCTTCTCCAACACTCGTTTGACAATATAAGGACCTCACCACATGGCCTCGAATTTTCCGGCCCCCAGTAAATCACGATCTTGTTCATAGAGGAGAACTAGCTCACCTTCAGAGAAAATATGTGGCTTGACATGCTTTTCATATTGGGCCTTAACACGTTTTTTATGAGTTTCAATAACTAGGGCAACATCACAACAGGTTTCATCTAATTACATCAGGTACAATAGATGTTCCTCTTCAGCAGAGGTGTTTGGGAGAAGTTCAATGGCTAGTTTTAGAGATGGTATCTCACATTCAATCGGCAAGACATATTCTATACCATAAACTAATTGGAAAGGTGTGAACCCGGTGGCAGACTTGACGGATGTCTGGTAGGCCCATAATGCTGAAAAAAACATCGTGTGCCAACTTGTCTTATGAATTCCTATCATTCGTCAAAGCATAGTAATAAGGACGTTGTTTATCGCTTCAACCTGACCATTGGCCTATGGGTAATAGGGGGTTGAGTTTTCATGGTGAAGACCCAACTTTTCAGTAAGTTCGGACATCGTAAAATTTTGAAAATGGCTACCGTGATCAGTAACGATAGCTTGGGGAACACCAAACCAAGAAATGATATGATTAAATATGAACAATGCTACAGTTTTTCCGGTATTATCGAAATTAGGCATCACCACGGCCCATTTAGTGAAATAGTCCACAACTACAATGATGTATCCATGCCCCCCGACCGAGTGAGGGTTACATGTCATGAAGTCGATGGCCCATTTCAAGAAGGGACCAATGGAAACTATAGGGTGTAAAGGAGCAGGATGAGATCTTATTTTGTTATTATAAGTTTGGCAAGCATGACATTTTTGGACGACAGTAATACAATCTTTAAACAAATAAGGCCAGAAGTACCATGCTCGTAAGATCTTTTGGGCAGTGGCATACCCATACATATGACCACCACATACCCTAGAGTGGAAATCATGCAAAGCTTTCTCAGCTTCGTCATAAGTGAGGCATCGTCGAAAAATAGGGTCAATACCTCGATGATAAAGGGTGTCACCAAGAATGATGTATTGATGGGCTTGATATTGTATACAATGACGGTCTGAGCTAGATAGATCAGGCCGAAAATTTTGAGTCTGGAGATAGATAATGATGAGTTTAATGGAAAAAGGTAACCTTCTTCTTTGGGGTTGCTCCCCCTAAACATGTGGCACTCAATAATACGTCATCCTTATTTTTGGTCTTTGGGACGTTTTCTTCCTTAGAATCCTTTTGTGTAGCTTCTGTCTTCTCTCTCTTCTTCATGTCTAGTATGTATGTGTTGTTCGGTCTTCTTGTTGCAGTTGCAACCAATCTTCCTGAGTTATTTTCTTTAATTTTACATTTTCTGGAGTCAAACGTAAGAGTGTATCCTTGATCACATATTTTGCTGACACTGAGAAGATTATGCTTCATATCTTCAACCAATAGGACTTTTCCTGCTTTTACATTTTCACTTCCAAGCTTTACAATTCCTTTTCCAAGTATTTTGGTAGATGAGTCATCTCCAAATGCAA
>JZKD02S2425421.1:354832-368719 GCA_000966675.3 Picea glauca | reverse complement strand
TAAAAGAGGGTTTCCTTCTAGGGAAAAAAACCCTAACATAATCTCTACCATTAGATCTGTGACCTTATAATGAACGGTCCAGATTTACAATGAAATTACAATATACTTTTATAAGTCATTTTTTGCTTCGGGGGCTTCGCCCCCGAACCCCCGCTGGGGGCCCGCTTTCCCCCAGACCCCGCAGAGGGGGTAGCCCCCCTCTGCACTCCCCCGCGTGGAAGAGTGTACATACTTCTGGGGTGTAAATACTTCATGGGGTATAGACACGGATGAAAGCAAAAGGACCTCTGCATCAGGAAGATAATCAGGCTCCACAACCAACACTATTTCTGGTGAGGGGAGCATGCATCCCTGATCTAGTCCATGTACTTCCACGCAAACATCTGATGCACAATCGAACAATGTTATCATAATTTTCTTGATAAATATCAACCTTCCCCATTAAATTCAATGTTTCTACCCATTCATCCTTCATTCCTTTTATCAAAGTGGCTTTGAGTACCTCACCTGGTAATGTACCATAAGGAGATATTTGCAAATTGTCTTGAAACCTTTCAACATATTCTTCTAATCTCTCATTTTCCTTTGTAGTCATTTGAAAGATTTCGTCTTTTAGATCCCTGGTTCTACAATAATCCTGATATTTTGTCAAGAAGACTTTTTTCATTTCATCCCATGAATTTATAGTTCCCCCTCCTAATACCATAAACCAATGTAGAGCTTCTCCTTTCAAAGTTGATGGGAACAGTTTTAGTTTTTGGGGTTCATAGGTGTAGTAATAACCCCTACATAGGACATCAAATTCGAATAATAATGCATCTAGGTCCTCTGAAATTAATCCATGAAAGGTTGGTAGATTCTGTAAGGGAATCACTTTCATGGAGGCATTCAGAACTGGATCAACTATTGGATATTTCGAAGTGGAATTATGGGCTTGTGGTTGATTTGGTTGCACCATGTGGTCGAAGATATGCCAATAATCTTCAGGAATTTCTTGGTCTGAGTGTTCTATTCGAGGTGATTGATTACTTGATCCCCTAGGGGATTTGATTGCACTACCTCTATCTAGGATTTTAGGTCTTCCCTCTCCTATCACAGGAGATCCAGGATTAGGTGGTGGTGATGGGTTTTCCTTATCAACCCCACTGGTCTCCCCTTCTCCCTCCTCGAGATTACAAGAGTTTCCCTAGTCTAAAGGGATGAGAGGTGGAAGATATGTATTTTGAAAACTTTGTTCAGTCCCTTCATTTCTATTATGAACCTCGACATGGGCTGCAGTTGGTGAACTTGCTGCTTGAGGGATTCGGGCAGAACCTCTCCTGGGTCCAATTGAAGCTTGAGATTCAACTTTTCAGATGATGTCATCTATGAAAGTGATTCTTCCAGGGAGCCCAAAGCCCTGCGATTTTGTAGTTTTTAGTGGGGGTTTTGGTTTTTTAGGTTCTTTCTTCTTAGTCATACACATTTCACACAAAATTCTAAGCACCTAAGTGACCTCTATACATCAACTGGAGGTAGGCGCTGGCACAATCATTTTACTTGTTGCCTGCATAGGTTCTTACCTTTTGTCTTCAATACCTCATCCTACATAGACACGACCTATGCTACCTTTGACACTCTCCCTGACAATGATGCCAAAATGTTGGGCTCTAAAGATTTCCTAAAAACAACCTTAGTTTAACATTGATTTATCAACCCAAGGATTCGTCTTTTATTTCAAGAATATCAGCAAAGTCTATGCAGATCGTTGTAGAGGATAAAATCATGTAGTTAAAGAAAATATGAGTTTATCAACAACCAAGTTCCTCACACATTCATTAACATTCTGAAACTAAGATCTTACTTAACAGAATTGAAATCTGATCTATAACATGTTGTGAATTAAAGCCATTAATTGAATTGTTGAATTGATCTAATTGAGAAACAACAATTGAATCTATGAAAGGCTTGATAAACTAATCTATCGACAATTATTTAACTTGCTGGAAAGAAATGGATAATTATTGTAAATTGAGAAGAAACATCAAACGTAGGATTAAACGAAAAGAACAATAAATGTTAATTTAAGCGAAAGGAACAACAAATGCTAATTTAAGCGAAAGGAACAACAATTTCTAATTTAAGTGAAAGGAACAACACATATGAAAATGAGAGGAACTGTCACATAGTAAACTACAACAATGGAAATTGGAACAACAATCGATAACATTATAATGAAGCACCTATCTTTCGTAAGCAGACATCAGAAAATCATTAACACACTCATGCATTTATCTTAACTATCGCAAAAGAGATTTAAATCACAAAACATAAATCAAAATGATACAATTACAGTTTGAGACAATAACTCCTTCAGACTAGGCCCTTGGTCCTCATAAGCACTGCTGCTAGAAACTCAGTACGCAAAAATAATGAAAATGCTCAAAACTTCTATTAATTCCATAACTGGTTCAACATTTACAAAAGACTGCTTGCACAGAGCAATTTTGAGTTCTCAAAGCTTGGATAAAATTCTTAGATGATCCTTTCTAGGATTCATTACCCTCTATATATTACAATGATACGGGTAAATTAAGCTATCCTGAGGATTCATATATCCTCAGGATTTCTTTTACTATTTATAAAGTTTACAAAACAGAGAATCAATCTTCCTCGAAACTGCTTTGCACTTAATGTCTTCAACCTCCAATAGCCTATGCATATTCAAAATCTCCTTAGCTATCTTGGGTTTAACAATATTTATCCATTCCTATAATAAAATGAAACAATTCCACCCGAATTTTAGAATTTATCTAATATTACTCAATAATATCTCTAGAAGACATTTTAATCATTTTCTATCCTAATTATTCCTAATTAACATAAAAGTTAATCAAGATGATATCATAACTCATGGAAAT
The DNA here is from genome assembly GCA_000966675.3 of Picea glauca. Taxonomy (NCBI): domain Eukaryota; kingdom Viridiplantae; phylum Streptophyta; class Pinopsida; order Pinales; family Pinaceae; genus Picea; species Picea glauca. Next base: position 365,819 of record JZKD02S2425421.1, on the reverse strand, counting down.
AATGAGGATATTTGTACCTTTTCCACAACTCAACAATCTCTAATCTTTGTTATTAGCTAACCTATTTCATTGATTTTTTTCTACTGTAGCATGGAGACGAGTACCCCACGTTGATTGTTTCTTAATCATGCCTAGAAATTTGTAATCTATGTTATTAACTTATTACCTACCCTAGTCTCTCTGTAATATCTGCATTTTGAATTTTAATAGAGAATAACCCACCACCTGCACAATTACAGAGCACAGTCAGAAACCCTGAATGATAACAATAATATCCCTCACGATGAAAAACAAAAACTTAGGCTTCATCTTATGGATTTAGAACCCTATAAAGAAAAAATTGGGAAAGAACTTCATTAAAAACACATTAATTGAGAAATAAAAACCCATACAGGAAACAAATAAGTCTCGTTATTCAAGCCATATTAACTTATTAACTACCCTAGTCTCTTTGTAATATCTGCATATTGAATTTTAATAGAGAAGAACCTACCACCCACACAATTACATAGTACAATCAAAAACTCGGAATGATAACAATAATACCCCTCATGATGCAAAATAAAATCTTAGGCTTCATCTTATGGATTTAGAACCCTATAAAGCAAAAATTGGGAAACAACTTCATTAAAAACACATTAACTGAGAAATAAAAACTGGCATAGGAAACAAATAAGTCTCGTTATTCAAGCCATAACAGAATATGCCTTCCTAAAAATGACTACTAGGTAGAAAATTTTAGAGGAAAAGGTTGTCTTATGAATCTCAAACAACTATGAAAACCTTTTATCATAATAATAATTGCAGAAAACAATTACAAAAAAAAAATCCTCTAATTTAGAATTCGAAAGGAAAAAAGAAGAGGCGACCTACAACGAATAAAACAGGAGCAGGGATATTGTCTAAAAGATGAAGAAAGAATTCGAGTTGAACGAAAATTACCTGAAACTCAAATGATAGATACGCTCTCAGCTGCTTCCCCTGCCGTTTGTGGAAAAATCTCTAAAGCGATTGTTAATAGGTTGCGAAACAATTTTTGATTCCTGTGGGCACGTGGCATTGTTTAATAAGCTGTGGACAGACGACAAAATGTCAAGGAGAACATCCCCCTAGAAAATGCCTTTGGTGTAATTAAAATATAAAAATTTACAAAATTAAATTAATTGCTATTGTTATATCATAGGTTTTTAATCTTCAAATATAGAATGAAAAAAAATTGGAATGAAATAAATATTCAACGGTTTGCAATTTTTCTAATTTTATAAATAGTTTTGCTTTATATTTTTATATTTTAATTTATAAATCTACTTTATTCATTCTTAAGAGGTCACAGGTTCAAATCCAGAGGGGGTAGGGTATGTATACCTTCGTAGACTTTACCAGTCAAATCGTTGGGTGGAGGGGGGTCCCTTGTCCCACAAACAAGGGGGTCTCATACACCAATTTGGTGTGCTGGCTTGGCCGTGACCTTAAAAACAGATTATTATTATTATTATTATTATATCAATATTTTTTGTTGATATAAATCACTTTTACTAATACAATTATAGTTATATTAGTAAAATTATTATACGATATTTTACTAATATTATTATATGATTTTACTTTTTTCAAATTTTCATATTACCAAAGGGATGGAAAAGGACAGAACTGGGATGTTAACTATGAATGGGAAATTCGCGTTGTCATACAAATTCCGATTATTGGAAAATTCACTCTTCTAGTCTCAAAAAAGGTCACCCTTAAACCGACCACTTGGTCAGAAATATTTTAAGAGTCGTTGGATGAACTTAAATGCCATTTGGAAGTGAAATTATTCCATATAGTTGTATTGATGAAAGGACAATTAATTATATGAATTTGTGAGGAATATGTTCACAAAGTGTATGAAGTTAGGGATTTTCAGGCGTTAATGGCGGGCATTTAAAAACTTTTGACATAGATTAAGGCATTTGAGAGGAGTTTCAGGCATTAAAGGTGATCATTTTTGGTAGGCATGCAATTAATGGAAGGCACTAACCTCATTATTTAATGGAAAACGTCAGTGGAAGGTGTTTTTGGTGGGGTGGACTAGTAGACCATGGCAAGGGCCCATTTTCCTCCTTAAAATCTCGACAATGGTGATTCAAGGGAATTTGATGGGATCCCTTGAAACCAACGCTAGTGGTGGTTAGGTGTCTGAGGGTGGGTTTGAGGTTTTGGCAGAGGTATTAGCAGTTGTATAGAGGCCACGTTTTTGTGGTTAGATATTTATGGTGGAGGCTCTAATGGAGCATGACACCTTTTGGAATGTGCCTGGCGTCATTAAAGAGGACATAGTCTTTAAACACAAGCTCAAGGTGATTAGATAGTTGTGGACATGCCAACTCCTTGGTAGGAGAGATCATGTGGTAGGTGTTGAGGTGGCTTCCAAAGGAGAGCCCTCAATGTTTCAGTTGATAGGGGGTGTCAGGATGGAGGCAGAGGGAGCTAAGCTACAAGAAGGAGAAACCCTAGATCAATCATTTCCACTCGGTAGTAGTGTAATAACTGAGTGTGGTACAAAAAACCTTAGAAACTTTGTATAAACTTCTTCAATAAATGTAGGAGTTGAGCCTTCTCCACTCACAAGGAAGAAGCAACAGGTCCTGAATAGCAGGGCAGATTCAAGGGCTAAAGCGTGGAAACCCATTAAATCCATAAAGGAAATGGTGATGGGGAGGGACGTGGGTTTTCAAAAGGTTGTAGGCATGACTCTTCATACTTTGGTAGGCAAGTTTAGTTATCGAGCACTGACTCAGAGGGACATGGGTAACTGGATGGAAATTACTTGGTTACTGATACTTGTTTATCTGTCGAGATACTCCATAATCTCGCGTGGTTGGATTAGTTTCGACTTCATAAGTGAAGGGTATGATTTGAAAATTCTAGGGGAAGTTTGGCTTTGTGGATTGGGAGCCTCATGCTAAAACACTGGCATCTCATCTTCAACCCAGGCAGGGAACAATTTCGACGACACCGCCTATGGGTCTTGCTTCCAGAGATTCCTTTGGTACTGTGGAATGAAGCAACATTAAAAGAAATTGGGAATGTGTTAGGTGCCTTCCTTCGGGTGGAGAAGGGGCCGGTGGGAGGATCAGATAAGCGCGTAGCTAGGATACTAGTGGCCATCAAGACAACGTGGGATTACTTGAGAGTATTAATATTTTTTGGTGATGGATGCAGTTTTCACAAAGGATGGATTACTGGGGTATACCTTTCCATTTCACTTATTGTCGGGAAAACGGTCACCTTTGTAGGGAGTGAAAGGGGAGTCATTACTCACTTTCTACTTCTCAAAATGAATTTGAAGGTATTGGGGTCGAAGACATCGGTTCAATGGAAGCATCTAAGTCGAAGGAAAGTTGACCTGTTGTTCAACCTTCTGCTTGGGTCACATTGGAGGAACAAAATTTCATTGGTAAGTTGGAACTAATTTCTCCCTCTCTTTATCTCTCATTGAATGATCAAGAGAAGTTATTACTGGAGGTATGGGCTTAGGATTCAACTAAGTAATTATCTGGGGATGGTGAAATGGGGAAGCCACTAGATATTCCTTCTTGTCAGACTCGGCATGGAGGGGAACGTGAGTCGTTTGTTTTGTCTTCTGGAGGTAATGCCGATGACTCAAACTCTTGGTCTAACTTTGAAAAGCTGACAACGGTCATATTAGGGAAGAACTCGTTAGGGGGGGATGCACAAACGCTCTCTAGTGAGCTAGATGGGATCCTCTTTCCCTATCATAACCTATAATCTATGGTTCATTCGATGGATGCTCCACTTTTTACCTCTTCTCGATCCCCAAAGCGTTAGGATTTAATCATCCCGCGGGGGGGGCAGTATTGGTGTCAATCAGGATTATCGTCTCTTGAATTCCGCTACCCAGTGGACTCCCCAGGCCCTCTCTTTTAAGGAAATAATGTATATATACCCTCTACCTATTTTCATTAATAATCGATCCCTGGGACAGGTGGAAAAGGGGGAATTGGACACTTCCACTCCCATGGTCATGAAACCGGTTGAATCTGACATCCACTCATTGAATCGTTTAGAAGTGAATAATGGGTTCGTACTTGGGGGACTGAGTAAGGATAAGTCCCCTATTAGAACCAAGAGCTCAAAGAAGGGGAAGTCCATTGAATCTCCTTTATCCTTGAAGTCTTTTGGTAATGGTCCTAGGGTGATTAGAGAACAGAAGGCCCTCAATAGGACTCCCCAATGATTTTGTTGTCCCTGAACATTAGGGGGGTAAGGGGGACCCCCAAGTTCCATATCCTCAAAAGACTGGTTGAAAAGATCGCTCCTAATGTTATCCTAATCCAAGAGACTATGGTAGAGGGTTCAAAAGCGTGGGAGTTTTTTACTAAACTCTTGGGAGGTTGGACTATCTATTCTATGGATGCTTTAGGCCAGTATGGTGGATTTCTTACTTCTTGGAATCCATCGAAAGTTTCTTTTAAACCTTTTTAAACTACAGCTGGAATTCTTCTGGATGGTTATTCTATGGAGTTGAATAGTCATTTGAACATTATAAACTGTTATGGGCCCTATGTTAGTAGAAATAATTTTTGGGAGGAAGTTATGGAGGCAGGGATATTGGGGTTAGAAAAACTTATTTTTCTGGGTGACCTTAATTTTACTTTGTCTGCTGTAGAAATTTCGGAAGCCTCTGCTCGTTCAAATCACTTATCCTCTTTTTTTGATACTATGCTATTGGATAATGAATTTATCGATGGTGCTCCTGGTCATTTTTCTCTGACTTGGACGAATGGAAGAATGGGGACATAAGGTGTTTCGAAGAGACTATATATATACCTACTTAGTGATGATTTATTCAATTATGTTCATAATTTTTGTACTTGGGTGGATAGTACTACGGTTTTAGACCATAGTCCCATCATCTTGCAGATTGAGTCAGTGGGTGAGAAGACATACTATCCATTCAAACTAAATGTAATATAGCTGGAGGATCTTGGGTTTAAGGTTTTGGTAAGGGATCATTGGAGAGGCCTTCATAAGGATCGGTCTTGTACCTATGTGTCACATTTGGTGAACAACCTTAAGTTGTTGAAGATTAAAGTAAAGTGATGGGAGACTCTTAAGAAGGCTCAGTTGAGAGACAATTTGACAAAAGTGGAAAAGGATATTGATGAGTGGTACACACAAAATATCATTGGGATTGTGAGTAGAGAGGAATATTTAGCGATTAGATCCTTGGAGCATGAAAAAATGAGGATTTTGAAGATTGAGGAAGAATCCTGGAGGCAAAAAAGCAGAGTTACTTGGTTGGTTGTGAGAGATAGGAATGCGAGACATTTCCATAAAATTTCTGAAGGAAGGAGAAAAGGGAACATTGTCTTGGAAATCATGGATGGGGAAGTAATAGTTCACACAGGTCAGAAAAATTTGTAGCAAGCTACGATGGGGTATTTTAAAGAGCTATATTCGGAGCAAGGAAATTTGTCCATAATTGATCAACTGAATGTGGTCATAAGATACCCTAGATTCTTCTCGGATGAGGAAACAAGATCAATGGACTCTCAGGTTACCCTAGATGAGATCAAGAAGGTTTTAGAAGACTTCGAAAAGCCTAAGAGTCTAGGCCCTAATGGTTGGGCTGCAGAATTCCTCTTAGAGTTCTTCGACATTGTGGGTGAGACTTTAAGAGAGGCTGTTGAACAGTCCAAAATAACTGGTGTGGTTACTGGTAGGTTGAATACTACATTCATTACCCTCATTCTAAAGACTGACAAGCCTGCCATTTTCTCTGACTTTAGGCCTATATCACACTGTAACTTGGTATACAAACTTATCTCTAAGATCATCAATAATAGGATCAAACCTACTCTATCCAGTTTGATCTCAAAATAACAGTTCGGTTTTTTTTTTTATGGCAAGAAAATTATAGATGCTATTGGGGTATCACAAGAGAGAATCCACTCTAGAAAAGTTAAGAAAATGAAGGCTCTGGTTCTTAAATTGGACTTGAAGAAGGCGTACTATCGAGTAAATTGGGACTTTCTTAGATTGGTCTTACTCCAGATTGGTTTGAGCTTGGCCTCTAATAATTGGATAATGGGTTGCCTTAGTTTTCTAATTAAACAAGCATGCCTTGATGGGAGATTGAGTGGTGTGTATATTTCCACTAATTTTAATATTACTCATTTAATGTTTGTTGAAAATGTGTTATTGTTTGGCATAGGAACTACAAAGGAATCGTTGACTTTCAAGGAAAGCTTGGAACTCTTTAGCATGGCTATTGAATAATTTTTAGCATGGAAAAGTCTATTATCTATCATTTGGGAATGGAGGAGCCCATCTTGAATCAGATTCAAAAGTTGTTTCCATATAAGGTTAAGGAGATGGAGTTAGGTTTTAAGTATCTTGGCTATTTTATTAAACCATGTAACTATCTTAAAAGTGATTAGAATTACCTTCTGACTAAATTTGAGAAGAGGATTGGTAATTGGAGTAATAGGTGGCTCTCACTGGGGGGAAGATATATTATGGTTATATCGGTCCTGGAAAATATCTTGGTATACTCACTTACTCTGGCTAAAATTCCAGTATATGTGCTAGTTAAGATTAGGCAACATGTAATTCATTTCTTGTTTTCAGGTAGCAAAGTGAGAAGGGGTATCCATATTTCTAAGTGGGATACTATTTCCATTCCTAAGTATTACGAGGGCTGGGGAATTAAAATTATCCACCTATTTGGGAAGGCATTGGCTGCCAAAAGACTTTGAAGATGCCTATTTACTCCTAGTCTTTGGTAGGAAGTCATAAAATGCAAGTACTTAAAAGAGAATGAGGTGTTAGAATGGTTCAGACTTGAGTACAAGGTTCCAAGGAAAATCTTCAATAGCTGGAGAGAAATTATGGAAGCCTTGTGTGTAATAAAAGACTAATTGGCTTGGATCCCTGGGGATGGTCAGGACATCAAATTAGGGGAGGACCCTTTTGTGGGAGCAACAAATTTTTACAAATTATCGGAAGGACTGAGAAGGGAACTTCATCTCAAAGGTTTGCACAAATTGTCACATATTGGGTTAGTGGATGAGAATAGCCCTTTAGGCTAGAACTGGATGTCATCGAACCAATTAGACTTGAGGGTAGCTTGGAAGGTGGAATGGTATAGGTACACGTCGGGCTTGGGATATTGTGGCTACTCACTATCCTCAGAGCGTGATTCTCTAGTCTAGTCCTGGGATGGAAAGGAAGGGAAAGTTCCAGCAAAGGTGGCCTATGAAGCTCTTATTTTCAAAATGCAGGTTCACATCCATAAGTAGTGGTTTAAGGATCTATGGTGTTGGAAGGCTCCTTTGAATATTTTACTATTCACCTCATTGATGTTGGAGAACAAAACCCTAAATAGTGACAAGTTTTTGAAGAGGGAAAGTATAGGACTAAATATCTATCTTATGTGTCTTTCCTCAACTGAAATAGTCAGTCACCTTAAAGTGGAATGTTGTTTTGCAAAAGAAGTTTGGAACCTCATAAGGTTTGATCTATCTTTGACCATCACTTGGGGGAAAACTAATCTTCAGGACAATTTAAAAGATTGGTTAACAAAAGTTAGAGAATGGACATAACTACCTTTGTCTGTGTGCTAGGAGATTTGGAAACAAAGAAATTCAGTGATGTTTGAGAATGGGGAAAAATCTACATTGATGATAAAAAAAAGAAAGCCATAGCTGCCTATCTGGAAGGGAGCAAGAAAGGAGATAGGTCCCCAAGAGTGACCTCTTTTCCTCCAAGGAGGATATCGCAGATGCCAGTGGGTTATTTTGATGGAGCTTCTCAAGGAGATGGTCGTAAGTGTGGGGTTGGGGAAGTCATCTTACTTCCTACAAACTTCACTTTAAAAGTGAGCCTTATGTGTGGAAAAGGAACAAATACAAGAGGAGAGCTTATGGCCCTGTGGGTTCTATTGCATATGGCACAATCTAGAAATATAGATAGTTTGCAAATCTTTGGTGACTCTAAGATTGTGGTTGACTGGTTCAACTCCAAATCCCATATCCAGGTGGTGGCTTTAATGTTCTGGATGAGGAAAACAAGGCAGCTCGGGCATACTTTATATGTTCTCATTGTATCTCATGTATACAAGTATTATAACTCTATTGTAGATGGGCTGTCAAAGAGGGCTCTCTGTCAGGAAGTGGGATCTATGGTCTATGAAGAAGTGGCTGGGAGAAACTCTATTCGGAGATCCACCTCTTATATTTTTTGAAGCATGTCTTATCTCACATCGCTCTAAGGATGTTTGATTTTCTTATGTAATTTTAGGACTGCGCCCCTTGTTCACTATTTGGCTAGTCAACATTTTAATGCCTTCTTCTCGAGGCATCACTTTTGTCTTTTTCTTATTCTTAGTACTTGGGAGATTTTCTCAGATGTATAGATTTGGCCTCTCTAATTTTTTGGCCTTACCCTTGTAAAACATTATTTCTTTTTCTCAGTGGGGTTTTGTGGAGAATGGACTGTAGGACAATGAAGATAGTGGTTAGTGGTGTATTTCTCAGTTAACACTTGTAATGTCACAAAACTATATTCTAATATAAGTTGATATTTTTTTATGAAAAAAAAAGTGTATGAAGTTAACTATGAACATATTAGATATTGGCAAAGAATATTGCACATAGAGTGATTGTCCAACGAAATATCTATTATAAATATGTACACTTCTTTGCCTACAAAGATTTATTTCGATAACTTTTCTAATTATGTTTTCTCCATAATATTATTGACAATCTTAGCTTAATAAATCACTAGACATCTTCTTTATTGGAATTCATGGATTAATCAATTTTTTAATTATAAATTCTAGTTACATGATCAATAATTAAAGATGATGGCATATTCTTCTTCATCCTCTCCAAATCAATGAATGCAATTTAATATTCATAATTTCTTGGCATTTATGAATGCATATGTTTAACTTGTTTCTTTCTCACATTTATTTAATCATATTAAGAAATTATTGTGTTTGATTAGCCAAGATTAATGTGATTAGATGTTTCATTTTGGATTTTATAGGTGTGTGTGGATCATGGCCGGTGGTTCAATTAACACAAGGGATCCCACTTTTGGTCAATGTTTCATATTTCGCCTCATCTCCCAGATGAAGCCAAGATGAGTATACTGGAGTGAAGATGAGTATACGGGTGGTTCGTGTACTCCTACTCGATTCATAAACTACGTTGATCAAGAAAATCCTACTGGATTTCAACAAACTCTTACTCTATTCCAACAATCTTACCACTCCATCATTGAGAGGGATCATGTGTAGATAACTACATAGAAGTATATCTCAGAAGACACAACTACACATAAATGAATGCTTCTAACGAAAAACACAATTGGAAACATAATGATGCCTCCAAACATACGAAAAACGAAAAACACCAATAGAAACATAGTGATGCCTCCAAACATGCAAATGGAAGACTAGGATAAGAACCCTAGCAACTAGGTTTTGAATTTTTCTCATAATTTTCTTAAGTTTTCAATTTAATGGGCTAACATAAATCTTAGGACTTAAAACCCTAGGTTTCACACACATACCAACATCATTCAATGTTGTAGATCTCTTGCCCGTAATACCTTTTGGCTTTACCTATGAATTGATCATCATCCATGAGATGAATATATGTAACAATGTATTTAAAAATATCATTAAATTGACATCTATAGGAACATGGAAAACATAAATTGGATTTCGTTTATGCAGTTTTAATTAACATAAATTGGACTTTGTTTATGTTAATTTTAATTTTTAATTTCAACCACACGTACGTTCGTTGGATAAACCTAAATTTTTAGTTGGGCGAAACCTAAAACTTTTTATGGGTGAATCATGGCATGGAAATACATTTGGAAGATATGTAACTAATATGAATTGCATGAGTTTAATCACTAGAGATATCCGAGCATATGTTGTGTTAGGGGTTTTCCCAATCGTAAACCTTAGCGTCAACAAGTAAAATTTTATGTGGCACTGTTATTACACATAAAATTTGAGTTAATAATGAATAATATTTATTTATTTAAAATTAAAAGAAATGAATGAAAAATGCTTATTGTGTAAGTAAGTAAAGTAGAGTTGGAATGTTGTAGCATAATTTAGTAAGATGGTTTTGGAGAAAGAGTACATTCAATGATTTATTCAAAATAGATTTAACATATAATTGAATAAATGTATTTATAAAATTGTTTTGTAATTTTAGATTTAACATATGATTGAGTAAATGTATTTATAAAATTATTTTTTACACTTTAAAATTAATAAATTATGTTTATTATTAAAAAAAATATTATTAATAAAACAATTTTAAAGTTTTTATATATATTTTGATGAGTTAATAAAAGAGATATATGATAATATTCTAATTTTAATCTTTTAATTTTGAATAAATCCTAAATTATAAAATTAATTGCAAAAGTGTATAATATGTAATGGTTTGGCGATATTACAAGTTTCTCTTGGGTTGGACTGAGTTGGGACTTAGGGTGGTGGGTTGGACGGAGCATGGGACTTAGGGCTGGGTGGCAACTATTAGTGGTGTACAAATAGATGGGTTGTTTGTAGTTATTGATAAGTTCTAGGTATATGCATGTATAAGAAAGTTTAGTCTTGAACTTGTATGATATAGGTAGGAGCACAAGCATTAGTTTGGTTTGAGATAGAGATTTTGTATAGTCAGTTTTTTATTTTTCTCTTCGTAAATAAATTAATGATGTTGATAAGTGTATATTAACGAGTTTTAATTAAATGTGGTTGTTGTTAGTTTATTTCTTCAATCAATCACTTACCCTTTATCCATTCTAAGAGTGTTATAAATCTACAACATGAAAAATGACTCAAAAGATGAAATTTAATGTCATTGTGTTAGTATAATGGTTCTTCTTCAGTGTTTGTATGAATGGTTTTTTTTTTTTTCATTATAAGTTTATTTTAATGAATTTT
>JZKD02S2425421.1:336322-347606 GCA_000966675.3 Picea glauca | reverse complement strand
TCAATTTATTCCTGAAGACCCACTTTGTGTCGATCACATTCTTATTCTTTGGTCTTGGAACTAGTTCCCAAGTGTCATTTTTCTCTATTTGATCAAATTCTTCATCCATGGCCTTTTTCCAAAATTCATCCTTCCTGGCTTCTTCAAAACAATTTGGTTCAATTGTAGATAAGAGTTCTAGGTGAGTTTGTTCTAGTGAATGGATTTTTCTTCTAGTCTCAATTTCTGCATCTTTGTTTTCCATAATCTGATCTGAAGGATGATTCTTCTGTACTTGTCTGCTAGGTGTCTTTGGAAACACTTCTTGAACTTCCTCTTCTAGTTCTGTCAGATTCTCTTCATCCTCCTCTTATACTTCTTTTTCATCTTCTGCTTCTTCTTCTAAGGGTTGTTTCATTGATTTATTTTCTTCTTCCTTTGATTCTGGTCTACCTGTTTCATCAATTGTCATGTTGATGCTTTCCACACCTTTATTTAATCCTAGATTGTAACACTTGTATGCTTTCCTTGTACTTGAGTAACCAAAAAGTACTCATTTGTCCATGCATGATCTAGGTGGATATCGGTGGCCACCCACCTTCTCCAATTGGCTCAAAACAATTTTATGGCAATTTTGGTAATTTACTATTTTTAGCAGTTTTTTGGGTCCTGAACTTCCGGAGCCGTTTTGAGGCCCTAAACAATGTTTTCTAAGAAAACAGGGAGCAACATGGAACATAGATCGATTTTTCTCACCCAAAAGTTGTAGTCCTCAAAGAGATATTTCCAATGAGCTATCGAGTTCCCCAAACGGAGATCATATGCAAAAGTTATTCCCTTGGGAAGTTGATGTATCAACTACCCCCATCGGGGTCCACAAACCTTTTGGATTTTCATCTTCCAGGGTTAGGGTTTTCGATTTTAATTATGTTAAAAAGGCCCTTAGAGCCTCATTGTAATAATCATATTCTTTTGAATGCGAGTAGATGTTACATCTCTTCTCAGAGATAAGCTGCCACCATTCTAGCGAGTCTTTTACTCTGTACTTTTACAGTCTCTATACATTTATTTCAAATTAATAAAAATCGTGTATTACTGTATATCTGTGACTCTTGTTATATTTCCGCTATATCTTTGTTATATTTTTGTCTCTCTTTCAATATCTCTAAATATTTTTGTGTTATATCTCCGCTCTCATTTCATGCCGAAAATAATCCAGATCAGTGGTATCAGAGCAGGTTGTTATTGATCATTTTTTTCAGTGCATGTCCCCAACGAGGTCTGAGTATAGTAAGTTGGGTCTTGAGCTTGTCTCTCTTGATGAAAATCACTCTCGCACAACCAAGAAACCCTCAATGGCGGAAGAAAATAAAAATGATGGAGCAGATGATCCTATCAATCTGTTGCTTGAGCAAGCTCTCATGCGACAGAGAGATGAAATGATAGAGAATTTTGCCCACATCCTTCAACGCCTACCGATAACAACATACACATCTTCATCAAGCGACCACTTTGGAGGCACCTCACCTTTCAAGGTACAAGTTAATTTTGATATTACTGTATTTGAAGGACAAATAGATGCAGAAGCCCTAGACAAATGGTTAAATTTGCTAGAAGGTTATTTCTCTGTTCACAGTTTTTCCGACAGAGAAAATATCACCTTCGCACTCTTTAAATATCTCCCCCATGTCAAACATTGGTGGGAAACTTACTGGGAGAAAAGTTCCACAAAGGAGCCTGGAATATATGGGGTCAATCCCACTTGAGATTTTTTTGTGGATGCGATAAAGGAATAGTATTACCCTGTTGGAAACTATGAGGACCAATACATGAGATGGACCACACTGCGCCAAGAGAGGGGCCAACCAGTTCCGAAGTTTACCAATACCTTCCATACCTTGCGCACCAAGCTGGGTATCAAAGACTCCGAACGATATTTGGTTCTGAAATACCGTGGGGCTCTACATAGATACATCCAAACTGAAATGTATTTTTTATACATATCATCACTTTGTGTTGCCTATCAATATGATGTTAAAATCGAGCAGAAATATAAGCACCAGAACAAGCGGGAGTTCGGGTCTGCAAATATGCAACAACAAAAGTATGACAAAAACATCCCTAACCAACAGTCTCCCGAAAACCAGTCCAAGCCATAGGAAAAGAAGGGTCACGTGAAGACAAAGAAGGACATCGTAAAATGGTGCAATTTCCACAAAAGCCCCTGGCACAACACTGATGAATGTCGTCCAAAAGAGTCATTGGTGGCCAATATCAAAGACAAGGAGCCAAACCTTGATTTAGAATCTAATTATGAAAATATTGGTAAAATATAGATCATCGACGTAGACCCCACTGCTATTGTCGCGACCATATCAATTCAACCAGAAAAACCAACAGATCCAGAAGAGGGGGAGCGCCTTTTTCATTAACAGATGTGGGTGAAGGGGACCCCGCTGCATTTTATTGTTGATAGTGGAAGCTAGAAGAACGTCATCTCAGCATAGGTCGTCAAACAATTGGGATTTTTGATAACACCACACCCGAAGCCATACAACATCGGGTGGCTTCGCCAAGGATGAGATCTTCATGTCAGCCAGTAGTGTCGATTTTCATATGGCATCCAACCCTTCAGGGATGAGGTATTATGTGATGTTTCCCCACTAGATGTCTGTGATTTTCTCTTGGGCCAACCATATATGTGGAAGCACCAAGCTATTTATGAGTCTCGACCCCATAGTGTCATTGTTACTTTGGGGGGTCATCTCTACAAGATACCAGAGGTAGTTCCAACTACTGCCCCACCTAAACAGTACCACAAGGTAGTATCTCATACTCCAAAATTCATCTTCTTTACAATATGTTCAAAAGGGGAACAAAAGGACACTGCAACTGCTACATCCTCACCCCAAGCACCTTCTATCCAACAGAAGCAGGTCGACAAGGTTGTAGCAAAGTGCAAATATTCCTTTTGCACACAGTCATCTCATGTAGCCAGACTGGTTAAAAAGGTCCAACCCTTCCATCCACAGGTTCATGACAACCTTCAACAAACCAAGCATCTCGACGTCTCCAGTAAGGCAAGCAACTCATCAAGATTCAGATTCAACAATCGCTTTCCCCTCTCCCCAGAGAACTCAACACAATTGAGACCATTGATTCTTAAGAAGGGTGGATTGATCTAGGTGGATATCGGTGGCCACTCACCTTCTCCAACTGGCTCAAAACAATTTTCTAGCAATTTTGTTAATTTACTATTTTTAGCAGTTTTTTCGGGTCCTGAACTTCTCTAGTCATTTTGAGGCCCTAAACAATGTTTTTTGAGAAAATGGGGAGAAACATGGATTGTATATTGATGTTTCTCACCCAAAAGTTGTATTCCTCATATATATCTTTCCAATGAGCTATCGAGTGCCCCAAACGAAGATCGTATGCAAAAGTTATGCCCCTGGGAAGTTGATGTATCAACTACCCCCATCAACGCCCACAAACCTTTTGGCTTTTCATCTTCCGGGGTTAGGTTTTTGGACTTTACTTATGTTAAAAAGGCCCTTGGAGCCTCATTGTAATAATCATCTTCTTGTGAATGTGAGAAGCTGTCATATCTCTTCTCAGAGATAAGTTTCCACCATTCTAGCAAGTCTTTCACTTTGTACTTTTACAGTGTCTGTACATTTATTTCATTAATAGAAATCGTGTATTACTGTATATATGTGACTCTTGTTATATTTTCGCTATATCTCTGTTATATTTTTGTCTCTCTTGCAATATCTTTGAATAATTATGTGTTATATCTCCTCTCTCATTTCATGCCGAAAATAATTTGGATCAACGCGAGAGTCAAACTTTCCCATTCCACCATCTTCTCTTTTGATATAGCATTTTATTCCAAAAACTCTGAAGTTCTTTACATTTGTTGGTCTCCTTTCCATAGTTCGTAAGGGGTTTTGTCAGTGTTGTTTATAAGCATTAATGTATTTTGAATATCAACTGTTGTATGCATTGCCTGTGTCCAAAAAATATCTGTCAATTTTGAATCCATTAGCATTGTTTGAGCCATTTCATGTATTGTCCTCTTCTTTCTTTCAACAACTCCATTTTGTTGAGGTCTCCTAGAAATAGAGAATTGCCTTTTTATTCCATGATTGTTGTAGTAGTCCATAAATTCCTTTGAGGTCAACTCTCCTCCATTATCATATCTCAAGCATTTGATTTTTGAATCCATTTTATTTTCAACCATTTCCTTGTAGATCTTGAAGTTTTCAAAAGCTTCTGACTTATTCTTGAGAAAACAAAATGCATCCATTCTTGTATAATCATCAACTAATAACATAAAGCATTTCTCACCTTTTAAGCCCTTGGTTTTAGTTGCTCCAACTAGATCAGTATGCACAATTTCCAGTGGTCTTGTCGTTGAATATTCCTTTGATTTGAACCTGGTCTTTGTTTGCTTTCCTTGTTGACAATGTTTGCATAAAGTGTTAGTTGGTTTTGTGATTTGGGCCATTTCTTTGACAACTTCTTTTTTGTTGACTTTGGCAAGGTTATCAAAATGTATGTGACCCATTTTTCTGTGCCATAGCCAACTTTCATCTTCCTTTCCTAGACAACACTTTTCATTTCCAATTTTGCTTAACACATATATGTTGCTTGAAGTTCTTGCAGCTGTGGAAACCAACTTCCTTGAACCTTCTTTTCTTATCTCACAATTTTGTGAATTGAAAGTAACTTTATGAACTTGGTCACACATTTGACTCACACTTAGAATATTATGTTTCATATCTTCTACTAGTAGAACATTTTATTCCTTTTCATTCTTGTTCCCAATTCAGATTGTGCCTTTTCCAATGATTTTGGTTGAATCATCATTTCCGAAGGAGACTGATCCATCTCTTTCCTTTCGTAATGTAAGAAACTTGTCTCTATCACCTATCATGTGTTTTGAACATCCACTGTCAACATACCAACCATGTTTCTTCTATTTATCTTGTAGAGTGAGTGTGCATTCTTCATTGCTATAGCCATCCTGCTTTCTTAACCATGTTCTTTTATGAGGTTCCTATCTATGATTGTTGTTATTCTGTTGTGGTTCTTTAGGAAGGACTGTCTTTTTGCAATCTTTGGCCATATGTCCAAAATTGTTACATTTGTAGCATTCCATTTCAGTGCTCAAAGATTTAAACATGTTGTAACTTCTTCTCTGTGTCTCACTAGGCCTTCTTGGATAACCCCTTTGTGTATTACTCTCAAAGTAGTTATTGTTCCTATTGTTATCTCTACAATTCAGACTTTTATGTTCAAAATTATTACATGCATAACATAAACCGAAAAATATAGTTTGATACCTGAGAGTTGAGGATCTTATGAAAGGAGGTGTTGTTGTGAATCCTTCTTCTTCTTCTTGAGGCCTATATGTTGTTTGTTGATTCCAAAATCTGAATCTTCTCGGTGGAGGAGTGTCCTTTTAATCTTCCTTTTATATCTTCCTATCCCCTTTGATTGTTTCTACCTAGCTTTTTGGATATGTTTCTTGCTCTGTTGTTTTAGAGCTTGATCCATTTTTTGTCTGATTGTATCCAAGTCTGGTCTTGTCAAAATGATATTTTTGACTGCTGATAATGTCATCCAAAACTTTTGAGCTATTCTACATATTTTTATTTTGAATATCGTTTCTTAATGTGACAATCTCTGCTTCCAAGTTTCCAATGATCTCGTCCTTTTCTTCTAGTTGTTCTTTGAGTGTTTCTTCAATTATTTTATCTTCTTCTATTTGAACCTTCAATTTTGTGATCATTTGTTCTAGTTCTTGAGTGTCTTCTTTTATGTCTAGTTCTACTTGTAGTTTCTTGTTCTTCTTTTCTCTTCCGGTAACTTCTATGGCACACATTAATTCTTCTTGAAAGTCAACTTTTGCCTCTTCAATTTCTTCTTCGACTTCTTCACATTCTTTTCGGCTTATTCATATTCTTCTTTGGAGTCTTCTCTATCAAAGTATTTTACTGCCATGAATAGAACTCTTTCTGTCTCACTGTCACTGACTTCATCTTCATTTGATGATGAGATGTCTTCTTTGGTGCATAAGCTTTTCTTGAAAACTTTTTTTGTAGTTCTTTTGCCATTATATGTGTGTTTCCCTTTTGAGTAACCTTCATCATTTCTCTTTTTCTTATGAGGACATTTGTTAGCAAAATGACCAATACCATCACAATTAAAACAAATTAAAGGAAGCTTACCTCTATGCCTACCGTCGGTTCCCTTGTTCAGTCTTTTGATGAAGTTGGCCACTTCTTGATCATCTTCCGAGTCATCACTGTTGCTGCTATATTCTTCTTTTTTATTTTTATTTGATCTTTTGGATGCTTTGAAGGCTGCTTCTTTTACATCTGTATTTTCCTGTTCAGTTCTCATTTCATATGCTGTAAAGATTCCATGCGCTTTGTCCATGCTTATTGAGTTTAGATCTGATCTTTCTTCTAGTGCTAATATATTAGGGTTAAATATCATAGGAAGAGATCTTAGTGCCTTTTGAACAATTACAGAATCTTCGATTTCTTCTCCCAATCCTATGATTGCATTCACTATTTCACGGACTCATAAGAAGTAGGTTGTGATATTTTCATCTTCCTTCATTTTTAGTTGTTCGAACTAACCTCTGTAAGTTTGAAGCTTTGCTACTTTGACTTTTGTATCTCCTTCATAAATATTTTGAATCTTGTCCCAAATCTCTTTAGCAGATTTACAATGTACAACTTTGGTGAATATCGTATCACTGAGACTATTCAAAAGTGCATTTTTGGCTATGGAATAATTCTCATCGAGTTTCACTACTTTGTCATTTGTCGATCGAACTGTCGGTGTTGTATATCCATCTACAATTGATTGCCAAACTTGAAATCCCTGTGTCTGTATATATGTCTTCTTCCTTATGCTCATAAAAACATACTTCTGTCCATCAAACTATGGTATTCCATTTTTATACAAGTTAGTACTCTCCATGATCTACCTTTCAATGGTTAAGATGATTTATGAAGGAATCGAATCTGATACCAAATGTTGGATTACTGAGAGGAGGGGTGAATCAGTAATAGAGTAATTATAATCATTTTTATCCAAATAATCCAAGTGTTATATCAATGTAGAATTATTATCAAATAATGAGAAATAAGAAATGGACAATCACACACATACACAGTACACCAGTGTTTTACGTGGAAACCCAAATCGAGAGAAAACCACTGAATTTTTTTTCTTATATGTCTTGAAGAATTACATTCATTGGAAGCACCAGCTTCCTTTGGTTTCCAGCTGCAACTGGAAGGAGGCTCCAACCCCCTAGTTTCTCAGGCTACAACTTGAGGGAAGATCCAACTTCTCAATTCTTTGGATACAACCAGAAGGAGGCTACAACCCCTTATGTTCTCTAGCTAGAACCGGAAGGTGGCTAGAACCACCTGTCCTTGCCCCGTCCAACTGCCCTGAAGTAGAAGTAGAATGATGGAACCATTATCACACTATCATTGTGAGAAATACCATTGTAAACATATACCAATAAACCTGAACCATGCATCAACCTTTACCTCAACCTTTGCCATAAACAATTGCATCAACCATGCACCAACCTATACCAAACAATATGTAATCAACCTGTACCATAAACAAGTGCAACCAACCATGTACCAAGTGTTGGGCTCTAAATATGTCCTAAAAACAACCTCTATGCATCAGCCAAAGGTAGGCGCTGGCACAATCATTTTACTTGTTTCCTACATAGGTTCTTACCTTTTGTTTTCAATACCCAACCTCCAGAGATGCAACACCTATAAAGGAACAACAATCATAAAGGGAATGACAGTTTCTCCATTCAAATGAACAACAACGATACTCAAAGGAACAATAGTCGCGTGAAAAGAACAACATTTGTTCCTTTCAAATGAACAGCAACTACACTCAAAGGAACAACAGTCGCGCGAAGGGAACGTCAGTTGTTCCTTTCAAATGAACAAAAAATACACTCAAAAGGAACAACAGTCGTTACATTGGGATGAATTAATGTTGAATTAATTGCATTGTATTATTTTCCCAACTATTTAATTTGTCAACCCAAGGAAGTCTTTTATTTCAAAGTTACCGTGCACAATATATGTAAGCAACAAATTCCAACTAACACTATTATATATTTAATAAAATAAAACACATAACTTAAAATCAATCAAATCCGCTCTTGCTTGAAAATACACTCAGCTGAAATAAAATCCCTACCACACTCTTACATAAATTAAAGGAGTATTAACAAAATAAAGTAACAACAACATGAATTGAATCTTACTATAACAACAATCTAATAAACAACACACAACTGTAAGCAATGATAAACTAATCATAAACCAAGATAGATTAAGACAATGAAAAGAAAAATACAAGTAAATGAATAAGACCAACACATACCAGATTGATGGGGCCCTACCTCACCTAGCATGTGTGGCCAAAATACTTACAAGATTAATATTAAGTTGCACATAATTGCAGATCCATCAGCTCCTTTGTATTATTGAAGAAAACTTAGAAATTACATAAGTTTATCTCTTTATTACAAATAAATTCTATATAATTTCATGATTGAATCTCTCCTGATTGAAGAGGTCATATTTATACAAATCAAATCCCCAAATCCCTAGGTTTCTCAAACAAATTGCTAAGTTTAGAGAACCGACTGTAACTGTAAATATGGAAAAATACCCTTTTAAAGAACCAACGATTTATCTCAAACCTTATTTCCAATTGGAAAATGACCCGAAATGAACTCAATTGGGCCCATTTGGAACAAAACCCATGTCTCATATTTTCGAGATTCATCCTCACTGGCTCACAATATTCCACACAAATTCATCTCTCCTTATCTGCCATGTTTTTCATTGAAAACAATTAACCACGAGTTGGAACTCACATGTGTCATTTGGAGGTTGGAACCTTGACTACCGCAACTATTTCTACATAAAATCACTCATCAAACCATCATCATAAAAATCACGCATAACAGTTTTTAATTCATTAAAAATGAAGGAAGAATAATCATTATTAACCACTATAGCATAACAAGAATAATATGTCATTTTATGAGCAGTTGTAGCAAATGTATGGCAAATGGAATGATAAATGAAAGATAATAGGATGAATAAGGAATGGAATGGATGTCTATATATTATGAGAATATGGAAAAATATGTGACCCAACATCTTCCCTACACTGAAAATGTTGCATGTCCTCATGCAACTCAACACATTGCATTAACCAAGCTCTTAAGGACTCATTTGAATGTTGTTGATATAATGGATTTTCATGAAAAGCACAACTCATATGAAGAAGGTATTTTGATAGTTTTATATGTCACAATTCAATGCACATTCTTGCCAAAAAATCATAGCAATCCAATACACAAATCCCAAGATATCATGTTGTTGAAACTCCTCGTAATTGAAACTCTCCTGAAACAGTTCTGACAACACCACATTTTTTACAAAGTACAAAGTAGGTTTTGTAGGCATATTTAGACTAATCCCATGCTTCATCATACCAAAAATCATGACAACCCAGTTCATCATTTGGAAGATATGCCCAAATCAATTTATGCACTTTTTGTAGAAAATAACATGCATGAGAAAAATAAATATGAATGCCAAATGAGAGAACAAACCATCATGCATAGTAACCACCCCACACTGATTGTATAGCATGTCCTCATGCTCCATTATGAAATCAAACTTAAACACAATATCAAAAGAGATCCTCTGCAAAAAATGCATAAGAAGACAATCATGTCTAAGTACCCCCTTCTTATGTATACAACACAATCACCATCAAATTCCCTCAATAAGTTTTTCTTGTACTTCAAGGCAACATATGCAAACCTTGAATCTGGTCATGATCTTGCTGCAAAATGATTAGTACATGATATCTTTTACTGTTGGTTGTAAATACCTTATCAATGCTTGAATACCAATCCTCCAATCTTGGAAATCCATCAAATGTTATCTTAGAATGTGATTGAGCTGACCATGTCATGAGTTTACCATCAAATGCTTAACCATATGTATTTGAAAATCCACATACCATATGATATACCCTCCAATAATCTCATTTTCTCTTATGGGGATTGCAGCCCTATAATCATGGGATTCCGGATCTCAAAACAACTTTCTTTGTTTGTAGGTTACCTCACAAGTTTTCATTATTGATAATAAGACTTATTTTCCATGAAAATTCATAACATTAAGATTGTAAGGACCAAATATTTTTCCATGAAGTGATTAGAATTTGTGAATCAATACATGCATCAGTGTATCATGAACCAAGAAAATGAACCACATACCTCTGTATTTCTACCCATGTGTTTAAAAGAAAATGGATTCTACAATAGTTTATTTTACTGTAGGTTCTTGTGGACAGTCAACTTCCTTCTTCAAATATAATCTTGGGAATGAAAAGTAGATGTTCCATTCTTCATGTAATGAAGATAAATCATAAAAAAAATGTAGCCAACCAATGACAAAATATGGAAATTCCAATAAGTTTTCCCAACACCCAGGTAAATTTGTTGCCATATGTAACAATGGTGACCCAATTTTCTACCATAGATTTCATGCTAGACTGTAGTATCATGCTAAAATCTGAGTTCACAATGGAGATCTAAATTTTCCTTGGATATACCTTCACTTTCTAAGATTTCAACAATAAAATTATGATGTTGAGAATAGATGGTTGAATATGAAACCATGGGTGGAAACTAATGATTGTTGTTGCATGCCAAAGATAATGAATCAAAGTTATTTTTTCCTTGTTGTATGGAAGCATAGGCTTCTTTTGTTGCTTGGACTAAATGTGGGAAAGGTGCCTCTGAAACAAGCCACTACATAAATTTCTTTTTAAATTTTGGGTGGAGACATTGTTTCAATTGCCTTTTAATAACAACTTCCTTCCATTAGCATTTGTGTAGACARCTACACATGTGTTTTCATAATGGMAATAGAGGCTGCCACAAAATCATCATACTACCACCCAAGAGAATCATTATCATGCTTCCATGGTAAATATTATGAACACATAACCCTATTTTAAACAATGATGTATATCGGCAAGCGAGAAAAACAAACACAATGTCCATATGGGAGGGCTAGGCATTAATGAAAGGGTTAACATTGTAATCATTCTTGAGACATCCATTAACTTTGTAGCCTATTAAATCCTTATAACATGTATGAGTCAAATACATATAACACATATGTTGTATCCTTCCATGAATCCATAACAA
>JZKD02S2425421.1:323060-336272 GCA_000966675.3 Picea glauca | reverse complement strand
ACATAAATTTCTTTTTAAATTTTGGGTGGAGACATTGTTTCAATTGCCTTTTAATAACAACTTCCTTCCATTAGCATTTGTGTAGACAGCTACACATGTGTTTTCATAATGGCAATAGAGGCTGCCACAAAATCATCATACTACCACCCAAGAGAATCATTATCATGCTTCCATGGTAAATATTATGAACACATAACCCTATTTTAAACAATGATGTATATCGGCAAGCGAGAAAAACAAACACAATGTCCATATGGGAGGGCTAGGCATTAATGAAAGGGTTAACATTGTAATCATTCTTGAGACATCCATTAACTTTGTAGCCTATTAAATCCTTATAACATGTATGAGTCAAATACATATAACACATATGTTGTATCCTTCCATGAATCCATAACAACTTTTTTGAAGATGTGCAATATGTAGGAGAACCACGAGTCAAAAGGCTGGAAAAGATAATTGGAAACCCATGAGATGAATGAATACATCATGGAAATGAACCAAAGAAACCATACCTTTGAGTTTTAGCGTGCTTGTATGAAAATGGACATCATGATCTTTTTCCTTTCTCTATTTTGGTTCTTATGTGGAAATAACAAATCAATTTATCATGCTTGCATGTTAGCAGATGTAGGGAAGGATTTGACTTGGGTGTTGGGAGTGCATGAGGTGAAGGTTGATATGGTAATGGATGGATAAGAGAGGTAGTATATTATTTATGAAATGAAAATGGAGAATAGAAATCCTTAGTGGTTCTTCGTTTCATTTTCCTAAATCTTTAATATATAAAAAACTCATGCTATTTTACCTCAAGTTTTACCTCCATGAAATATTTGATTGACATGGATGGACTGATGTCTGTTGAAGCTGATGTAAGCCAAAATGATGTCGAGACAAATGTATATGAGAGATGAAATAGAATTAGGTTGAATCTGATTTGAAATGATGTTGTGTTGGCTGGATGTAAGACTATTGTTGCTGAAACAAATGATGATGAAGAATTTTTTTACAAAAGCATAAATCTCCTTCTCTTGTTCTGAGAATCAAATGTTGAAAATCAAATGGAAAGGAACTACAGAACTACTGAAACAAATGATGTTGCAAGTCACTGTTGAAATCAGTAGATCACATAATCTTCAACTACTACAAAATTGAGGTACAATTCTTACCATGCGAATGAATATGCTGAAGTCGAGCATGGAAAGAAATTGTTGGATTACCGGACATTAATGTATGTCATTAACCAACGTGAAGAAAATCACCTTTGATGAAAGTGAGCTCTAAATTACCTTAGTGCATCTTGAAAGCTACGGATGGATTTGTTGGAGTCGAGTCACCTGGAAGATTTGTCAATCAAGAGGTATTGATGAATCCCCGTGATTAAAAACAATGAGATATACCATTGATGTATGCAGATCCCATGGCACTATGAAACTGTAACCTCAATCCCAGATGATTTGTTGGAGTTGATGCGATGAGATTTGTTAGAAGGAGGGCCTTAAGGAATCCCACATCATCCAACGCGAGCATAGACAAAAGGATTTGAAGAATTGGAGATGAAAGATTTTCATTAGCAAGTGGTAAGGGAACTAAGTGACTTTATTCATTGGTTAGCAATGATTGGAGTGGAAAGTATGGAAGTGATGAAATGGAGCAGAAGGTAATGGAATGGATGGAATGGTAGAGGGAAAAAAAATTGTATAGGCATATCACGGTGTTGGTGAATGAGCATGATGAACATAATGTCTTCTTAGAAGGATTCTTGGCATGGTTAATGTATCAATGAAACTTGAATTATGAAACATCGGTCTTTGTATGGTTTTCACATCAATCTCTCTATTTTTTAAGTTCTTAATCCATTTGAAAATTTGAGAAAAAGTCTTCAAGAATCACTCCTGCATGTATTAACCTTCGTTGATCTTCCAAGGACCTGCAAAACATAAGCACTTACCTACAATAAAATGTGAGATCATGGATAAGAGAGGTGTATGGGCTCTCTTCATCCAATAAATACACACAAAAAAAACATGTAGTTACTTATAAAAAAAATCCAAAGAAAATAACTGAAACAAAATTCATTTTATACCTGTTCAAGAGTGTTGGCCAACATATACTACCCAACAACATTTCGATCATAACTTCTTTGTTTATCATCCGATTTGAGTGTTTACAAAGCCAAATAAAATTACATTTAGAGTTTTGTGTCCATTAGCAACAAGTTTTTAAAATTCCATGTGATGATATGCCAAATATGCTCAGTAACACCCTGCATGACAAGGTATTTTTCGAATTTCGAACTAGACCAAAAGTGACGTGTTTAGGAATAATTTTTTCATTTGATGATGGATTGATGTGATTCCAATTGGATATGAAATTATATTCATGTAGGTATTTCCAATAGAAACAAGTTTTAATTACAAGAGGAATTGATGAGTCAAATTTACCAATGAACAACTAGGAAGACATATTTGTCAAAGTGCAGATTTATGACAAGCAGTGAGTGTTTTGGTCATAACTTCCTCATATGATATCATAATTGAGTGATTCAAATTGATTTGTAATCTATATTCATAGGGGAATATACAAATGAAACAATTTTTCAATATCTATCCAACAAGGCATCCAAAAAGTGACTGTCTCAGCTCTATTCCTAAGCTGCCTGCTTGACATCCTGTTAGTATTTTGACCATAAATTTTTAGTTTGATGCACAATCTCAAAACTTCAAATTGTTTTTGAAACTAGATTCAAAGGGATACTTGGGATCTAAACATGTTTTGAAAATAAATCCATTTGGTATCCCAAAAATGGATTGTCCCAACTGTGTTTTAGTAAAAATTTCAAGCCAGAATGTCACACTAATCCAATAAATGAAATATGGCTCCCAAAAAGTGACCGGAAAAGCTGTGAATGTTTTTAATGATATAAATTTTAATGGAATACATGCCCATACCAAAAATTTCAAGAATTGAAATTTTAATGGAATACATTGTGTTGCAGCAACTGGTAAAAATTAAAAAAAATGATCTTTGAAAGAAAGTCCATCAGATCAAGGCTACAAACGATCGAATGATGATCTCTTGAAGGTGAATCATTTTTTATTTCTAAATTAGGCTACTAATTCTTGGAACTAAACTAATCAATTCCATAAAGCATTTATTGAAAATTCATTCATTACCCTACCCTACTTTACTTGATAAAATGAATTAACTCAAGTATAAGAATACTTCCAATGAAGCCACTTACGTAACAAAGTCTCAAATATGCTCATACCCACAACTGGAAAATATAACTTTATGAATACCGGGATATGAAATACCAACTTCCCTTGAAATGATGGTGCCAAGAATTGTTGAAGTATAGCATGAAGCTGCGGATTGGTGACAGATTGAAGCCAAGATTCAATATAGTCCTTGTTCCCTTGATTTCCTGTAGATGTTACACCATGAATCTCTTTAGAAAATTGATCTTCCTGAATGCAAAAGAGATTCGTATCCAGTGATCATGATGTAGAAGATGCTTCACTTTTCGGTTCCAATGTCTGTTTTTCATCAGATTTGTTGATCTTGTCAGCTTGTTGATGATGATAAGAAACTTCATTTTCAAGTATTAGACTTAAAACCTACCCATACCTCATATGGATCTGTTGAAATGGTGTAGGTGAGGCAAGATAAGTGGTAAATGTAGGAAAGTTGTGCAGGTCAGCACTATAAGTATACTACACTACTTTATTATGGTTAGGGTGTGAGGTGGGTTGAACAGGAAGTTGTGTAGGGCATGGAGGATCTTGATGAAAAGTTAAGTATGAAAAGTATAGTTGATTGGTTTGTGTGGATGACCTTAATGGGAAAATAAGATGTTGTTGAAGAGCTTGTGGAAAGTATGGAGGATTGGTGGTTTTTGCAACATGAGGGAAAGTAGCCATGGGAACATAGGATGGGCCATGCCAACCTTGTGGACAAGGTAGGTAGGAGTGAGATTAGGGTTTCCACAGTTGCCATGGTGTATGAGTAGTCTTCTGCCTTGCTATACCACACTTCTTACAGAATTCTTCGAATTCATTTCCACAGAATTCTCCACCATTATCTTTTCTCAATACCTTTATTTTCTTCTCTGTCTGATTTCTACCAGAGCCTTAAACTCTTTAAATTTATCAAATACCTCATATTTTTTTCTAAGAAAATAAATCCATGTGTTCCTTGAAAAATAATCTATGAATGAAACATAATACACAGATTTACCAAGGGATGGAACAGGAACAGGTCCAAACACATCACTGTGTATCAACTCTAAGATCCCCTTTGCTCTTGTAGCACCTGATGGGAATCTTACTCGATTTTTTTTACCATATATGCATTTTTCACAGAAATCAAAATCTAGAGTGCAATTAGACATACCTTCAATCATACCTTTACCGTGTAGTGTTCGAAGGCCCTTTTCTCCAATATGCCCCAGTCTTTGATGCCACAGCATGGTCTTCTTTTCTAGGACAGTATTGGTCTTGTCTCCTTCATTTCTCTGCTCAAGGACAACATAACTGTTACACCCATTAGTATAAGTTCTTCCCAACAACTTATACAGAGTTCTACAACGAACTCCCCTCATCAACACCATTGCTCCTCGTACCATTTTGAAAGTGTCCTTTTCAAATACAGTTTTCACTCCTGCATCACTCAACTTGCTTACAAATATGAAGCTCCTGGCTAGTTTTGGAAGGGATCGTCAAACGCAGTTGTCGTATCTGATGCACCCACACACAAACACATGCAACGAATATAACACATACCCAACACTAAATATGTCCTAAAAACAAATTCTATGCATCAGCCAAAGGCAGGCATTGGCACAAGCATTTTACTTGTTGCCTACGTAGGTTCTTACCTTCTGTTTTCAATACCCAACCTTCAGAGATACAATACTTATAAAGGAAAAACAATCATAAAGGGAATGGCAATTTATCTGTTCAAATGAACAACAACGATACTCAAAGGAACAATAGTTGCACGAAAGGAACGACAATTGTTCCTTTCAAATGAACAACAACTACACTCAAGGGAACAACACGCGGGCGAAGGGAACGACAGTTGTTCCTTTCAAATGAACAACAACTACACTCAAAAGGAACAACAATAGTTACGTTGGGCTGAACTAATGTTGAATTAATTGCATTGTAGTATTTGCCCAAATATTTAATTTGTCAACCTAAGGAAGTCTTTTATTTCAAAGTTACTGTGCACAATATATGCAAGCAGCATATTCCAACTAACACTATTATCTATTTAATAAAATAAACCACATAACTTAAAATCAATCAAATCCACTCTTGCTTGAAAATACACTCAGCTGAAATAAAATCACTACCATTACATAAATTAAAGGAGTATTAACAAAATGAAGTAACATCAACATGAATTGAATCTTACTGTAACAACAATCTAATAAACAACACACAACTATAAGCAATGATCAACTAATCATAAACCAAGATAAATTAAGACAGTGAAAAGAAAAATACAAGTAAATGAATAAGACCAACACATACCAGATAGAAGGGGCCCTGCCTCACCTAGCATGCATGGCCAAAAGACTTACAAGATTAAGAGAAAGTTGCACATAATTGCAGATTCATCAGCTCCTTTGTATTATTGAAGAAAACTCAAAAATTACATAAGTTCAGCTCTTTCTTACAAATAAATTATATATAATTTCATGATTGACTCTCTCTTAATTGAATAGGTCTTATTTATACAAATCAAATCCCCAAATCCCTAGGTTTCTCAAACAAATTGCTAAGTTTAGAGAATCGGCCACAACTGTAAATCTAGAAAAATACCCTTTTAAAGAACCAACGATTTCTTTTAAACCGTAGCTCCAATTGGAAAATGGCCTATAACGAACTTAATTGGGCCCATTATAAACAAAACCCATATCTTGTATTTTTTAGATTCATCAACATCTGCTCACAATATTCCACGCAAATTCGTCCCTCCTTATCTACCATGTTTTTCACTGAAAACGGTTAACCACGAGCTGGAAATCACATGTGTCATTTGGAGGTTGGAACGTTGACTGCTGCAACTACTGCTACATAAAATCACTCATCAAACCATCATCATAAAAATCATGCATAATAGTTTTTAATTCATTAAAAATGAAGGAAGAATAATCATTATTAACCACTAAAGCATAACATGAATAATATGTCATTTTATGAGTAGTT
This sequence comes from Picea glauca, assembly GCA_000966675.3. NCBI lineage: Eukaryota > Viridiplantae > Streptophyta > Pinopsida > Pinales > Pinaceae > Picea > Picea glauca. Next base: position 330,054 of record JZKD02S2425421.1, on the reverse strand, counting down.
GTAGCAAATGTATGGCAAATGGAATGATAAATGAATGATAATAGGATGAAGAAGGGATGGAATGGATGTCTATAGATGATGATAATATGGACAAATATATGACCCAACACCAAGTATGTACCAATCATGTTTCAATTACTCATCAACTATGACTCATCAATATGTACCAACATCATCAACTATACACCTCATGTATGTGCCAACTCAACAACTACTTGTATCAACCATGTACCCAACTTGTACCTCAACCAAAAGCCATCATCAATTTCATCATCCAAATATGATCCGTAAGTGTGTAATATGCCTGGTGTATATGATCAAATACCTGCAAACCTTCCTTAACTTTAACAACAAGAGACTAGCATTTTCATCAAATGTTTGTTTAGTCTCACAAGACTAGTTTTGGATTAGTCAACAACCCTAACTTGAAATAATCATAACTTTGTACTTGTAATGAATAAAGATATGAAATTGATACAAAATGTTCTTCAGTTTGTTTTATGCAATCCTCCAGGTTTCACTACTTGGAACCTCTCAGAAAAGGAGTTATAGAAAAAACGACACACCTTGTTGAATTCTGCCTTATTCTAGAGAGCGACCTTGTAGAGAATTCCCCACATGGAATATTTTTTGAATTGATCTGAAATTGATACACAACATACTAAATACTATAATATAACCAACACATTTGGTCTTACTGAATTTGGATATGTTATGAAGAAGTTATGACGTTTTTACCCAAAACACCTATTTTTTACTAGTTTCACAACTAGCCACAAACCCTATTTTCCATGGAGTGTAGCTCCAAAAATACAATGACACAAAAGATGAATTTTTTACCAAATATACTTGGATAGTTTTAATCAATGGAATAGTAATTTCATGGTCTGAATCATTCTAGAAAAAAAGTTATTACGAAAATAGTGAGATGACCTGAAAAAAAACATACCTTAGAAAGAATCATCAAAAGAATTTATCCTTCCTTGAATTCCAGCCTTCTTTTCTTCACTTTCCTCAGAAATTCGGCTTATATATCCTTTGGTTACCTCAGAAAACTATAGTTATTCAATATTCTCAAGTGTGTTTAAAATGAGAGATCCTTTCCTCTTATTTATACTCTCCAAGTAGCTTCCTTAAAAACATCTTCTAGGTCACTTTACCCACTTTCCTTATTTTAGGGTTAACCCACTTCTAATTTCTCCATTAAATTTATTATTTAAATAATTTATTTTGTATTCACTTTGAATTATAGTACACTAATAAATTCAATTTATTATTTACCTTCTAAAATCTCTTAAACCACATTGACTACTTTGACCTTTTAGGGCTTCTTGATGACACAAGAGGGTCCTCCAACATTGTAAGGCCATAACTCTTAAACCATGAGGAGTTATGTGACGTTCCACATGCCACTAGAAATGGAATGACATGTACCATCCATATAGAATAGTATTACCTACAAATATATCAAAACTCATACCATTATCCATCAAACAAACGTGGGTCCATTACCCAAACCTGGGTTCTCCAACTTCTCATGGCCATAACTCTCTAATCGTGAGGAGTTATGTGACATTCCACATACCACCGGAAATGGAATGACAAGAAATATCCATATAGGATAGTTTCACTGAAAAATTCAATGAACTTCATCTCATTATTCCACAAATAAGCATGGGTTCTCTAACCATACTTCTAGAATAAATCAATCCACAAAGCATCTTCCCGTGAGGGATTTCACCATAAGGGGACCACTTTGGAGTTCATCCATTTCTACTTATTATCAACCATGAAAAGATAATAATGAGTCATATTTAAATCAAACAAACTTGGTTCCATTACCCAAACCTTTGTGCTACCGATATTTCTTCAAGGGTTGACATCAATGACAACCAACCTTAATCAACAACTTCATGTAGCCTCTGTTGTCATTTCTCTAACTCGGTGTCTGAGTCTGTTGCACATGAAGTAATTCTCCACCAACTGAGTACCCCATCTACAATTGGGTTTACATAATCCTCATCAAGTGCAGTTGTTCTGTACAACTGGCCGATTTACTCTAAGTCTAGGAAAGTAGGTTCTACAAACCTCTCTCCTTCTGATGGGTCTAATCATGCGATGACCCTATATTCTCCGGAATCGAATGTCATTTTCCTTGTTTTCAAATTGATTATAGCGTGGTTGTCAAATGCCCAGTCCAGACCAAGCAATGCCAGGTAAGGCATTGTGTTGTCCACTATTTAAATAACTTCATAATCTTCTTTAGTGTGCACTCCATCAAGATCTACTGTCATTCCTTTCAGTCTAAATTCCCTACTTGTTCATATTTTTTTGTGTAGGTGATTAACTGTTTTTGGTTCTAGCTTTTCTTCCATCTTGATGCTACATTTTTCTAGGATGTTTTGCAATATTTTCACAGATGATGGACCACTTAATACTTTTACACATGATTCCAAGAAGCCTTTGATTGTACTTATTTGTCCCATGGGTTGCATCCCGTTAGTATGATCCAATGATATCAACATCTAGTATTCTGGTGCTTCCTTGTTTTGTTGTGCAGTTGAAGTCGATCTTGTGTCCTCTTTCTGAATTTTTTGTCTGGACTCTTTAAATATCTTATTTTCCTTTTGTGCATTGAACTTCTTCCTTGGTTCAATGTTCTTCTTTACCCATTGGTTCTATGTTGGTTCCTGTCGAACTGCGTCAGTGCCTATTTTAGCTCCTCCATGAGTGATTATGTTGATGTTCTGTCCTTCATCCCTTGCTTCAGATGAGATCCACTGAACATTCTATTTGTTTTGATTCCTCTTTTATTGAATCTTTACGAGTAATGTTGGACATTCCTTTGTATCGTGGTATGATGTACGACAATACATACAAGTCGCTGGTGGAAGTGGACATTTCCATGCATAATGTCCTGGATGTTGACAATTGTGACATGTGATTGGTCCTCTACCTCCTCTGGCTCATCCTCCTCCTCTCTAGGTTGCTCAATCACCTCTCGGTGCATTATACTGAGGTTCCCGATTATACTGCACTGTATTGTACTAGGGTTGTGCCATGTTGTATTGCGGCTACACGTTGTTGTATGGTTGCTGCACAATATTATACTGTTGTTGCACAGTGTTGTATGGAGATGGAACCTAATTAAAATGCGGTGTTGCTTGCCCAGTCATCATTTCGGCCTATACTCTATATGAATCCGATGTCCTTTCTCACATCAACTCCATAGTTCTGTAATCTTTATCTTCGTGGCCCACTGACTTTCAAAAAGTACAATATGAACTCTTTGGAACTGTCTGGTATTTTTGCATCATCGTGCAGTGATAAGGGTTGTGGCCCAGTTTCTTGCAGATTTCACACCATAGTCCTCCAGGTGGTAAAGAATTTGGCATACCTGCTACCATATACTGCACAAATGTTGGGCATTCGTTCTTGTGGTGCCTTCCTTCCTGCATGTGGTACACCAAACAACTTCTCGTTTGTCCTTGTTCTTATTCTGGTTCAGTTGAAATGTTAGATTCTTCAAATCCTCCTTCAATTATTCGATAGTTGGGTCTGTCTATTGGTATTGGTTCTCTTCCAGTTACAAGGCTACCTGCAAAGCCTCTGCCTGCGTCTGACATTTATATTGTCGTAAAGGATATTTTAAGTGTGGCAGTAGTGAGTTGACAAACAGGTGTCGATGTTGCATATCATTCATGAGATATTTTAACTTTCCCTTCAATCGCTTGAATCTATGATCAATCTCCCATACAATCTCTCTTGGTTTTTGTCTTATTTTGATCATCTCATTCATGTAATGATCCTATGAGCTTGGATTCTGGAACTCATTTATTAGTAACTTCTTAATGTCGGCTAGTGTCCTTGTCATTCCAAGGGAAATGTTTATGTCTAGATTCATGTACGAGTCTAGTGTGTGGTCTCTTAGCGTAATCGCTAGCTAAGTGAGTTTGGTATCTTCATCAGTGATATGTTTCTCTACCCAGATCTTTGCACAAATGAACAAATGTTTCGCAGGGTCCTCTGCTACTTCTCCTCGAAATTCTGGTAATCTGATGGTGGGATCGTGTCCTGCCATTTTGAATATTGAACTACTACCTCCTCCGTGCGATGTAGATACTTGACTAGTGCTTCATAAAATGGCTCCTCCCATTATTGTTTCTTCTGTAGATGTACTTCCTACTGTCGGACTTCCTCCGAACTTTGGTTTTCTAAATGGTGGTGTTCTCGTTGGTGTATTAGTCCCACATGGGTTTATAGGTTCCACACTAATATTAATATGGATAGGATGGCTACCTTCTCCTCCCGTTCTTGGACCTCTCATTTTCCTCTCATATGTTGCACACAGGATTTCCTCAATCTACTCCATAGCCCGAAGATCCTCTACCTCTTCCTCATCACTCGCCAATCCTTCCCTCACGGCTACAACTCTCTTCTTGGTATTCAACTTTTATTGGTAGGATACTCTGCTACGCATCTCCCTCATTGACTCCAAGATCCACTTGATCTGGTCATCATCCATCATGATTGGGTCCAAGGGTTCCTCCTCCTTCTTTCCTTTATCCTTACCTCCCTCCATTTATCCTCTCTCTGTCAGTGCTTCCCCCCCTCATCCATGCATGCATGGAAGTTCAACTGTCTGATTCCATTGTCATTACACCTTTGTTACATAACAATATCTTAATAGAAGTATACAATGATCGAATGTACCTTCCTTAGGGTCTGCATAGAAATTCTTTCTCCACAATGTTGTATGACTTCGCTGTGTCAACTGCAAACTTTGTTATGAAGCCTTCCACAATACTACCAATCCAAAAGTCTATTGCGTAGGTGAATTTGTTGTTCACTTGGTGTAACTGCTCAATCTGCACTGGGGTCTAATCTAGCTGTCGAATCTGGTTCGTCATGTGGTTATCCTTCAACCTTAGTATCCACTCCTGTAGTAGATGTGGAAAATCATAGAAAAAGACTTCGTGCAAATCAGTAAACACGTATTTTTCTAGATGTTTTTGAGGTGTGATTCTAGGGTTTCTATTGTTTTTCTGTGCAAACTCTAGCTCTTGGGTTCTCAACCAACCTTTGATTTCTACTTTTGTGGAGTTCCACAGTCTCAACATTCCCTTCTAATGGCTCATTGGTATCTTATTTTATTCATTCTTTTCTCACTCAATCTATCTCCTCTACTCAGTCCTCTCTCATTCCTACCAAAGCGACAACAGAACCGTTTGTTGGTTTTTACGCTTCCTTCCTTACCATTTGATTTATTGAGCCAGGTTTCATGTCATTTGGGTTTCCAACAAAACCTCTAAAACTATCGTCCCTCCTAGTAAACCAAAAGGCAACACAACACGCAAAATGCGCTGCACAGTCTCACCCAAGATAGCTTTAAATGGGTGGCTGTAAAACTCAGGTGTTTATAGCCTAGGATTGAGTATGAGATAGGAGATCATTATTCAGAGCCATCTACTATACATTGTGATTGCAATATACTATATTTGCAACTATGCATTACCTTCCACAGTTTATCATCACAACCATATTTCATAGAAATATAATAACTCATTCATTCATTAAGTACAACAATTAACTGCTAAAAGAAGATAAAGATATGCATGCATTCATCACATTACACAGATGTTACCGTGGTTCACCACCTCCTAGGCCATGTCCACAAAAATTTGGCTCTTGGGTCTTTTATTATGGTAGTTATGTATCTTCAATGCCGTGTGCTTACAATTCCCCTTGGATGGGTAAGATCTATATGAGGAGAACTAGATCGTACCAGGCTCCTTAGCCTAGGATCTAATCCTCAAATTTTCTTTCTTTCCTCTCTTCTAGCTCAAAAACTTACAAAAATGGTTCATAACCACATTACAATTTGTATCAACTCATAGATATCTATGATGGAACAATAAAAAAACAAACTTCTCCCATTATGATAACTACGTATCTATATTTATACATTTCGGTCTCTTCAACAATTTACAATATATTACCCAAACCCTAACCCTATCGACGTTAGGTCTTCCTCCCATGCGCGCGTATTGTTATTCCTTCCAACTATTGTTTTCCTTGTGCATTCTTTCTTGCATGTGCACGTGTTGTGTTTCCCTCCAACTGTTACTTCAGTTTCTGCATGTTTTCTTTCCACATGATCATCCTTCTTTCCATTTCGACCTGCTTCCAACAATAATATATCTAACTACCCAACTAACTAAGTTGTGGGAAATAAAACCCAATACAATAATGGAGAGCCAGGACTCTCTTTGACCCATATGGGCAACCTATTAGCCCAATTAATTAATGAGGAGATGGGCATCTCCTTGATCCACATGGACAATCTATTATCTTTATAGATTTATGAATTTTTCATTCAAATTTAGACCATATACCCCCTAAAATTCGGATCATGTCTAGGGTTTTGGCATTCATGAGCAATGTTAAAAAATACCTCTAGAGCCTCATTGTAATCATTTTTCTTATATGGATGCATGTAACAACCACATCTCTTCTCAGAGATAACTACCACCATTTGATCAAGTTGTTTTCAGTTCTGCAGTTTTACAGTTTCAACCTATTTTCTTTAATCAATAGAATTTTTTGTTCACTGGATATTTTTTTTGTTCTCTGTTTCTTTGTGTTATTGTATTCAATATGTTATTCATTTCATTCCACTCATCAATCTGGATTAGTGGTATCAGATTGGTCTGATGTTCATTTTTTTTTCTTTGTGCATGTCCCCGACAAGAAGAAATATGATGGAGAAGGAGATCCTTTTAAAATGTTTCTCGAGGAATCCCTTGCAGGAGAAAGGAAAAAAATGATGGATAACTTTTCATAGATCCTTCAACAAATTCCCATTGGAGACACATCTTCATCAAGTGGCCATGAAACCCCCTTTAAGATACAAGTAAATTTTGATATTCAATTATTTAAAAGACTGATAGATGTTGATGTTGTAGATAAATGGTTGAATCTGCTCAAAGGGCAT
>JZKD02S2425421.1:274801-289636 GCA_000966675.3 Picea glauca | reverse complement strand
TCTAACAATTTTAAAGGTTGTCCATTAATTACCAATTACTAGAAATTATTCTTTTATTGGACCCCTCAGAGAGTGACCTATGAATGGGTCCAATGTTGAATTTTTTTCAGTTTGTGCTTGTTTTCACTAAACTTTGACACTTTTACAGTAGATTCATGCATTGATGGTATCAGAGGGGTTCAAGACTTAAATACGACTCACAAAAAGAATTTTACAATCAAACATCAACATTAGAACCTAAATGTGAAGGAGATAAAGTTATCCATGATCATCGTAGTTTTCATCATCGTTATCATTGTATTGTGACAAGGTCATTATCATCACATTGAAAATGGGTGCCCCATGGTGACCATGGTCATCCTAAACATCTCCATGAAAATATATCCATGAATTGGACCTACTCCTTCACCTACAAATTCTTTAATTCCATGCAAATCAATTTTTAGGCACCATTTCCACTTATTTTTAAAAAATATAAACTTTGACTAACTTATTAATTTCCACGAACAAACTCCCCTGAAGAATTCCATGAACAAACCTTGAAATTTGTATGAGCAAACTCACCCGAAGGAAACAAAAAAAAAACATTAATGTACTAGGGCTAGACATGGGAAAAAGTGACATGTGAATGGGGTAAACGTTGAATTATTTTCAAACAATTTTTGTATGCATTGAAATTTGACATGGATAGATTATTTGCATGCATTGACGATATGGGAGGGTTTCTAGACTCAAATATCACTCACACACCCACTCTACATATATGATATTGATTATAAGTTAATATAACCTTTTCATTCATGAGCCTTTGAACCTTTGAGTTATGATGGGCCCATGGCCACATCACCTCAAATCCTTTAATTCCATGCAAAAACAATTTTAGGAACCATTTCCACTTCTTTAAAATAAAATAAAGTTTGACTTTCATGCTACTCCAAAGTCACTTTATATAAAAAAATTCTTTATAATATGGAATTTTGAATTTCAAATTGTACTTTTTGATGGCAACTAAAAAAATAACCCAAAGGGGATCAACTAGAACTTATTGGAATTCATTGGTTTAAAGTGGGACTAGAGTACATTTATTCTTATCATGAGACTTTGATTATAAAGTAATACAACCTTTCCATTCACGAGCCTTCGAACCTTTGAGTTATGATGGGCCTATGACCACATCACCATGAATATTTTAATTCCATGCAAATCAATTTTTAGGTACCATTTCCACTTCTTTTTAAAAACTCTAAACTTTGACTAACTTAGAAATTTCGATGAACAAACACATCTGAAGCAGTCCACAAAAAAACTTAGAAATTTCCATGAACAAAATCACCCGAAGGAAACAACAAAAAGACATTAATGTACTAGGGCTAAACATGGACAAAAGTGACCTGTGAAAGGGGCCAACATTGAATTTTTTTTCAAATTGTTTTTGTATGCATTGAAATTTGACATGGATAGACTGTTGGCATGCCTTGATGATATGAGAGGGTTTGTAGAATCAAATATCACTGACACACCCATTATATATATTTGATCTTGATTATAAAGTAATATGACCTTTCCATTCATGATCCCTCGAACAGCCCATGACCACATCACCTTGAATCATTTAATTCCATGCAAATCAATTTTTAGGCACCATTTATGTAATTTCCCCTAGGATTCCCTATCTGTGGACATGCCATAACTTTAAAACCAAATTTATCTTAAACCAGATTGTAACATACCCAACCACCCAGGTCGAGTCACGCCACTTGAAATGATCATGCTCTGATATAAATATATATCTAATGCAAATTTAAATAGACATAAACATTTTTCTACAATATAGATTAGTGTGGAAATAACAGTAAGCCTACACATGCAACATATACAAGCAATACTCATAAGATTATAACACATGTGCAAGATACACATGATACAATTAACATAGAATTGGTACTTATCTTTTTAGGAGAATACCACCGACTATGTGAAGACCTTCCATGAACCTCCCAGACTTATACCACGCTGCTCCAAGATATCAGTAGTGGGTCACCCCTGAGATGGGAATAAACTCCACCCAAGGTAAGGGAAATCCTAGGCTAGGCTGACACTACATAACACTGCACAATGCAATAGGAAGGTTTCCCTCCAAGGAGTTTGCTTACGCCCACTGATCACAAAATCTCATTCCCCACATGCTTGTCCCACCTTGGGAATATACACCTTCACTATTCCACAGTCCATCGACTAATCCACTTCTCTTCCAAGGCTTCAAGAACATGTCGGATCAGGAATTCTCAGAGCTTTGGCCTTAGCATATAGGCTCTTTGGCCTAATAAACACCTAATCCTCATAGCTTATAAATACTTGTCTCACCAGCCTATAAACTTCATTAAACATCATTAAAATTCAACGGGGGCTCAACCTTGGGGTATTACAATCCCGTGCCCTTATTTTTTTCACTTTCCTCTATGCAACTCATTTACATAATCATCAACAAGATTTTCAAAATCTTCAAAAATATTTGAGTATTCTACCCGCATAGCATATTCATGTTCCCAAGTTGTGTCCTCGAGACTATACCAGGTCCATTGGACCTTTACAAGCCCTATGGCTCGATTTCATAGATGTTTGATTTTTCGGTACATAGTGCGTACCAGATGCACTTGAAAAACACTTTGTTTCTCCACCTAAATCACATTCCAATCAATAACATGATTAGAATTAGGTATATATTTCTTAAGAAATGATACATGGAATACATTATGTATATACATAGATGCATGTAATGCAAGCATGTAATTTGTTGGTCCAATCCTCTCCAGGATTTCAAACAACCCACAATATCTGGTTGCAAACTTGGAACAGTTTCCCAACTTCAAGGAACTTCTATTGGGTTTCACCTTCAAGAAACATGATCACCCACTTTAAATTTCCTGTGAGTTATACCCTTGTCATCATAGATTTTTTTCCTATCTTGGGAATCCTTTAAATTATGTTGAATGTTCAACATTTGTTCTTCCATTTATCTGATCAACTCTGTCCCAATCACTGCTCTTTCAGCTAGGTTTTCCTAGCTTACTAGTGTGTTTCACTTTCTTCCACAAAGTGACTCAAATGGGCTTATCTTTAGTGATGCTTGGTACCCATTGTTGTAGGAAAATGATAACAAGTGTAAATAATCTTCCCATTTAGATGGTTTGTCCATCACATACATACTTAGAATATCTTCTATCGCTTGGTTCATTCTCTCTGTTTTCCCATCAGACTCAAGATGATAAGTTGTGTTGAAGTTCATATTTGTTCCGAACCCTTTGAATAACCCCTTCCAGAAATTTGAGGTAAAATTTGGGTCTCTATCAGACACAATTGTCTTGGGTATGCCATGCAAGCATGCTACTTCCCTCATATAAATATCAACAACATTGGTTTCCTTGTGAGTAACCTTCATATGAATGAAATGGTGAGCTTTGGTAAGCTTTTCCACTACCACCATGATAGCATCATACTACTTGCTTGTTATGGGAAATTTGGTGATGAAATCCATTGTCACCACTTCCCACTTCCACTCAAGAATGGTTAATGGTTACAACAATTCAACTGGGTGTCTATGATCAGCTTTAACCCTTTGAAAATCCAAGCATTTAGCAATTTATTCAAAAATATCCCTCTTCATGCCTGACCAATAATAGTGGTTCTTGATTGTTGAAACTAGTTTTTGACATCCTGGGTGCCCAACATAAGGTACATTATGCATATATTTTAAAATCATACTCCTCAATTCATGAGAATTGGGTACATAAATTATGTTCCTGTACAGAATAAATCCATCATTCCCTAATTCATAATCTTCAACTTTATGTTGCATTTTACTTTGCTTCAATTTTGTTACCAACTCCATGTACTTCAAATCTTCTTTTGCAACCTCGTAAATTCTTCCCTTAAGATCAGTTTGATACATACTAATGGTTGTAGTATGTAGTTCATGCACTCTCCTACTGAGTGCATCAACCACTTTGTTATCCTTTACTTTCATGTGATTAATATCAAAGTCATACTCGTAGAGGAATTCCAACCATCTGCTCTTCCTGGAATTCAAATTTGGTTGATCAAACGAGTATTTCAGACAATTGTGGTCTGTCCTCAGCTCAAACCTATTTCCCATGAGGTAGTTCCTCCACTTCTTCAAGGCATGCACTATGGTTTCCAACTCCAAATCATGAGTGGAATAAACCGTTTCATGCTCTTTCAATTTTCTTGATTCAAGACATATCACAAACCCATTCTGGATGAGGATCCCACCAAGTTCTTCTTTGCATGCATCTGTGAAAACCACAAAATATTCAGTTGGATCAACACTCAAAGTTGGAGCATTGGTTAACAACTGCTTCAATTGCTAGAATCTCTTTTCACATTTCTTTTTTCCATTGAAACTTCACCCCCTTCCTTTGCAAGGAAGTGATTGGGTGAGAAATAGACCCATGAAGGATCTCACTTTTTTCACATTCTTAGGTGTTTTCCACCCTTTAATGGACTCAATAGTTTTAGGGTCCACTGTTATCCCTTCTTCGGATATGATATGCCCCAAATAGTGAATTCTATTTTGTTAAAATGAGCACTTGCTCAATTTAGCATACAATCGGTGCTCTCTTAACACTTGTAACACCATTCTGCAATGATTCTCATGTTATTCTTCTAACTTGGAATATACAAGGATGTCATCGAAAAATACAATGACAAACTTGTCTAAATATTCCTAGAAAACACCATTCATCAAACACATGAAAACAACCAGTACATTTGATAACCCAAATGGAACCATTGTGAATTCGTAATGACCATACCTTGTCCTGAAGGTGGTCTTGTTGATGTATCCATCTCTGATACTTATTTGACAATATCCTGACATGAGATAAGTCTTTGAGAATATCTTTGCATGTTTTAACTGATCAAAGAGATCATCGATCCTTGGAAAAGGATACATGTTCTTTATATTCACTTTGTTCAATTGTCTAAAGTCGATGCACAATCTCAATGTCCCATATTTATTCTTCATGAAAAATACTAGGGCACCCCAAGGTTACACACTTGGGCATATATACCCCTTATTCAAAGCTCTTCAATATGCATTTACAACTCCTTTATCTTTAGTGTACTCGTTTTGTAGTGAGTCTTTGATACTGGAGCCGCTCCAGGAATCAAATTTATAGAGAAATCAATATCTCTCTTTAGGGGTAGTCATGGTATCTCCTTAAACACATCCTAAAAATATTTCAAGACTGATTGATCCTCCAGATTTGACACCTTATCCTTAGGTGTTTCCTCCATATGAGTTGCAAATATTTGGCAGCCCTTGCTTTAACACTTCTTCAGCTACACTGTTGATATCTCTCAGACAATGACTACCCTAGGGATTACTTGGACTGTTCTTGGGTTCCCTTCCTCATCCAAGCAAGTAAATGCCTTGTTATGACAGTCTAAGATAACATGGTGTTGTTCTAGCCAATCCATACCAATTAGACAGTCATATTAACCCAATGGTAGGATGTTCAGATCCACCTTGGTACTTATCCCATTCATTTCCAATATACATGATTTAACTAGCTCAACAACTTTTCTCTTGGCTCTTGTAGCCAACTGTACCAACCAATATTTCTCATGCTTGCTTCTTGGAAAAATAAATCTATCCACTACCTTAGGATCTATATATCTATTACTAGCTACTAAATCTATTAAAATAGAAAAGGCATGGTTATTGATCATACCTTCTACTTCAATAATGTGTTATCGAAAATTTTCTTGCTTGTTGTCCAAGGATGCATATATCCTTGGAACACTTCTTCCCATGTCCTCCATTGTTTCTTCTTGATGTACATTGTGGAAAAATCTCACTTTGTCACTTTTGTGAGGAAAATATATATACGTATGGTCTTGTTTACAACCCCAACATTGAATGGGTGTCTTCCTTGGCCTTTTCCCACCTACCTTAGCCATTATTTTCTCTCTAAAAGATGGTTTTCCTTGAGGACTATTTTTGAAAAAGGGTAGCTTGTTCCCCTTCTTCCTCTGTTCCCTCTTAAACTTCTTCTTGTCCTCCAAATCCTTCTGGAAAGTAGGATTTCCTCTATGTTGATGATCTAAACACTTTTCTCTTCTTATGGTTTCCTCCAAAGTCTTGGGATAATCATATTGGATTTTATCACTGATGAAAGATGGCAGCCCACTCAGGTACCTCTGAATATTCACCGTCTCATCCTTGATGAAGGAGACATACTTCAGCAACTCTAAAAACAGCCTTTCAAATTCAGCAATAGTCATGCTGCCTAGTTTGATTTCAAAGAACTCTTTCACCTTTTTGTCATAATACCTCTTGGTCAGGTATTTCTTCTTAAAATGCCTCTTGATTTCCTTCCAAGTCACATTTTTCTCTCTAAGGTGATACACTTGCACAAGATGATACCACCACATTGATTCCTTTCTTTTTAGATGATAGAGAAAAATTCTTCCTTCTGCACAGGAATAATAGTTATGAAATTGGAAATACTTCATCATGCCTAGAAACCATGTCTCAACATCTTCATCCTTCTTGTTCTCTCCATCAAAAGTAGGAGGTTTGATCTTATTCATTTCTCCTTTCAATTCATCCACTCCAGACCTCCTATGCTTCCTGACAGGGGATGGACTTGAGCTATTGTTTTATCTCCTATGGGAATGCTTTTTGGAGTGATCGTGATGTCTTCTACCACTCCTCAATCTTCCTTTCTTCTCTGGGGTCACGTGGCTTCCTGATTTGTTGTAGCCACTCTCCTTATCCAACTTCTTTTCAATTTTGTCCATGATTTCCTTTAACTCCATGTTGAAGTATTCTTATTTTTCCTTGGACTTCATAAGCCTCTCAATATGATCCTTGTGGCTCTGGATGTCTGTCTACAATTTTCTGATGGTCTCGGCCAGATTTATGTCTTCCACCTTTCCTCCTCCATGTCCATTGGAGTTGGTTCCTTCCATACCCAACTATACATTAAACCATCTGATTAACCTCCTAGGGCCCACGTATTATAGATGACACCAATCAAAGTGGTGACACATGTCCCCACCATTGAGTGACATGAGTCAAGTCCCAATTGGTACTAAGGGTCTGTCAAAAATATAAAAATGAGTGACACATGGCAGAACTAGGTAGGTCCATGTCACCCTAGGCAACGTCATCATGCCATGTCATATCTGATGCTTCAGGACTTTGTGGATTTCTTGTCTTCGACAATTTCTCAAAACTTATGAACTTTCGAATGAGTCCATATCACCCTTGGTGACATCATCATGTCACATCACTTCGGAAACCTGGGACTTCAAAAATTATTCTCATCGACAATTTTTTTTTAAATTGTCGAACTTTTGACTACAGAATAAGTCAATGTCATCTCCAACACTTTGGACTTCATCATTTCGGTATATCTCTTCTCATATGCTCACTTACAAAACTCTTTAAATTTAGATTGTCGATGACTACTTCCTGTAGCTTTGGGACTTCAGAAATTTCACTGTTGAACACCCCACAAGCCCTAAACTACCAAACTTTGAACATTGTGTAATTTGAGGACACTTGTCCCTGGAAAATGGACGGTCTGGATTGGTTTCAAACTTCAGGACTTCAACAGTTTTCTCTACTATAGTTTTAAAATGGCTGGAGGGGGGAAGTCCAAAGGACATTTGTGCTTAACCTCTGTGAACCTTACCCATATCTGATGCTTGTGAGGGGTTGTCTCTTCCTAACAAATCCAAGGACCCAATTTAAACTTTGTGTCCCAATACCTCATATGTTGTGGTTTATCAAACTATCATACCTCCTGAGCTTTTGAACAGATCCAAGGTGTTCCCCCAGCAACCTCTTGGCACTCTGCACATCAATTCCTTGTGGAATTTTGACTCCAAATTCCACATTCGTGGCCCATCTAGGTTAATTTTTGAAACCATAGGCTTTGATACCAATTTTTAACGTCCCCTGGTCTTCCCTAGATGGGGACATGCCACAACTTCAAAACCAAACTACTCTGAAACCAAATTGTAACATACCCAACCAACCAGGCCAGGTCATGCCACTTGAAACAATCATGCTATGATATACATATATATCTAATGAAAATTTAAATAGACATAAGCATTCTGATACAATATTTATTAATGTGGAAATAACAGTAATCCTACACATGCAACATATATAGGCAATACTCATAACATTATAACACATGTGCAAGAAAAACAACATACAACTAACATAGAATTGGTACTCATATTTTTAGGAGAATACCACCGACTGCATGAAGACCTTCCACGAACCTCCCATCTTTAGACCATGCCACCCCAATCTATCATTTTTGGATCACCCCTGAGCTGGGACTAAACTCCACCCAAGGTAAAGGAAATCCTAGGCTAGGTTGAGACTACAGAAAACTGCACAATGAAACAGGAAGGATTCCCTCCAAGGAGCCTACTTACACCCACTGTTCACAAAATCTCATTCCCCACATGCATGTCCCACCCTGGGAATATACACCTTCATTGTTCCACAACCCATTGACTGCTCCACTGATTCAGGTGGATATTGGTGGCCACCCACCTATTCCAACTAGCTCCTCTTGTCCATTTTTAGTTCAACATGTTCTTCTGTACTTCTTTGTAATTGTGGTTTCTACACTTCTGGGGCTATCTGAAGCCCTACACATCTTCCAGGTGGATACTGGTGGCCTCTCACCTAATCCAACTAGCTTATTTTGTATGTTTTCATGTCAGCACATCTTGTTGTACTTCCAGGACCGTTTTGGAGCCCTAAACAGTGTTTTTTTGGCTCGCCATAGTCAAAATTTAGATGAAGTTAGAGTTTGATGGAGTAATGTGTATTTCTCTAAAATACCTTTCCAATGGGATACCACGCACCTAAAATGAAGGTCGTATGAAAAAGTTATGACTCCAGGAAGTTGAGGTATCAACTTACCCATAGGGGCCCACATGAATTTTGGAATTTCACCTCCTAGGGTTAGGTTTTTGGATGTCTATGGTTTTGGCATTCATGAGTAATGTTAGAAAGGCATCTGGAGCCTCATTGTAATAATTATGCTCTAATAGATGCATGTAGTATCCACATCTCTTCTCAAATATAGCTACCACCATTCGAGCAAGTGTTTTGGTTCTACAGTTTTACAGTTTCAACCTATTTCATTTGTTCAATAGAAGATATTTTTCACTGGATATCTTTATTGTTCTTCATATCTTTGTTTTATTGCATTCAATATTTTAATTAGTTCGTTCTGCTCCCAAATCCAGATCAGTGGTATTAGAGTGGTCTGATCTTCATTTATTTTTCTTCGTGCATGTCCCCAACAAGATCTGGATACAAGAAGTTGGGACTCAAACCAATCAAGCCGTTGCAATATGGGCCACGTTGAGCCTGAAAAAAACCCATGGGAGATCAAAAATAAATATGATGGAGAAGGATATCATTTTAAAATGTTTCTCGAGGAATCCCTTGCACAAAAAAGGAATGAAATGATGGAAAAATTTGTGTATATCCTTCGCAGATTTCCCATAGGAGAAGCATCTTCATCAAGTGCACATGCAACCCCATTCAAGGTACATGAAAATTTTGATATTCCATTATTTGAAGGACTGATAGATGGGGATGTTGTAGATAAATGGTTGAATCTGCTTGAAGGTTTTTTTCGGTCCACAATTTTTCCGATAGGGAAAAGATTACTTTTGCAACTCTCAAGGCTTTCCCCCATGTTAAGGATTGGTGGGACACTTAGTATGAGCAAAGGGCCATAGAGGAATCTGAAAAATTTTTGGTTTCCCATACATGGGATTCCTTCCAGGATTCCATTATAAAACAATACTACCCTGTTGGAAGCTACGAGGACGAGTACACCATATGGACCAGTATGCGTTAGGAAAGGGACCAAACAGTACAATATTTCACCAATATTTTCCATACCCTACACACTGAATTGGGTATCAAAGATTATAAATACACTGTCAAGATCAAGCATAAATTTAAGCAGAAGAAGTGAGATTTTGTATCTACAAAATCCTCACAGCCAACGAAGGGAAAAGGCAGACCAAACCCACACAGCAAGGGACAAAGAAAATATGTCCACTCTGAGGACAACCAGTTCAAGCTACAACATAAGAAGGGAAATTATAAGATGAAGGACATGGGAAAATGGTGTGAGTACAATAAAATCCCTTGGAACAACATTGAAGAACGATGCTCTAAGAAGTCACTCGTGGTCGAGATGAAGGATTCCAAGTTAGAGGATGATTTTTTATTCTGAATCAAATATCGAAGGAGGGAAGTAGATTATCAATGCTGAACCTGGTTCCACTATCGCTACCACCAAAGTCAATCCAAGAGAACTAGAAGAACCAAAGGAAGGGGAATGCCTCTTTCACTCACAGATGTGGGTAAAGGGGTATCTAGTTCATTTCATTGTCGATTGCGACAGTCATAAGAACCTGATTTCAGCTAAGGTCGTCAAGTGGTTGGACCTTCCAACGACACCGCACCCGCAACCCTAAACCAATGGCTAGCTTCTCCAAGGAAGAGATCTCTGTGTCAACCAATAGTGTCTTCTAACCTACAACATCAATAATTTCAAAGATGAGGTATTGTTTGATATTAATCCCCTTGAATTTTGTGATGTTCTTTTAGAACAACCATATTTGTGGAAGCATCATGTTGTGTATTAGTCTAGAACCCATAGTGTTATTAATACTTTGGGTAGACAATTTTACAGGATACCAAAGGTAGCGTCGCCTACCACTATTTCTTTAATCTCTACTAAGAAATGGAGTAAGGAAATTTCACAAACCGGGAAGTTTGTCTTCTTTGTGATCCCTACTCATAGTAAGTAGAAGGTCAGCACCACATCCATGGACTCTACATAGAGCCTCTCTTTGCAGCAAAATCAAGTGGATGGGATCATGGAAGAATGTAAAGACATCTTCTTCTCACCCACTGGGGTACCGATGCACTGCCAAGTCAAGCATACAATTGACATGAACCCTGGTGCACCTCTACCAAATGGACCAATCTATCATCGCTCACTAATGGAAAATGAAGAAATTAGGTATCAGATCCAAGATATTCTTCAAAAGAGGCACATCAGACCCATCTTTTCCCCTTGCAGAAGACCGATTGTACAAGTGCAGAAGAACGATGAGATTGGAGACTCTGCATTGATTAAAAAGAATTTAACAAAATCACAGTTAGGAATCGATACCCAATTCCCAAGATTGATGAACTTCTTGACCAACTCAAGGTGGAAACGTTATTCAGCTAGATTGACTTAAAGTATGGTGTTGTGGCAATTATATGATTAGTATAATGCACACATTTAATTATCAATCCGGGATTCGTAATCAACAAAGTTACAAGACACCAATAAGAAAGGTAATTTATAATGTCATGAGTATAGAACTAAGCTAGATTATGCATGTTGGAAATAAAGCAAACTATAAAACTGAAACACACTTTGGTTGTCTTTCGCAGAGAGGCTATCTACTCCATTATGGCACAGGCAAGTATGAGATGGAGTCTTTTGACAAATCAACTCTACTATCTGACCCAGAAAGCTAACTATGCAATCACACTCTTAGAAAGGAAATCACATATCAATCATCAAAGCATAGCATGGGTAGTTCAATAACCAATATGTTGGTTCTGTTGTGGTTCACAATGCACTTCACTAGTTCTTGTCCAAATAGGTTTAACTACTGCTGCCAACATCTATGATCACTCAAGGAAATCAAATTCATGAGAACAGAAACAAGGCATATGAAAAAATAGAGTAAGTAAAGATCTTTAAGCAATCATTTAACCAAAATCCTAAACTGAATTATCTGCTATTGCCTAAAGTTGTTAGAGATGATGAATTAAATTGAGAAAAAATCTTCAACTGTTCTAACAATTATACTACTGAAACCAAATGCTAACATTAACCTACACGAATGCTAACCTTTGTTGGGTGGTGGGCCCTTGCCGCTCCAACAGGTCAGTGACTGGAGTCTACTGTAAGTTGGTCTTCGATCCACACATCACTCTTACTCAAATCTTAAACATGGAATTGGATTAGGCTAACAACTCAATTCACATTCATTCTTTAATAATAAAAAACATGGACATAAATGAAATCCTTTCATTAATACTCAAAATGAACATATGTTCCACAATATGCAACGCTACTCTATATGTCCAGATGTATCACCATCCTTGCCACAACTATTTAAACAGTCTTAGTCGTGAAACACAAGGAGGTGAAATCTCAAACAAATCGGTGATTGTCCAATTTACACATTTGGTTACATATTTTAAGATTCATCCTCATGACATGGAGTGCACGAGGATGAATCAATAATCAAACTAGTCTAATATAGTCTTGCTAGAACTTGGATGATCTAATAAGTAGTAAACAAATATCTCAGGCACGATCTGGAGCTTAACTTTAGTGTACTATGTTTCCTTTATTGGTACCAAATCATAACAGGTGAGACACAGTGAATGGTACTGGATCTGAATAACATGTAATTGGTTGGTACCGGACTCATACAGTCATTGGTACCGGAATTAGACAGTCATGTTGGTACCGGACTATAATAGGAAAACTGTGTTATTTTTATTAATCCACTCCAAATCGCGTTCCATAACTTTGTATCCATAGTGAAGTTTTGAAAATGGATCAACAGAGACCTAAATTGTCATTCTAGGAGAAACACCCATGTTTTAGAATCTTCATATTCGCTTCCATATGCACGAAAATTGAGGCACAAGTTGGCAGTTTGAGATTTTTCTATTTCCTGAAATATTCCCCCTGAGCTTGAGGTCCACAGATGTGCTCTGAAAAAATTCTGACACACATGTCTTCATGTCGACGACGTTCCCCATAAAACCCATGTCCCCGAGTTTCTTCTAGAAGACTTCAAAATTCAACTTTTACTCTAGTATCGGATGACTGAAAATGTCAATGATTAAGGCTACCTAGTCACCCAACCTGTTCATTCCAATCACACCATTAGAATATCTCTTTTTAATAAATTAACGCATTTTCACTAATAAGAATGTACAAAATATGCATAAGTATTGAACTACCTCATGGGCTCTTGTTAGGTTACCTTTTACACCAAGTACGGGAAAACCGGGTATGTAACGAGGCCAATTGATCAAATTAAATGATTAGAACATGCATTAAAACATGACAAAATGAAGTCCCAACATTCCCCCATGCCTAAACTATTGCATGCCCTCATGCAAAACTGTCAATCCATACTTCAAAATAGACTTGAAACACTAGTTCATGTTGGTCAACCCCACATGCCTACTTAATTGCAGGTCTAAAGACAACCTGATATTCAACCAGGGTTTGGTACAAATGAAGGATCAGGAATGGAGTACCAAAACAAGTATACAATGAAAGAATTCTTGTTGAGCAAAGTGTAAGTGACCATTCATAAGAGCATTTATTAACCGAGAGTGCAACGATCAAGTGACTATCATGATGACATGACATAATAAAATAAGAAGTGTTCTTTGTAATATGAACTTAATGCATAATCGATACAATTCTTACTAGTAAAAATTAGAATGATAGCACATACCTTGCTAACTTGTGATATTTGATACTAGTTTAGGAAAATACCAAAGATTGAGTCAATTTTACCAGAATCTGTCACTAGTGCTTGGTGAGAGTTTTAGTACCAGACCAACACAAAATTTGAAGTACCAGATCACTGCAAAGCTGAAGGTACCTGACTGATTATAAATTTAGACATAATTGGCCCAGTTTTATCTCAATTTTACCTTTACTTTAATGTATGTTGCAGGCTATGAAGTGGAGGATGGATCAAAGTACATGTTGGCTAAAACTGAGAGCTACTAGAGATCTAGGAGGGAGTTGATGAATACTGATCTGCTGAGATTCCTTCTCTCTCTCTCTCTCCCCGATGCCTGTTGGTTTGCATGTCCTCATGAAAACTCTTTTATCACATGCTTCTACAAGAAATTACTACAAGCTGAAAGAGGACTATGTAGAACTGATGCATGTTGACTGAAGGTTGAAGTATGCCAACAAATAAATTCTTTTTAATCAGGTATATGAGAAGTTTTCTGAAATATTTGTAGAAACATTTAATCAGTACCGAAAATTTCTTTTCTTTTACCTATATGGTCATTGTATAACCACATGATGTGTATGATCTGAAACATAGGCTGATTGCTCTTGTGTTTAAAACTTGCAGAGTATCTGAAACAACGTTCATTCTTTAGGCTGGAGCTTATTGGAGGATCAGTACTAGAATTTCTTGTACCTTATGGAGCTTCTTTAACCTGTTCTTATACTTGAGTTTCTTCCTTTGTGTCTGGTTTTGCAAGGTTGTTGTTGCATGTTGTCCTCTGAAGATGAGTTGTGAGTCTGGAAAAGAGTCTTGAAATGGGTCGAGTACTACTCTTCCCAATGTTTACAATGTGAGGATCTTTAAATTGACTATGTCTTATATAGGTTTTATTGAGCACGTTAGTTCATTTATTATAATGCATAAAACACATAAACATAAGTAAATGAACATAGAATAAAAAAAAAAACACATGAAGGCAAATAAGAGAGAGACAACTGATGTTGATAACAGAGTTCACCCCTCCACCTCTGGGCTACGTCTCCGGACCTGATCCAACTGGAATGCAGATCTTCTATATTCCTTCTTCAAAGTGAGCTCTCAAAACTCTCTTACATTCAAGCACTATGGCTCTTTATTAGCTCAACACTATGGCTTTCAATAGCTAAGCACTCTCTCCTTTCTTCC